>PYXC01000407.1:600000-957500 GCA_015244755.2 Tenualosa ilisha
CTAAAAGATAGGCAATAGGCCTATTCCGGCTGTATGTTATAGCCTATTGACTGCATAAACAGAAGTATTTTCTTAACAGTATAAGCCATTAATTCAGAAAGTATAATCAAGTCTGTGACCACGTTTTACATTGTATTGGCAGAAAAGCTGAAGAATTATAATGAAGGTTGTAAGTCATAACATTGGTGTTATAACTTCTTTTCTGGGGGTAGACCTGTCTGGGACGAGCAAATTCGGCGTACTGTCAGAGAATCATACTGAAAAGTCCATTGTTGCACCAGCGATTTTATAATCTCGGGATTTTGAGAACATCACATGCTCAGTCTGAGAAGTGACCGGACCTCTCCACGACGCACAAATGCACATTCCAAAGCTCTTTACTCCTTTCTTTGGTTGTTTTCTAACGCTCAACTAAATGGGAAACTATTAGCCTACGAAAAGACCCTACACTCTGTCGCAGGCACCTGCGGCTCCATTTTGAGAAGTTTTCCGCTGACGGGGATCATCCAATTTGTTCTTTCGGACGAAGGCGAATTACTTCAATAATTCCAAGGATTTAACACGCCATAAAATGACGTGCACGTACAGCCAACGATCTTTGATAGTACTTTCTTTATTAGGGGTCCTGTCCGCAATTATGTCCTTACTATCAGTCTTCTTGATTTTCCAACTTCAGTCACAACAAACGGGAGTCAAGGAACCTTCGTCGTCTGTCGTTCCCGTTGAAGTTTCAGTGGTTCTCATGCCGGTTTCAACGGTTCTTACTGCCTTATCTTTGACACTAAACCTCAGTTGTGTGGTAGTATGCCTCCTGCATAGCTATTTTACCGCTGAGATTTGCAGAGGGGAGGAAGACACGGAGAGGTAACATTTGTTAATTTCATAGACTGCACAGTCTAGCCTTTACCAAGAAGAATATTTTGATCATTTCATTCAAGACTATCCACGGCAAAATGTTACAAATGCAAAACCGTCAAAATTGGGTCACGAGACAACTTGTGGTTGACCCCATAACGCCAACCGTCATTTAAACTGAATACATAAAATTTTCATTGGGCCATTACCATTTATGACCCAATGACCTGTCTCACATTCTTAATTTTCACAAATAGCAAGTTTTGCACTGTAATGGTCACTAATATTAATCATCTGCTGCATGCAGACCCAAAATAAAGATTGTTGTGATTTGCATAAGTTTTTCTTTATGCCTCTGCAGAGCTGACTGGTTTCTGCTGGACAGTCGAGCAGTGCGGCATGTGGCCATAGGTTTATTTTGTCTTGGCGTGTCCGTCTATCTAGCAGGTAAGCGAATCACATTGTTTGTTCTTATATAAATATGTGCTTTGTTGGTCACCATCACGACCCATGAATAGCTACAGGGTCAGACGCTTTTCAGACTAGAATCCGAATCTGAAACGACCAAGCTGATGTGAAAAGCTTATCACAAGTCTGTTTAATTATTAGTGAACAAAAGTAATCACATTTACATGAATCGGTATTTACAATGAGCATTTTGTCACAAAAATAAGTAAAAGAATGAAAATACAGGATAAAGTTAAGGTCAGTGAAACATATCTGTGTGTCAGTCAGCACCTCAACCTGCAGGCTGTCCGGTCAAATTCCTTGAGAGCACTATGCACAACGGAGAACAATTCCTTCTTTTATAGATATCCTTAAACAGACATGCTAATGGCAAGCCTGGCAGAGTGACAGAGTTTCCCTTGAGGGGAGGTCCTGTTTGAGGGGTCCTGATCTGCTAGTACAGTGGCAGCACTCTCACAAGATTAAGGGACAAGGAGCCTTTTGAACCCCCCCCAAAAAAAACCATCACCACCACCACCACCACCTCTTCAGTGCAGAGCGAGAAGGCCTGTAGGGCCACCACTTCACATTCCCGGGCCGTGCTTCTCCCCCACTTCCTTTGACACTGCAGACTCCACTGCTCTCTTCCTACAAAAGAGTTAACACAACAAAAGAAAGCCAAAGTAAGTGCCCAGTGCTTCCAGAGTGCCAAGGGTGCTTGAGGTTAAACAAGTAAAATATTTGATGGTGCCTATTCTTTGTTTTGCAGCCATGTCCATCTACATGCTACTGGTGTTTGAGAATGAGACTGGCATTGCCAGTGTGTGCGTCCTTTCCTCTGGGATACTTGTGCTGTTGATCATAGTGGCTCACTCCCTGGCACGAGCTGCCCGCACTGCCCGGCAGTATCATAGTGAACACCCCCACGCCATGTACCAGAATGAACCCGAGAGCAGCCCCAGCGCCCGCCCTCCTGAGCTGGGCCACATGGACAAAGCCAGGTCCCAGCGCAGCCAGTCCATCCTGCAGCGCCAGATGTCCTACCCTCCCTGTCCTAATGTTAAACAGAAACAGCCACAGCAGTACGCTCCATCAAGCGGTGCACCTAGCCACGCCAGCGACAAAGAGAGCTACAGCGGTAGTGGGGGACCAGCAGTGCCACGCATGCACCGGACACTGTCAGCAGAGTCTGGACTGCTTCACTCCCCCTCCAAGCCTTGGAATGGCATCAACAGTGAAATGAGGACTGTATTGGCGCGGAAGTCAGGAGCTATAGGCAAGGACTCCACTCTGGTATGATCACCCCTGCTGACCTGAGTGATTAGCACAACTTGGGCCAGACATCCAGACATCAATCATTAGCTCCATCCACCAGCAACACAGCTCATGGGGATGGCTACATCATAAATGCTGTATAATGTATATCATGTGCTTTATGCAGCTTGTTGCCCTAACAAAGTATGAGGAGGTTATTACCTCAACACTTAAGGTTTACACACCACTGACAATGCTAAATGGGTAATGTGGATTCCCCATGTACCACTTCTTTTAACTGTTGACAGCTTGAACCAGAAAAATGCTCATTTGATATTTTTGTACTGTTATATTAACTTATTAGTCCCCTGTCAGTAATGTACTTTTTTATACTGGCCATAAGAATTTTCAATAAATAGAAATTGTTTAACAGACTATTTGTGAATATTATACATCATCATAACTATCTATTTGGTCCATTAGCTATCATATTAGACAATTAGATAATTATCTATTACAACTTATTTGGTCACTATACTACTTACAAAAATCATTTTGTTACTACCATGCAAAACGAAACAATTTCATTTCAGTTTGATTGAAACTGTGTCTGACCCTTTGGCCCAATAGATATAAACAGCACTGAGCTCTGAAGTAAAACCAATGACCAAAATAAGAATCTATGGTAAGTCAGATCATCTGACTTTGTATGTGTGTAGCCACTGGATACAGATCTACTAGATCTGAGATACGTGACAAAACTGACAGACAACTACACAATCTGTCATCCAACTCATTCATTTGCCTACAAAGCCTAACAGTAGGCCCACTTTACTGTTAAGTTTTAAACATCTTCCATTTCGTTATGGTAGCAATTTTGCGATTTGGCCAAAACCAAGACATTTTGGTAGATATGGCAGATTTGGTAAATGTTAGAAAGAGAGGAAACTTCTCTTGCTGCATGCTGACCAATGGTGTTTTCAGAGTAAATGAATTGGGGGTAATATTCAGTTCCATTTAATTGTGTGAGTGCATTACGATTAAAGGAGAACTAACCTTGGACAGTCTCCCACTGGTGAATACCCTAGGATTACTGGGGTACTAACCTTGGACAGTCTCCCACTGGTCAATGATCAGGAGGCAGATGATGGGGAAGGGTCAAGTGGGCGAGGAGTTGGATTCACACCACTAATATGTCATTACATACATATAAAAACAAACAGAAACAGAAAATGACAACAAAAGAACAGAATGAACAAAGTAAGAAAATGAATGGCCATGAGAAGTGTGAGCAAACAAAAATACAAAGTTATGAAAGACAAAACAAATCTCAAACAAGAAACCAAATAATATATGATTACAAGGGCCATTCCAGAATTAGAGGACTTTGCTCCCCCTCCCCAAATTTGAAACAAATTTGATATTTGTTATTATTATGGCAATTAAACTGTCATAAAGTAAAATACAATAATTTGCTGGAAAAAAGTGGTTCCTTTACAGGATTAAAAATACTGAATAGTTGTTGGACACCCCTACTAATGTTTTTTTCTTCTGTCCCCGCCACCTGGTGACAAGCTTTTACATCAATTTTAACATCCAAAACAAGTCTTACATTTATTGTCTTTTACAGTATTTTAATTACATGTATCTATTGTATCTGTAAAAATAATTTCTTTGATCACAACACATTTTGAATACTATTTGTGGTGCCATGAAGTTGTGTCCCCGAATGCGAACGAAACCCCATTACCAAAACCATTTTTGCCTGGCTGACGAGGGCTTACAATATTATGTCATATTACAAACAAGAAATGTTTGTCCAACCATTTTCAAAAACCATAGGTAGACCAAAGGGGAGTTCCTGCTCGCAGTTTTAATATATTTTCAAACTTTTCTGAGATAATTGAGTGCTTAAAGCTATACCACGCAACACTGTTACTCATATTTTAAGAATAATGTTGAATAATTAAAATTTTTATTTTCTGTATTTGGAAAACCACATTTGTATTTGACCTTGGTAAAATAGCCAAGTTTCACAGCTAGCTTTAGTTCATAAGCTAGATGCTATATCACATTGATTCGCAACACTGTTACTATAAGTGAAGTAATATGAGTATTATCATATTTAACAGGGTATAATTTGGTTAAAGATGTTTATTATTATTATTTATTTATAATTAATTTATTTGCATAATAAATATTTTATCAGACTATTTTGTATTTGTAACAGGGTTGCACACATACATTTACATGGCAAATAAAACATAAGAGGTGGAAAAGTACAGTTTATGCCTAAGCTTGACAAATCATATAATTTAGTTGTTTATGACTCATATTTCTTAGATAGTCAACATACATTGTTAAATTAGAAGATTTTTTAAAGAAGTGTACATGTCAAAATGTCCTCTAATTATAAAATGTTCCACAAATAAAATTTCTCCTATGGTCTGTGTCCCTCTTTTGGTTAGTGTGTATTTGGTTATTGATTCATGTGTGATTATGAGCATTCTGAGTGATGCGTTATGTGAATGATGACCTCTACCTGCGGCCTTGGGTATTGTTTATCTGATCTTTCATAGCGATGGCTTGACGGAGCAGTCCCTCTATACTTTTGAAGTAGAGACTGCTGTTGCTCATGCTTTTAACGGCACTGTGGAGAGAAACGATAGACTCATTTAAAATTTGATGCCAACTGAATACACTGAAAAAGACCCAGGTTTTTGGTCATATCTTAGTTTAGCTGCATTCTATTACCTGCATGCATATTCCACTGTATAGATGGCCCCTTGACTCTGCTCTTCCCAGCTTTGCATATCTGACTGTCAAAGCAGAGCAAGTATTTAAGTCATCCTAGGCAGGCTCCACAATTTACAATGATATGAAGGTAGAGCAGTGACGTGCTAGAGGTATGCTGGTCAAAGTAAACAAGTCTGTAAATAGGCCTATCCATAACGAGGAGAGTCATGAGGAGTGAATCAAAATAGAAAAGGCGACATGCACTCACTTTGTGTTGCACTAGCTCTGGCAGAGACCTCCTGACATGCTCCTGTAATCTGTACAGCGCCACCGATGGTTCATTTGCCAAAACGTACATACTCTCTGTGAATTTATCTGTCACTGAAACAGAGAACAGATACATTTTAGCTGGACGACTTACTGTGAAAGATGCCGGGCCCACCACAGCAAGCTGCATGGGTAAGTTAGTCAGCTGACTGCTAACGTTAGCAAACCGTTAGATAGGGTTGGTCAGAAGACAGACTGATGAGAGACTAGTGACACGATTACAACAGGTGATTATTATCACTATTAGATATGTACCTCTTTTAACTTTAAGCTGCATTTCCTGGTCATCCATTGCGTGAAATATAGACAAAAACCCAGTACACGTCTCTAGCTTCTTGACCAGTGTCGGTATACCTTATGTTTTAGCTCCCTAAAAATAGGTCCGTTGTCCCGCAAAGGCTCTGCAAGCATAGTTCCTAGGTCTATGGTTTCTCCACGACAACAGAGTTTGAACTTTTCACATCTTAAGCAACATTACAGTGTCTTAATTAATGTGCCGTGTTTAAATAAGACTACTGGGAAAGTCTACATGGAATCACATATGTCTTAAAACAGCACTAGACTTTCTGTTCCACGAATCGTCGAGTGCATCATGGGAATGTGTGGAACATTTTTGTTTCACTTTTGATAAGCATCCCTCTTGAGTCTCTAGATCGTCTTCATGACCTAAAACGTCGACTAGAAATTGTGAATTGACATCTCGAAACCCATTTTAAGACTTGCAAATTATGATGTGGCGGTAAGAGTCAACTGTAACGAGTTAAATTGACTAGTTTACAGACCACCTGGTGACAAACCTCGAGTGCAAAGGTTTCAACATTTAGGCTAGTCAGTTTTCAGAACTTTATTTAAATCATGGAGTAAATGTAGCCTAACGGCAATTTGCCTTATAGAAATTGAGTTTGGTTTCAGTACATGTTATACAGTTAAGGCAAGACTTTATTAAGTAATTATAACTTTATAAAGCAATAATAGCCTATGTCAATAGACACAAATGACTGCTGTCTGCGTCATCGCCCTTTGCATTTATTCGCAGGTAACATGGATATTGTGCACACCAACTCAACACTAACAAATAGACAACGCGGAAACGAGGCCACAGTTCGACCAGCTACTTTGGATAGTAAGACTGTTATGAGCTGAATGCTGAGAAACCCATCTCTTGATTAGCTATCTGATGTTGTCTTACCTGACATGAATAAAGTGCAACTTCCTATTGTGCATCACTGATCCTCTCCTCTCCATTCCTCCAGATCTTTCCGTCCACCAGTTGGCGGCTCAAGGTGACATTCCACAAGTGACTACCCATCTTGCTAAGGGTAAGGTGCTTTAACACAAAAAAGCACATCTGTACAGTGTTGAATACTTTACCTGGATTGTCTATATCCTTTCAGATAGTTCCTTGCTGAACAGCACTGATAAGCGTGGATACACTCCTCTTATGTGGGCTGCGGCTTTTGGTGAAATAGACATGGTGAAATTCCTCTTGGAGAAGGTAGGTATGGTTCAGAAAGAAATGTTGGTTTTGTTAATAAATAATATTTATTTGTTACTTGATTTTCTTATTTAAAGGGGGCAGATCCCAAAATTCTTGCACGTGAACGGGAAAGTGCCTTGACTTTAGCCAGCTCAAGAGGTTATGCAGACATTGTTACTCTTCTTCTGAAAAAGGGTGTTGATATAGACTCATATGATTGGGTGAGCCCTCTTTTCCTTCCACATATTCATCTACTTACAGGTGATTTTTTGAGTGGCTTCATTTTTCAAAACCTAATTTCTTAATTCAATGCATTCAGAATGGAGGCACTCCACTTTTGTATGCTGTTCGAGGTAACCATGTGAGGTGTGTAGATGCCCTTTTAGGTGAGTGTACTTACTTTACCACCTTATACAAATGTGGATGATTTTGCTTCATCAGTTGTCAAATGTCAAAGTGCAGTCATTATTGCCATATTCTAGCTGGTGGTGCTGATCTCACCTTTGAGGCAGACTCAGGATATAATCCGATGGATTTGGCTGTTGCTTTGGGACACAAAGAAGGCAAGTCTACATTTCTATTGGGACCGTGTATAACAGGCATCCACCCCAGCCCTTATAGCTGATGTACAAACAAATGTGGATTATGCTGTTAGTATAATTCAGTTTATTTCTTACAGCTCAAAAGGCTATTGAGGATCACATTCTGAAGTTACTAAAACAGAAGTCCCATTGCCAAAAATGAGAAGACACCATAATATGTGGACTGTGAGGTAGTGGATGGGCAGACACAGATCTGACTGAAATCATACTGAAGAATGAAAACAAGCAGGGACCAGCAACTAAATTATAGTACAAAAGTTGTGTTTATTCATTTTTTTCCTATGAAACAGTGCAGTTTTGTTGGCCATAGAGTTGAAAAAGACTTTTTTTATATATATATAATAAAGGCACTCTTGATGGGTGATTATTTTAGTATTACTGTTTTAACATGTTTTTTTTTTTCACATTTTATATGTGGCAAAAAGTTTTTAAGAATTGTTCAGGGGCACTGTTGAGATTTCAATTTAGTATTTTACTTCCTTGAAAGAATCACTGCATTCTTTCTCCCAGGATATCTAGAGAGTAAATAATTATTCTTCCAAAAAAGTCTGCACTGTTTTCAAATACTATTTTTATCTTGTGCGCTGGGGGAGCCTCCTGGATGGGAAAGCTGTGGGTGAGGAGTTAAGGAGAGGATAAACACATGGTGAGTGCCAGGCACTGCCAGCCAAGCTTGTTTGGCTTTTCAGCTAAGAAAAGAACTAGTAAACTAAAAAAAAATGTTTGTCCCCTTATGTACAACCCATTAACTAAATGTATTTCCATTTGAATTGGTGTATTACAGTGTTTAAAACGTGATTGATATTCAAGGTATGGAATATCAGTATTTCACATGCCTTGCAATGCAGCGTCCCATTCACAGCCTATTTTTTTTATAATTATGAAATCAGTCCACCTACCTATATAATATGCTACAAATTATGTTAATCTAACATCCAAAACAAATGTAACAAATACAAAAAATATGTTGTAGAGGACAATAAGGATATCTGTAGCGAGTTGTCATCCTCTGGGTAAAAGTCTGTGATATGTACAAAATCGTTTTCCTGTAAGCAACCTGATGAAAGAGAAGGTACGCACAATCCTTAGTGACAGTTATGGAGAAGCCCATGTAAGAATTGTACAAAGTATAAGTAGTCTTATCCGTATCAACCTACCTTGTAATTTGCACGTCCTCCCAGAAAATCCGCCCTGAAACTGTACCTTCACCTCAGTCATCCGTACGCTCTGAGGGAATTCCAGTACGACCCACTGAAATTCGCCCTGTCAGTATGGTAGCTCAGTTTACCAACCTGACCTACAAACGTTAGTCTACATCATCAGATAATACATTGTTGCATGAAAGCAATGAGATGAAACCTGCCTGATCTGAATTCCAGCAAGTTTCTTCGTTGGAATCGAACATGTACTTCTTCCCATACTGTTTGACATCTCTGTTCAAGACTGTGCTCACTCTGTTAAAACACATTTAAGTCAAAATCTCATGCTAGGACACCACAACTCTGTCGACCTAACTTAATGCTAAGCCACGTTCCAATAGCACCAAGTCAAGAACACAGCTAGCCAAGGCAACACAACCATGTCCCCCACATTTTTATAAGCTACGTCTCTAAAGATGCTTCCCACACACATTTCTATGTTTCCATACCTGCTCTGTGTGTTCCTGCATATCAGTGATACAGCCATCTTTGAATTCTGTATGTATGTGTGTGTGTGTGTAACAACCATAGCTTAACAACCACAGTAGCAAATTTTCTACGTAATATACAGGAACTGCTGTCGTAGTTTTCTTGATCGCCCCCTATTGAACTGAGCCATGAAGTAACCTAGTAAGACCCTTCTTTTACTGTCTATGGTTGGGCGTAATAGTAATTCATCCTCATAGCACATCTATTTTTGGTCACTTAACGTTATTAACTAACTGCAGAAAAATTAGCCTTAAAATTTAATTCGTACAGCCTTAAAAAAATAAATACAGGCCCATACACAGTTGCCTAATCGGCAAATATGCTGTCTTTTTTTCGCTTTATTGTCATATGAAAATAATTTTCTATGCATACATTGATGCCAATAGAATACAGATTTCAGCCAGTAGAATAATTAGGCAAATACGATTTGGTTTGATACGGTTTACGATTTCTAAACCTTTTTTGTTGTGAATAAAAGCGTCTCCCTCTCAGAAACCTCTAGATGGCAGTAATGGTTTATCCTTTAACCGGGATAACACAGGCATCCCCTTTTGTCTTATTTGATACAAAGAACACATTCATGCCTACAGATATTTCCCGAAAAGAGCTTTCAAGGTCTGAGTTTTTACATTGTTCATATTAATGTGATATATCCATGTAAATGAGGCTATTGCTAGTTAATGAGACCTTGAGGGATTTGAGAACTTTATTTTCCCTGCAAATGTGTGAAATAGGTTGCAATGTGCAGACCATTACTGTGGTGAGTTACCATAGAATATACTATAGTTCGATCTAGTAATTTCTCATGTCAAATCTGATCTGGAAATAGAGTCAGGTGTCTTTGAATCACTTTCTGTCATGAAAGTCTTATTTTCTTTCCTCTTTTCATAATGGACCGCCTTGTATTCGACAGGGGAAGGATTGTCCAAGGGGTGTTTTTGGAGAGGGACAGGCAGTTTTTTTCAAGGTGATGAAAGTGCGCAGGCCGGCCTGGTTATGGTGTGCAGCCCACTGTGGATAATCAATAAGTCTGAATTATAGAGCCTGATGGAACTGAGGTTGTGTGAAAATTGCAGAGGGTGCAGGTCTTTGGAGGACACCCCTCTCCTTGTTCTAAAACACACCGACATGACTGTAAGCACAGTTATCCTTAAAGCAGGGAAGTTTTTTCCTTTGATGTTTGCCAGTGGGTTTTCTTTTTCACACAAGTAAGGAGTCTATGTGACTCAGTGAGAGACAGAGAAAGTCTGTTCTGTTTGGCATCTCAGCAGAAGTAAATAAGCTGCCTGACTACAGCTGAATTTGATCTATTCAGAGGTTTATGAGCTGTAGGCACTCGAGCAGATTGTCCTGCTGCTGCAGTGGATCATTAATCGTATCTCTGACTAACGGAACGAGGCATCTCTTTCCACACAAAAAAATAAAGATTTAAGGCAAAAAGTCTTCACTCAGTAGTGCTCAGATGCTACCACTTTGTTAATGCACTTACCATTTACATGAGTGTCAGGTGTCAGATCAATGCTGCTCTCTTGAATCTTCTTGAGTCTTTTTATGGCCAAAACCCAAGGAATGTGAATAGTTTGTGGAAGGCAAGGCTGAATAATTGCACACACTCAATATTTAATGTGCTTTGTGACACTCAACATTTTAATAAGCATAGAATGACCAGAAATGTCAGACACATCTTCTTGCACAGGAGCAATTAGGCGACTGAGTTTAGGCTATTTCTTACATGCTAGATCCTCCTGCTGGAATTTTCTGCTCTAGTTTGAGTGAGGTTCTTAATTAAACCATTTAGCAGCAGAGCATTTTTACAATATGCTTCACTGCCTCCATTTACGTGGCACAATCTTTTGTAATTTGTTCACTTACAATCTCAAGCAGTGAGTTTCTGTCACGCTTGTCTGTTTCCTTACATACCAATGATACACATTATTTTGTCAGTGTTAAAAGTATGGTTACATGTGCATTGCTGTGTTATGCCTTTTCAAAAGGAATTGATTGATGGTGGTGGGGCATGATCCTTATATAAGTGATTGCCTATTCTTGCTGTTTCAAGTCTGGGAGCTGTGTGAGTGTAATGCTGATGAAATTAATGGTTGATTCAAAATGAAACTCTCAGCAACACTCTGATGACATGATTGCTATTGCGATTAGGACTAAAATGGTGTTAACATGCTGTGGTATTCCAGAGAAAGTAAAAAAAAAAAAACACTGACATTCAGGTAAACGAACCGCAGCATTCCCAGCAGATATCACATGGTACAAACCCCAGGTGCTCAATTACTGCTCAAACATCCCTGCCCTCAGCAATACAGGCCGTTTTGTACCACTGGAGAAAAATATGGAGAGATGAGTAAAAACTGCAAGTTTTGGAGGATTGGGGCCATGAGTCCCCTGTGCTTAGCGCTGTCTGTCCGCACTCCAACAGGAGGGCTGCATCAGCAAGGCTTATGAAGTGTTTTGACTTTTCGACTTAACGCCGCACTGGTCAACAATCCCCACCAGCCAGGGGCGAGGCATGCAAACCTGCCACAGGACACAGACCTGAAACCCCCGGACAAGTCTTAGGGGATTGCACTGTTCTTTTTTTTCCAAATGAGGTTCCAGAACCTTTTAGCTCTACCAGGGCTTTACACCTTTAGCTCATGTTGATGACGTGCCCCAGTGAAAACATATTCGGTTATATTATGGTTGAATGATTGCTGTTTGTGTTTGCTTTCAAATCCAGCACATGTCAGAAAACTGCATTGACATTGTTAGGTCCAAATATCTATAAGCCTCACGAATCACGCTGACCCGATTCACCTAAGTGCATGGAAATTTTCATCTATTCATCTTGGTTAAATGGCTCCCTGTGGCTATCACACATAAACCACTTGCATATGACATGAAACTGCACAATCTTAGCTTTCCAATTATGTTATCCAGTTCGCAAGGTAATTACCTGAATGTACATTAAATGTCTTTTACATTCTGCAGCTCTGCGTCCATCCATGCAGAGGCAGAAACTCATGCACTGATGGACATATGTGCTATCTTTTTCATGAACATGATACCAAACACATAGGCTCAATAATACCAAATCACTGACTTATTTTATTTAGGCTGTTGTGATATATATTTAAAAAAGTGAGAACAAAGTAGGCCTATCCGGAAGAGGAGAGGAAGGGCAGGGAGAGAAAATGAGTCAGACAGCAGGTCAGCGAGTGCTGTCTAATAGAATCAGAACATTTTATGCACCATAGACTAAATAACAAACTGGCAGCTAACATTCACTGAATGGGGCATGGGAAAATTGCACTGTCAAGTCAGTTACTGTGCCTCACTGTGCCAGGTTCACTATTATATATGTTGTATCAAAAACTCCAGCTAACAGCACTTAGTGATCTTAAACAACAGGGCTATGGATTGATTTGCACTGGATTTCACCTTTAAGTATGACCAAAATTTTTCACAATTATGTCCAAGGAACCAAGCCCCTGTTTTTCAAAGCTAGTGATATCCCTGGAGAACTGTATTAGTTCCTGTACCAACCCTGAAGATTGCATTTTGAAAAAAAAAATCTATAGAAATACCAATTATGGCTGCTGAGGCACTAGACCTTTTTGCCCATGCTTTTTTACCCCACTTTTAGTTGACAGTATCATACACTTAAACTAGACCAATACACACAGCTTAACTGGTATATTTTTAGCTACATAGCTGATATTGAAAGGGGTTTATCTTTAGATTCCATTCATACTTGCGCCCCATATGCTTAAACTACTTTCTTGGGCAATAGTTTGAAACCGTTACCAAGAATTATGAAATTTTTATAGCAATGTCTCCCTGCAAAATAAGTACTTTGAGACCATATCTATTGTTAATGTAGTATAATACATCAATAACACTGAACTGATGCAACAAGCAGGCAAAAAAAAAGTTTGACATGCAAGGCTCCATAAATTTTGAAATTTACAGGAGCTCTTGACAAATAAAACATGTAGGAGCAAAAGTCAACTTGATTCCCATTCACTTGGTGTGCATGGTCGTCATTGGAAGCAATCATTATATGCCATTGTGAGCGAAAATCTTTGACACATCAAATCCCTTCACTGTCTTGCCATACAATGATAAAAGGGAAAAGTAAAGCTTACTTGAAAAATTGGTGGAAACCTGTTGGCTCAAATGGATTAAGAAAACATAACTGGTCTCTTTTAAGTTATTGTAAACATAACTTGAAAGAGATTAGATATGTTTACCTAACTCCTAATAGAAGTAACGAGTCACCAATTTTTCAAGTCAGCTGTACTTGAAAGAGACTAATTACATTTACTTAACTCCTTTGAAGCAACCATTTTTACACAATTTAGTAAACTGCACTTTTATTTTTTACAGTGAAATAAGCATTACTTATTGTTTTTTACAGTGTAACTAATTAACAGTTCAACACTGAAATATACAGTATTGTATATTTCCAGTAGCTGATCTGATCTGTATCAGGATATTGCCCAGTGCTCACTAAACTCAGAGCAGTTTAGCTCACATAAGAATGTGTAATATGTAGGCCTGGTCAGGCATATCAGGCATATAAAGATTCAAGATTGTCTTCATTACATCTCATTATACAAGTATCAGAGAGTAAAATTCAAATGTTTTTGCTCCTCAAAAATAAATAAATAGTATGTTGAGAGAGTGTGTGTGTGTGTCTGTGTGTGTGGTGGGTGGCCTTGGCAATATTTCCCCTGGTGCATATTAGGCATTAGTGCATAATAGTAGGCCTATCCTTCATAGACGATACAAGTAGAGGCACAGCATTGCGTGTTGTCCTCGCTTGTTTCATATGCATCATCTCTGAAACTGAACATCAACCGATTAATAGCGACAACAACCTTTTACATAACTAGCCTATCCTAATTTAAATTACTAGTTATCACCACGCACAGGTTATACACACAGCACATAATCACGCACAGTGTCTGTCTCAAACCTGCGAACCTCCCATTCACAGTTCTTGGCGCATTGTATCTACCCACTTACGGCACAATTCACATAAAAAATCCTGTAACCCAGTGCCTGATTTCCACCTAGTTAAATATTTGAAGTGGTTAACTTAGCTTACAGTGACCGACAACAATAATGAGAGAAATATCACATCATTAGCCCAGCAAGTCATGCTCAAAACTGAAGTTTCAGCAGTTTGCAGCAATCTCATTGTTTGCTACAGCCAACACACCTCAGGGATGTTCAACACGCTGTGTCGACTGCATTTTCCATCAAGATACTAGCTTGCAACGACAGGTCAAGAGGTGCATTTGGTAAATAGGTTGTTCTTCTGACACCACTGCCTTAAGTTCTTAACTTCTCTTCTGTAGGCTGTTTCATCATCATTGGTAATCAGACCAATTACAGTAGTGTCGTCAGCAAACTTAATGACCATATTAGAGCTATGCATATCCACACAGTCATGGGTCACAAGCAGGATTGTGTCCTGAACCCTGAGGTGTTGATGGGCAAGGAGGATGACATGATGGAGCCCATTCTCACCACCTGGTGTCACCCTGATAGAAAGTCCAGGATCCAGCTGCGTAGACTGGTGTGTGACCAAGTCTCCTGAGCTTGCTGTCAAGTCTACTGGGGACAATGGTGTAAATGCAGAACTATAGTCTATAAACAGCATCCTTACATAAGTATCCTTCTTCTCCAGATGTGTCAGGGAGGAATGCAGTTTGGTGGTGATGGCAACATCAATTGATCTGTCTGTAAGAAAATTGATGAGGTATCAGAGAAGATGGAATCATGCTGCAAATGATTTTCTTCACAAGCCTCTCAAAACATTTACTCATGATGAGAGTCTGTGCCACAGGACGCCACTTATTGACTTGCCTGAAGGATTTCTGCACATAAGACTCTATTAGGTCTTCATCAACAGCGATGGAGGGGATTCTTACTGGAGGGTCAGTGGTAGCTATTTAGCTACTGGTCCAACCAGCTAAAAATCTTGACCAGCGTAATATGATAAAGATGGTTGACTAGTTTGTAGCGTTTTGGCATGATTTTTGGCATGGTTTAGTTGGTTTGACCACATGGTCACACCAGCATAACCACCTTAATGAGGTGATAAAATCAGCATGTCCAGCTAGGAATCAAAGACCATTTCAGACCCGCTACCAGCAACGTTTTTTTTCTGTAGGATTAAAACTGTGTGACAAAGGTTAAAAAAAAAAAACCTTAAGGCTGTTGCACTCTCAGTACCTCAGGGTGATAAGGCCCCATCTTGGGCACACTACTGAAGGCCAGGGACCCCAGCTGCATGCCACCTCACCTTGGCTTAGTTGCTGCTTCCCATGCAGTTTGCCCACCATCATAGATTAAATTAAAGCGAGCCATAATGAGAGTGGAACTGCCTCATCTGCTTAGATGTTCACTGTATCTCCTGTACTTGCAGTGGGGCATGTCCTAATGCATATCCTTAGCAATAGTGCCAGCTGTGTTATGGTGATCACCACCAGGAACCGTCGCTTCTGTAAGATTTTACCTCAATCTGTGCCTCAGAACATTTTATGTTGAGTCTTTCAATTCATGAAAGGCCTGGAAATGTCCTTGAAAAGTTCTCACATTTTATGCTGAAGAAAGAGTGGGAACCCTGAGCAATATGCAGATATTACTAATTATTTGATTCATAATTACAAGGCAACTATTACTATTTGCCTTGCCATGGTAAGAAAACATACTACCACAGTTACCGGTATAGCTTACACTGAAAACTTGAACGTCCTTAATTGCTAACTAATGGGTGCTCAAAGAAGAGATTAAAAGTTCATGGGAAACTGTGCGAAAACAGAAATATTTCATGCTGAAAAAAAAGTTTGTGCAATAAAGTCAACCATAGAGAAATCGGTCTTAGCATGTAACACTAAAAATGTCCAAAAAAGTAAAATATCTCCATTCTTTTTAGTGTATCATCTGTAGACTTTGCGGGTCTAAAAGCAGTGTTCATGTCAACATTGTCCAGTGTCCAATGTCAATAAAATTCCATGTCCAATGTCCAATGTAAATTAAAGGAGAAATCCGGTGTGAATCAATCAATAGCCCTGTTGTTTAAGATCACTGAATCCCGCCTGTAGGAAAAAGAATCAGAAATTTAATACAACATAACTTAAATAGGGAATCAGCTAACATTAACTGAATGGGGCACAGGATAATAAAGCTGAATTTCTGTGCCCCATTTTCTTAGTGTTAGCTGCCGATTTGGTATTTGTTTATGTTGTACCAAATTTTCTTGCTGTTTTTCCTACTGACAGCACTCAATGACCTTGAACAGGGTTTTGGGGTGAAATGCACCAGAGCTTTCCTTTAAATTTAACCTTAATTAGCCTTCCAAGTTTAACCACAATCAAAAGCCATCAGGCTATTGAACTGTGCTAATAACTCAACACTCACAGTGTTATCCATCCTCCTTTTCTCTTTTTTTATTCAATTGAATTTAGTTCAATCCAATAGCCTTTACTGGCATGGCCATTCATATAAAAACAATGTTGTCAAAGCATATAATGTACAAACAAGAAATAAAGATAGCCATTCCTTATTTATTCAATATATTCCTGAAGTTTCATTACTGAAAAGTGCTTATTGAGTATATGACAGTAAAATTTAAACCATGTTTGTCCTTGGTAACAACAATCATGAAGAGGCCGACTTAACAATCGGTCTTTTTTTACTAACATCATCATTCAGGGAGCTCAAATGTTAAGACATGTTACATTTATAGTGTGGCAATGATTAGAGATTACAGATCATGGGTAACAGAAAGAAAATAAATACCAGGACTCCATCCATCAAAACCTGGCCTCAACCTTGAGGCAGGGCGGCACATGGACGATCTCACCACAGTACTGCTAGAAAGCTGCTATCTACAGAAACAACTTGGGTCCTGCCATCAGCTGTCACCCAGACTACCTAGGATCCCATGTCACTCATGTCGCGTCCTGCCTCAGTCTCTCTAACTCCATGGTCTCCCACTCAGTCTGAGTTGCATTCTCGGCCATCTTCTTTCACCACTTCTTAAACAGGAAACTTGGAAAACAGGTAGTGCTGGGCTCCATTTTAAGACAATAATGGATAGCCCAAGATGTTAAAAAAGGAATTGTCAGTAGATAAGCTGCAAGTAGACTATGCTCCACAAGGGTTTAGGGTGGGTAACCTGACATCTGACACATTAACCATCAAAACTGGTGCCCCCCAAGGCTACATCTTGAGCTCCCTGCTGTACATCTAGTTATGGCTGCAAAGAGTCACAAGTTGTAAATACCTTAGCGTCCACATCACTGAAGACCTTACATGAACTGCTAACACCCAACACATCCTAAAGAAGTCTAGACAACGTCACATGGCTAGAAATGAGAGAATCAGGAGGAGAGAGTTTCTATTCTCAGGTCATCCGAAGCCTTAACACAAATTATACTGACATATCATATATCCATGCCTCAACACACACACACATACATCCTAAATGATACCACACACATGCACACTTGACCTACAGCACTTGACAGGACACTTTGTACTGCACCCCCATTCCATCCCCCTACATACATTATCTCCTTTTACCTGACATACTGCTTTTCATACATTGCATCCCACTCCACCACCCACAAACTGATATACCCCACACTTGTACCCATCCTCACCACTTTCACCACAAATTTCCAATGTAAGTTTGAAGAATATGTGGATCTTTGTTGGAAATATAAACGTAGAGATGTACAATGCTGCAGTATTGTAGATATATTAAAGCATACTTTTTTAAAAATTGCTTTGCATGTGAGATACACACTATGCATACTGCACAAACTCAGCTGACAGTGTTGTTACCAGCTTCTGAGTCTTCGTCACTTCCAAAGGGGGAGCGCCAGTCCAATCAATTGAGGGTGTTGCCCAGCTTACACAACCTAGTTATTCGACTTCCAATCGCATTATCTGGATGTCTTATGAGTAGTCAGGTTCAGTTCTTTTTAAAATAATAATTCAATTCAGTAATAATTCAATGGTCTCTTAGTACATGTTTATTTGTTTACGTTTACAAATGTACTGACTTATGCACAGGATAGGCTGGCAAACACCTAGTGAGAATAAAAAAGTCATTGAACCCTTGAAAGAAATGAATGTTCCTGGGATGAACTGCACTAATACCATCACAAAAGCTAACATCACTCAGCAAAAGTCTACATGGTCAAGAAGGTCAGATTCAAGATCATGTTACATTTCATGTAGACCTACTTATATCTGACACAGTTCTTCAAGCCAAAGATAAACTAAGAGAGTCCCTCTTTGACTCTAAATGAGTCATTTGTCTATAAAAGTGACTATGAAACTGGTAAATTAACCTTCATTTTTTTAGTGACCTTTAGTTAATTGAGGAAATGTGAACATTCCTAGAAAGCACCTTTAGTGGCATCCGATTTATTTTTTGTCTCCAGATCATTGTGTTCTCTGTTGACACATCATCCAATTTCAACTATCAGATACAAGCTCTTCACTTTGAAGTATCTCTATTAGCTGAGAAAAAATTCTGAAGCTTTTCATCATTCTGAACACCTTCCTTCATATTTTTCATCTTTCTTTCTCTCAAAGATGGGCCACATGCTTTCATATTGTGCTGCCATTCAAATGTACCCTTTTTTATTGCAAAGTGACGCGTGCCCGATCTGAAGGCCCTTCATCTCCGTAGGTCTACAGTTTTAAAGGCAGCTCATGTTTGCAAGCTAAGCCTGGACAAAGCTGCACATTTTCCTCTCTGCTGCTCCGTGAAAGAGGCCAAAACAACCACACCACAAGGCTACTTCTCAGTAGCAGTCTGAGCACTTCGCTTTGTCAAGGCACACTGCACTGCCTGTCTTCATCTGCCTGTCTGTCCTCAGCCCTCAGCCTGTGTGAGTCATGCAAGGTGAGGTCATGGTGCCCTTGAAGACTTAATCTGTAGCTTGAAATAAGATGTGGTGTAATGAAACACACGGGGAGACAGGGGATACTTAGTGGAAAATAAATGCTGGGGCCAGCCATGAAATTCCTTAATGCATATGGATTTATGGAGTGTGTTTAATCCACAGAAATAACCTCTGTGACAGGACCTCCAGAGATTACATGAGTCAGTAAGTAAGAAGTTTAAAAAATGAACAAAAATTGGGAACATGCGTGGATTTGGGTTTGCTGAACAGAGAAAGAACGCTGTTCTTAAACTTTTATTTGGCTTGTGAAGAGGACTGAGACTTTGGGGATCTGTTATCTTATTTTGGCTAATTTAGGCAATGTATCCTCTCTGCGAGCGCCTGCTACCTCTCAGCACTCTACAGAAATACCGCCAGGACTTCTGAACCAGGGCACTTAGCTTAACCCTGCAAATTGCATTTGCTGCCATTACTGCAAAATAGCACCTCCAATTAGGAGCGCTCAGTCTCATTAGTGGTGATGACAGCAGACTGTGACAACAGCAAACACCTGTGTCACTTCCCATCATGAGGTTCATGTGCGAAGGTAGAGAGTAGTGTGTGGGTGTATGCAAGTGTGTGCATGTGAGTGACTCTAATATGTGTGTGTGTGTGTGTGTGTGTGTGTGTGTGTGTGTGTGTGTGTATTTGTGTGTGTGTGCATGATCTAACATATTGTTATGCAAGATGAGTCAGGGCATGAGTCAAAGATGCTGCACCATTGTCAGACAGAATCTTTAATTTGTCCAGACAGCCTTGTAATTGGGTGTGCACAAGGCAGTGCTGTACCCTGTCACTAAGGTACCTAGGTTTTGCTTTAGGGAATACTTTGGATGACCAGGCATCATTCCCAGGGTCAGTTCAGTATTCCCTTATTCAATTCACAAGCTCAGTACCGTTCAGTCTTTTTGAAAGCAGCCTCCCCCATCTCCAATTCTGCCCCATAAATGCTTCAATTTCCATTTCAAGGAAATTCAAATACTTTCAATCTCGATTCAATCCTGGTGCATTGCGTTCAATAATGTGAGGCTTTCAGTGCCCATTGAAGATCTGTAAACATGGAGAATGATGGACTTCACAGATATTTGGTGTAGCCTATAAAAATCACTCTTGGAAGTCAAACAAAACCATAATTTTGAATGTGAGTATAATCTGAGAGTTCTATGCCTCTCAAGGTATCTTATAACGGGCCTTATGGTGAGTTTAAATGTTGACTGATGTTGAATTAAATCAGAGTAGTCCAATTTTATGCCCAGTACAGTGGACTCCTTACATTCCTTTTCATACTATTTTATTTTGTATCTGAGATTTATTGTTCACCCCTATTATTTCAGTTGACACATACACAAAAAAAACATAAAATATTAAGCAGTAGGCAATAAAAAATGGTTGGAGTGAAAAAGACTTATCCATGATGGAGAGCCCTCTGTGACTATAATTAACTGCTGTGTCAAAGAGAAAATGAACAATCCATCAGAAGAAGTGGTTGTAAGTGAATTATCAGCAAGCACCACAGTCCTTTTAGCACCATGTAATGTGCTGGCCTTATCTCTTTGTGAGAGTATTGAGAAAAAAAAAACAACTTAACTGAACACAACATTTGACATTAACAAAGTCTAACCTTCAAACCCTGCTACTGGTCTTGAGTGAAATGGCCGTGAGGCAGCCATAATGAATGGGTGCCAGTATGGCAGAGTGAACGAACCAGGTCATAAGTATTTAGGCTGAAGGGGGAGGAATCAGTGGGCCGGAAAGGGCAAGAGAGTGGAGAGCCGTGGTAGGGCATGGATGGCTGAGTCAGGAGCCAAACGCCTTCATCAGAGTCGCACTGATACACGGAGCTGTTCTTGTACTCTGTGTAATTTCCTGGCATCACTGAAGAGGGTTTTTTTGCATGTCTTCTGAAAGGATTGCTCTCCAAACTGCCACTGATTTTTTTTCTTTGTAAACATCAGTCTCTTTTGCGATTTCTCTCTCTCTCTCTGTTTCTCTCTCTCTCTCTATCTGACTCTCTTTTTTCTCCCTGTAGCTTAGCAACATAGCTGCCACTTATTAAGTCCAGTTTTGCATTTGAGAGACATGCGGACACGTGCTCAAGCTGAATTCACATTACGCTGTGAGATTGGATTTCTTTGTTGACACTTTGTATTTGCTTGCCAGGCGTGTGTTCAAATGTTAGCTGAGAAACAAATTGGACTGTTGGCATGTGTAAAGCTGTTGTGTTTGAACATGCCCAGGGGAATCTTGATTATCCCACTCTTACCATGCTGGCACTGAAGATGTCTCAAAATATTCAGTTTTCTTACACAGTTGCATTTTTGGTTTTTCTGTTTTTTAGATCAATGTTTTGGGTTCACAAAGCAGTTTCTAACTTATTGTGTAAATAAATGTGACTGAATTAGAAGCACATGCTTGCAGCACATAAATATTGTAATGCCTTCTGACAGAATCCCTAAAAACAAAACAAAACAGGATTTAATGATGTTCATAATCTATGCCTCTGCATGTTAGATGCTTCATACTTGCTGGCTTAACATCTGGCATTATAAGCGCCGATAACAGTTATTGAAGACATCATCAGCAATTTGTTATTCAAACTAATGGCCATAGAGTATGTGACATTGGCCCAGAGATATTGATGCCATGTCTGGCTTTTTATGCTAGGCTCAAGTAAATAGTTGCTCAGCACTTGGTCAAAAGAATATTGTAACATTCAAGGGCTACAGCTCTGACACCAGTGGATCTGATTAGCTTGTGGAATGGGAAAACCATGCATTATTACTCATGCGGACAGGGTTGACAATTGGACTTAAATTAAATTCAGTGAGAAATGTCATCTTCTGGCTTTCAACCAGCTGCAGTTACTTTACAAAATATGCCGTAAAGGGTTGGTACGGCACGTTTTTGTGCTGAGTTGTTTATCAGACACTTTTGTTCAGAATTCAGCACTTATTCATTACTTGACTGAAATTCAAGCTATTCTGGCTTGGAGGGACCACTGTTCTCTCCAGCAACTATTAAGACCCATTAGCAGCATGGAGGTGTTCCAATTTTTTTGTTACAGTGTCTTCCATACTTTATAGGCTACTGCCCCTTTCCCGTGAATAAATGCCACATCATATTTCTGTGCTTAAAGGGTGGCCATTTTAATTCTGCCCCGACCTCTTTGTGTAATGAAGGTTATGTCCTTTCTCTTTTTTTTCCTGGTGTTGATATGATTCTAGGACACGCCACGCTATAAATTACCATGTGAAATTATTCCGGTCCCACATTACCTGCTCTCTTAGCTCACCTTATGCCATCCATTGTCTGCGTTGGCATCTGTGTCTGTAAGCCAACGGCCACGTAGCCCTCAGTGTATGGCCCTCTGAGAGCCTCTGCAGACTCCAGCACGGCTCAGAGACGTGTGCACATGGACCAGTGTTTACTGAGACATCATGGAGAGAAAAGTGCTGATTCTGCGTGTGTTTTTTTTTTTGTAAAAAAAACGGTGCCCAGCGAGACAGTGAGAAATGAGGGTGGTTCAGATTACTTTTTAAGTGTTATAGCCGGAGATTAGTGCAATTACTTTTAATTCCTGCTTTTAGTCCTGCTTTGAGCGACTGTAGAGCTCTTCATAGCCCAGACATCTCTGCCTGCCTCTCTCTCTCTCTCTCTGTGCATGTCTCTCTTTCTCTCTCTCTCTGTCTCTCTCTCTCTCTCTCTCTCTCGTGCTTCAACTGAAATCTGGGGCCCCTTAAATGGAGCAGTGCTTTAAATTAACAATGGTTCATTTACATTTTTGTCCTTGTCAGTGAGATTTTCAAGGGGTGCTACTGCTACAGTAGCAAGCGCTACATAAAGTCTCTCTCTAGCCGAGCACAAGTTATTACCCTGCCGGCAGATTGAGGTTTTATTGACGGCACTCTATCACCATTGCCTTTCAGCAACTCATCTGAATGAGGCATGCACTTAAAGGTCTTCAGCGGCAGCAAGGTTTAAATCACCCAACGAGTACAGAGAGATGCCAGAGCAGTCACAGGGAAACCATGTGCTGTGGTTATTCCTATAGCAACCAAGGACAGAGAGGCCAGCCCTTTACAGATGGGAATACTGCTAGCTTTGACAGCTTCTCATAGTTCCCCATCGGTTTTGGTGAAAGGGAAAAAAGATGAAAGGAAAAATACACACATATCATCCTTGACTATGAAAGAACTCTGCTTCGAGTGGGGTGTTCGACCCCTTTGCTTTTCACAGCATTAGACATTCTATCTTTTATCTGAAAGCTTTGCTTTGCATCCCTTGTTTCTTCCCCATCATGTTTTTTTCCCCTTCTTCTCTTACCGCCAAGTGCAAAGTGCAGATGAGATCCAGTAGCAGGTTTCCTTTCTGGTCGCCTTTGTTGGTGTGAAAGGATGAGTCAGGATCACCATTTATCTACTCATGTATTCTTCAAATTTGGTTGACTGGATAATGGGAAGAGGCCGTCAGAGTTGCAGAGTTGCATCCACTGCGCTCTAATTAATAAGTGAGCCATAGTGTGTTGGTCCGAAGCAATGGCTGTAGTGGTGGCAGTGTGTGTTTGTGTGTGAGTGTGTGTGTGTGTCTGTGTGCTCCAAAAACTAAATTGAAACCCCACACAAACTGCTGAGATGTTGCCTCTCAATGAAGGACAGAGTAAATCCCCTTTGGATGGCACGCCTTTCCCCCCACACATCCTCCGCCGGGATTCTTTTTTGATTAGTGTGAAACCAGACTGCAAGCTGGCAAATAAGCAAAACAAGACCTATACATCTCCAAACACCTTCCCTGGGTGGCTTCAAATGATGAGTACACACGGGATGCACTGCAGTGTCATGGCAGGTGTGAATAACCCCTTAACACATCATGAGCATCATGAGAGTTTTGATTTGTTAATGTGGAAGTTCTTTCAGAACAAAAGTAGCTCTGGTCTGTATGCCTGCCATTACTGTGCCATTGTGAGTCTTGTTTGTTGGAAAGTGAATGTGCTCATAGCCTCTTAATGTAGTTGTGACTGTGTCAATACATGGAGCACTCCCAACACACGTAAGGCACGTCATGAGATGAGCAAGCCATGCTGTGTTGAGGGAGGTTCATAATGTCTGATGTGTACCCTATTGGAAAAGCATTAGCTGCAACCAAGCAAAGCTCTTTAGGATAAAGAAGCAAAGAGGCCACTCCCCGTGGAGGCACTAAGGTCACCTCTGTCAAGACTACTATTCCACACCATCTCTCAGCAATATTGGGGGTAGGAGTTGTGGGGGGGGAAATGAAGTAGAGGCTATGTTTCAGGTGTTCTCTCAAGTGTGTGTCTTCCAGGGATTTTGTCCACCCCCAGAGGAAGGGCGCAAGTAGAAAAGGTTGATTTAAAGAGGGTAGATGAGCATCTAGTTGCTAAAATGACCTGGGAGACATCCTAGTGCTGAACACAAAATACGTCTGTCAGCAGCCACTCCTCCTGCGCTTTGTGGTGTTGAAAATACAGAGGGTTAACTAAACCCTGTAACATAACAGGGATGGAATTAGCGGTGCTAACAGTTATTTTTGCTGCCATGTGTAAGAAAAACATCATGAAAAACATTATGTCTCACAACTGTAATGGTTTGTGTTGTTGTGACAAGCCATCTCGAGGCATTAGTCCGTTAGAGCAGAAAAAAAATCACTATCTATGTTCTTTTGAAAATGGCTTAAATGTGTTGATGTAAGCCTGTGGTGAATGAAACAAGTAAAGGAATGATTAGAGGAAAGTAAGCATGCATCAGGCATCTGCTTTCTGTTTGTCTGTCCAGTGGGCATTTTGCTGACTTGTGAGTGCATATAGCTTGCAGGGAGAGAGAGAAAGAGAAAGAGAGAAACAGGAGGGGATGGGAAGAAGAGGAGGAAGAAGACAAGGAGGTTCTGGGGAGGAGACATTTCTGGGCACACCATCTGGCTAAGGTCTGTGTTTCAGGCCTTAGACAAACTAGACATGGAGGAAACCTCCTTCTGGGCCTTCTGACACTCACTCTAGTTGTGGTCCTGAAGTGAAAACACCTCAGAATGGAAGAGCTTTTCTGTGACAACATTAGATTGTTTTGTTTGGTTGGCTTGATTTCAATGTCTTTCTCTAAAGTAAACAGAAATATTTTTAGACCACTGGCATCAGTCCAATATGGTAATAAGCAATACTGCCTGGTATTTATTATAATAGTATTCTCTCTATGGCCTTGATCAGTACAGGCCTTGGAGAACACAGAGGATTCCTCTTTTTCTGCGTTCTCTGATAAAAACAGTACGGTTTGTAATTGCATGGAAGCCACAACATATTGCAGTCTCTGTTGATACTATCTCTTAACATGAACTGTCAGTAAAATGGATGTTTCCAAACATCACTATGTCCTCAGGGATGTGGAACTTATCTTCACTTTTATCACAGCGCTACCCAATCGCAAACTGCATTGGGCTACTGACTCTATGACTGATATTGGGGGAGGCTTTGACAGTCACTTTGTATAAACCTCAGAATTGGTACCTGTCTTGTTGAGACCCCAAGCAGAATTCAGACCGAGGACCCTTACACTGCCGTAGCACTATGTCATACAGTAGGCTATTACACTTTCCAAATATTTTAGGTTGCAAGTCCTTAGCCTCTAGGCCATATCAGAAACTGTATGATAAGCTTAATGGTCAGTCTGCTAGTACTAGTTGTTAGTACAGTTAGTGTTTGCCGCTGGTTCACTATACGGTCTGTGCTGTATTAAAATTCTCATGTTCTTCTCCCTACTTACAGCATTCGATGACCTGGAACAACAGGACTATGGTTTGATTCATAGTGGATTTCTCCTTTAAAAGGAGAACCCTGACTGGTAATGTTGGCCTTATAAGACAGACATTGGTATCAGCCCTTAATTTGCAGATCTTGTAATCTGCCATTGCATTTACATCTCAATGCTTTCTGGGTAAAATTGACCTGGTTGATATTGATGGTGTCTATGTGCAACAACAGCTTGATTGCTACACCTTGATTGGAGATTAGATTAGATTCAACTAGGTGATGTCACTTTTTACAACAATGGTAGTTTACAAGTGGATTTTCTGAACTTCAAAAAACCAAAAACGTGTTGAGTGTTTTCAAATCATTATTATGTTGCTGAGGTCCTGTTGGAGCCTCAGCTGACCTACTGTTCTGCTGGCCAGCACTGGCAGTGAGATGTCAGCAGTCAGAGGTTGGTTTGCTTTGGCACAGTGTTGCCAGCCTCAAGACAGATTTGTACCTATGATGGTTCGCTATGTGGCCCTCCACCATGGGCACTCAGGAGCTTATTTCTCAGAGATAGAAACTGAACTGCAAGACAGAGAGACTTTTTGTTGCAGTGCAATACATTGTGGAATTTTCACCCTCAAATAAAAAGAATTTTATGTGAAATTTATGCGTGTAATGGTACTATTCAGCAAGGTCACTGGTGTCCATGTCTGTCCCTGACAATGTGAGCCTCCAGCCTCGGAGAAAACCAGTCACTCAGGTTTATATAATGCAGGCCAGTGGCCTCTCAGCAAATAACCCATGTGTGTTCTCCGGCCAAGGGAAAAGAAGCCCTCTTGCCGGAGGAGATCCCTCCTGATCTTCATCTGTTGTTTGTTTGCTGCTGTCTACCAGCCAAGCATAGCTGATAGAAGCACTCCTTCATCGACTGCTGGCCTGCTCAGGCTGAAAGCATCCCTCACTGCACTCATGCGCTGGATTGTCTGCCAGGGGGTGTCTGACTGAGTGGGCTGCCTCATTCGCTCACTTGTGCGTTCTCCAACCTGGCCTGTTTATCACCAAAGCGGCCCCTTGTGCTGTCATCATCTGGATGCACTGGCACCAACCAAGCAGCTATTCGTGCCCCCCCCCCCCAAACCTTTTGATGTGTTTTCACACACAGGCGACACAAATCAGTTGGTTTGGTCTGGACCTCATGTCAGATTTGTTCAGATAACACCATTGGTTGTGGAGTTCGGAGCCAGCGTCTGAAGGTTGCCAACATTTCACTGGCAACCTGCTGACATATGTTGGGTCTGCTGGTGCCACTACTGTGGACTCACACAACAGTGGCTGACTGCTTCCACCACTCTGGCTTTTTCAGTCAGGAGGCCATTTATTACGGCTTTGCACTGCACCAGCAAATGAGTCCGCATACTACTCTTCTCCTTCTGTGTTGAGAGTGATGGGCTGAATTTATCTCTGCTCTTGGCATTGATAGCCCATGACAGCTCCACTCCCTCTCCACCCTCACTTCTGCTGATGATTACTAAGAAGGATGACAGTGGCATGTTTACTTGGTCATTTTGGTAGTGACTGATTGTGCAGGCAGAATGTTTATTGCAAAATGTGGTGTTTTTCAGTCTTTCTTAACGTACTGTTGACAATAAACCTTTTTCCTTAATTGATTTGGTCCCTTCAGAATTTTCAGACAAGATTTGTGACGGCAGAGTCTCTGTTGTATTGTAAAATGCACTCCATTCTACAGCTGCTCTCTGAAATGGTTTATCCCAACAAGCAAAAAAAAAGATTGTTGAAAGAAAATGATGGTTGGTGAATATTTCTGTTAAGTGCATTCTAAGTAGTTGGACCTCTTCTGCATTTTCCCATCTGTCTTCATTCCCCTTCTTGAGATTGAAGAAATACTGCTGTGAAATCTCATTCAGACAGCCTGTGTACAACCATATATTTTCCCCTCTCTCTCCGCCCTGCAGTTGGGAGGCAGCAGTACATGAAAACAGGCGCACAGTGCCAGAGGGCTCATGGGTGGTGAAGTTAAGTATCACCTCAGCATGTAATATCACCTTACCCAAGGACAGTCTTTGATCCTTACAATGTCTTAGCCCGGGGCTATGGTCGGGGAATTGAGTTTTTAGCACTGACTACAGTCCTGGCCTGTCAATTAATGTTTTCCAGCCAGACAGACACAAGCAAGGATTGGATTGCGGCCAGGTAAATCCCCCTTCTCCCCCCTCTCATGCAGTCTGTGTCAGTGTCACCTGAGCTGGAGCTGCAGCTCCCAACTAAAGGTGTTACTTAAGGGCATCGCCCTGAAAATGCCTCTCTTGGACAGGGACAATGCTCATCTTCTAAAGGTGTTAAGGGCATCGCCCTGAAAATGCTACTCTTGGACAGGTACAACGCCTGTCACTCATCCTGCAATGATACTGGTAAGACTTCCTGTATAGTAGTCTCGTATAGTAATGTGGCACACACAGTGACATGGCACCCATCAAGCCCAGCATGACGAACACTGCCCAGAACCCAGTTCTCTCCACTCTACCTTTCATTTGTATGGCCACCAAAATACACAGATTGCCATTTAAGTATGAAACAACAACGGGCTGCATGGAGAGAGGCTATTTTAAGCGCGTGGCCATTTGGCTTTGATCACAGAACTCATGTCAGAATAAAAGACAGATGGACAGGTGAAGTCCTCATTTCAGAGAGAAACAGTTTCTGCCACTGTTTCTAATCCTGGAAAGCCTGCTGCGTCTGCTCTACATCTGCTGGTGCAGGGCTGTTACATAAAAATCTCTTTTTCTTGGTGGAAGGCTGTTATGTAGGAGACATTCAGAGAAAATGTTCATTGATTAGACAAGTTTATTACAGCTGTTGTATGAGAGTTTAGAGTGAGATTACACTATAAGTTTTGTATTGCCATCAGTAACAGCTACTGTTTATAAATATAGTAGTAAACATATAGAATACACTTAATATCTAACCCTTAAACAGACAATGTGCACCAGGTGACAGGAGGTTTTTAACACCCTATAGAGGGCATTAATACATGTTTTATACATACAGCTTCATACAAGTTCTTATTTATCAAGTGTGGTCTCTTACTGCTACATAGGTCACAAGACTTTGTTCAAGTTATTAGTCTTGGTTTAGTTATCCTGGTCAAATTCCAAGATGGCCACCAGCTGTGGAGAAAATGTTATCAAAGTACTTGAAAATTATAGTAATTTGTAAAAATGAAATTTAAAAAAAAAAAGTTATTAAAGTGATTATGGAAACTGAAAATATGCTGATGAAGAAAAAAATGCTTTGTCAATGAAGTATGTTGGGGAACTTTAAAATGTATCTGTCCCACAGGATATGTTGCCAGAAGGAGTACATTTCATTCAATATGTGTTTTGTATAGGATTCTTTAAACAGGAATAGTTTCTTATGTACACTTCAAAACCAGATGATATCAGTCACAGGTAAGCATAACATGTCATTTTAACCCTGTATCGCCCTACAGAGCGTCTTAATTTGGTGATTTTATGCTAGCAGGCATAGGCATTATGAGTGTGAACACGAGAGCAGGAGAGGAGTTCTTTGCTGAAAAATCCAGCTATACCTGCTTATGCTGGTAGCTGGTTTAGGAAAGTCAGACATGATCTATCATGGTCAAAGATGTTTGATGGGCTCACACCAACTAACCAGAAACAACAGCTAAAAAAACAGCTTAGGCTTATAGCGGGTTTCAAATGTGCTAAACCACACCTGTCCAACTCGAGGCCCGCGGTAGTAAGTGTATTTGGCCCCCGAGATAATATCTAATATCTATCAGAGCTGGCCCATCAGTGTTTCACATGCACCATTAAAACTGCAGGTATCAATGCACTGCTGCTGTGCTGGTATTATGTCAATGCAATTCAAATAATAATAATAACAACAAAGCTCAAAACATTTTAAGAGGAAGAGTCGGCACCTGGAAAGCCATAACATATACATGATATTGACTGTGTTGAGCTACATTGCTGCATATTTACTACCTAATCTCCTTACTTCCTAAAATGGAATTGCTCATTGTCATACACACATAGCATATTTAGGCAAATATGTGCTGTATCCTGTGTTACACGTGGGATAAGACAAGGTTTGAACATCCATCAAGACCAGCTGCCCATGAGTTATTTGACCTGACAAAAATGCCTATTTATAAAATTCATTTTGTGAATACAGGCCTATGTTGAAAAAATGCTGCTATTCATACCTACGGATTGCTTTTGATAGGTAAAACCAAATACTGTGACACGCAAATATTATGATAAAAATGGATAAAGTAATTGCACTTTTGTGACGTAAAAGACAGATAAAAGCAAGAATGTCAGCTCTGTTTGTCTAAATTAAAATTTAAATATTGTGTCAGTTGTGTTGATTCTGGGTGCTTTCTTAAGTTCTTTGCATGCTTCTGCCTGTTCACTACTTTGGGATAGCAAACTCAGTTTATTTTAGCCCTTTTCTGCTTGTCTGTTCATGTGGCCACTGTCTGGCTGTCTTCACCCTCAGGCCAGCAGGCCAGAAGTGGTCCTTTTGGCCAGTGGCCCTGCAGTCTCCTCCAAGCCCTGGAGGTGCTTGTTTGTCATTTATCCCCCATGAGAGAAGCATTCTCTTCTCTGCTCTCCCGTCCCCCTCTCTCCTCTCCTCTCCTCTCCTCTCCTCTCTTCTTTCTTCTCTTTGCTTCCTCTTCATCAATTATGAATTGTCTGTGGCCCCACCTGGGAGGGATCATTTCCCCCCTCATTCAGAGGCGATGCTGACTCTCATCTTTTTATGGTGCTCTGCGGCCTCTGTGGTGGTCCCGTGAAGACTGTTGTCGACATCAACAAAACTACTGTAGCATCATTAGCCATGCTTTGTCTTTCCTACCCCCTCCCCCCCAAACTCCAACCTCCAACCTCCAATTTTCCTGCAGCACCCCGTGCTCCTCTCATTTTTCAATCTCCGAGTAATTCAGCCCCCCCCCGTCCAACACGCACACACACACACATACATACACACACACACAGACTGTAGTGACCAAGTGAGGATTGTTGATTGCCTTTAAGTGCTTGTGTCAGTTGTTTCTGGGTCATTGGGCAGTTCTGGCTGGCTTGACGCCAGGCCCCCCTGCCCAGGGCACTGGTGTTGTACTGTGTTGTGCTGTATTGTGCTGTGCTTTTCTGTGCTGTGTTGAATTGAGGCACTGAGGCAGTGGCATCTGGGAGAGGGATGAGTGTGGGGGGGATTGGGTTATTCTCCCTTATGTGCCCCCTCCCCTCCCCTACCACCACCACCCACTGTTCAGAACTGGCAGTGGATAAATAGATTACTCAGGAATGAATAGATCACCATCAGTCAGAAGGGGGTCTGAAAGAGGTCTCTAATACTGGCCTCTGGCCTAGATTTCAGCTTGTACAATCCTGACAAAAACATTACAAATAGTAGGGCAGGTACAGGGGCTGGCAGGGTTACACATTTCAGGAAATATGGCTTCCATGTTTTATTCTGTGGTTGTGGTTATCGCAAAGTCTCCATTTTAACAGTTCTGTTTTTAACCCTGGCAATGTACTGTCCTTCCTAGTAGAGGGTGGTCAATTTGAGACACATCTTCAATCTGTGTCTCATTATTTCAGGTAATAGCAATTTACACAACCTTTTACGGTTCCTGTTTTGGGAAAAATGAAACACTCTAAAAAACTCTATTATGGGGTGATTAAGGGTCCTGACAAAATATATGTGTTTATGCAGTGTGCATTTTGTTGGGTGATTGTTTCTTGCCATGCCAATGATGATCTCGCTGTCTATTCTCCAGCCCAAACACATGAGGAAAATGCAGCTTTTGTCTATAAATGAAACAAGGTTAGACTTTGAAGGTCAGACATTTCATAAAGCCTTTAAAGGTCAAAGTAAGGAACCACAAAATTGCCTCTTGAATAATTTAAGCATCTGCCAACTAAAAACAGATGACACAAGTTTATTTGCACCTTACCCTGGCTACTTTTCTTGCTACTGCAATGAAACAGGCTTTCTTTGTAAATCCGTCAGTACTGTGTCCTTGGAAGAGTTATAGTACTTAATGCAGTTATGTGAACAGTGGACACAGTCTCCATATCGGAAGACCATGTTGATGTTTACTGTATCCTTGCTTTGTATTTTATATTAACCAGATCAAATGCTTTTGCATTAAAGTGTCTTTGTGCCAAAGCAAGATAAAATTAAGCTAACTGTATTTGAAGACTTAAATCTGTACCCACCCCATTTGTCTTGTCCACTCAAAACTGGGACTGGTAGCTGTCACAGTAACTACACCACTCACTCTCTTTGGAGGACACATGCTTGAAGACACTGTAGTCAGTGTTTGTTCATTTAATAATTTCTCCTGGTCAACGTTATTAAATGTGCATTAATCCCTGCAAACTGATAAATGCTGACAGAGTTTACTCTTGAGTATCAAGTACAGTTGTGTTAATACCTCTTTCTCTTTCTTTGTACTTTATCCCTCTTTACCCTACATCTCTTATTATTCTGTCTGTCTCTCTTTCTCTATACCTATATCACCTATACCTATACCTATATATATGTGGGATAGATAGACAAAAGTACACTTAGTATTTATTACCCATAAGACAGTGCAGGTGCATATAGTATGGTCCTAAATATCCTGTGTAGTCATGCCTCAAAGGTCTCATGGATATTTGTTTCATTTTGTTAAGGAGTACTGTAAGTCTCATGATGAAGTAATTGCTGACTGGATCTATGAAAACACAAACTAGAAGATCCTGCTTGATGCTGAATCGCTTTGCTTCATCACAATGTGTCAAGTGAAATTATAAGAAATCCATCGTGCAATATTACTGGAATGAACCCATCAGTACAGCATACATTAGCGAGTGGACATATTTATTCTCCCATGAACAGTACAATGGTTTCTCCCAGAGAATCAATCAAGAAAAAAATAACTGCATTGTATTTTCAACCAACCATATTTCATTTTGGTATTTTTGTTGTATTTCTGCTGTACTTCTTCCTCTTGTCGTTGAGGAGTTGTGCCCTGTGCTGTATCTGACGTTAACTAGTTCAACAATGCAAAGTTGCTGAAGTAGCTATATTTTACAGCCCTAACCACTCCATGAGTTCTCCATTTTTTAGTTCCAATTCAGTATTCATTAACACGTTAACACTTTACTTGCCAATAATTTATGACTTTTCGTCGTGATGATGCTGAAAATTGAAAATCGTTCTTTGGTTTAAATTGTGCAGCTCAATCGAATGGCGAGGGGGAGATGTCATAGGATCTTCACAAATGAAGTAAGGCGGCCCCCCTCCCCAACACACACACACCCTTTCGCTTTGGTGCCCCTCTCAGGACACCCACAGGCGCGCTGCAACCGCGGTCTGCACCGGTCCTGGCTGATTAGAATAAGGGGGCAGAGCAGAGAGAGAGAGCGCGCTGCTTGTGCGCTCTTTTGTTCAGTCAGTCCAGCGTAGCGAAAGAGGTGCGCATCCTTGTCCGCACTTCTCTGCTGCGCCTCGACTCTCCGCACGATGCTCGCGCTGCTCTAGAGTGTGATCCGATGAGCTTTCCTAAATGCCTCTGATTCCCTAGGGGTTACGGCATCTTTTATTCCAGCTTTGGATTCGTTTGCGTGTATGTGTTTTATGCATTGTTCTGGTATCGGGGGCAAGCGTTCATCTCTGAGCACCTGCACTGAAACGGACCGGGTCTTTCGGTAGACTGTACATTACGGAGGACTTACGGCTATAAGCGTGGGTTACACTCTTCGAAAAGGTGAGGAATTAATCATTAGTACATTATTGAACTTCTGTGTTAGTGTTCATTCTGGTATCTCGCGGTCATGAACAAGTCTCAAATCGTGTGTTTTTCTGTGAAAGTACATTTTTGAACAGTCGCTTGTAGCTATATGTCACCTCACGGCGAGATCAAATTCTTAACGGAAAAATATGAAAGGTAAATGTTACCCACAGGCTACATTTTCAGTCTTCATTTTCAGACCTAAATACTCCTACGACATCAAAGTGTTCACATTATGTTCTTCCTGTCGGAAAGTTAATGATGAATGGAGCGCCATAATCAGATAATTGGATTCTCATCAAGGATAAGCACCGGTGATGGATCATGTTTAGATATTTTTAATCCCTAATTTATGAATGTTCCTTATTCCTAATCACATATCTTCCCCAGGAAGAACAATAAAGGAGAAAAATTGATTCTCTGCTATATACAGTGTCCTTTCAGAATAAGATTTTATTACTTTGTTTCAGCAACTGTTTTAGATGCACTCAGTAAATATCGCTTTAGACTTGCCATTTTGTCCAGGCTATATGAACAGACTTCCAGTGTAGTCTTTGGTGTGATATGCCTTTTTCACTTCTGGCCATGCAGAGATTGATTTATTTTTTTACTATAACTTATCACTACATCATGTTGTCATTTGACAGAACTAAACCTTAAACTTTGCCACAGTGTATAGAGATGAAGGTGACTCATTCATGATAACCACAGACCATGCAATCTTGATGCCCACCCCTGAGTATCATCCTGACTCTTATCCATAGGTGTTCAGAGAACAGTGATAGAGATTTCATCTTTGGTGCCATTCTGTCAGACTTGGCTGTGTTGGTTCAGTCCCAGCCCACAGCCATAAAATGCACATGCATGACAGTGCACTCACAGCAATGTTTGCACCAGTCTGCATTTTTTACCCACTGACATCTGAGAGAAAGTGTGACAGTCTACAACTGCAGGTGTGCATGTATGTGTTATTTGTCAGGGAGTATCACAAACAGATATTGACACGAGGAAACAAGTCATTTTTCCCCTTGGGAAATTTGCTAGTAATTGGTTATTCCTTTTCTTTCCCTGGTGCCCGTGTGTACATGTACTTGTCTGTTTTTGAGTGTGTGTGTGTGTGTGTGTGTGTGCGTGTGAGTGTGAGAGAGAGAGAAAGGGAGAGAGAGGGGGTGTTCATTATCTGAGAGAAAGTGTGTGTTCATGTGGGTGTGTGTTTGTGTGTTTTTAAGTGTAGTGCGAAAAGAGAGAGGGGAAGACAAGCTGCTTTTCCCACAGATGGCTTTTTTGCACACCTGTGCGTGTCTTTGTTCCTTTGCCAGTGCACAGCAAGGCATGATGGTAATGTTGTTGCTGGCAAAGGGGAATTTACTTCTGCAGTAAATAGAGAGAGATATCAGGCACTGATCTGCGCAACCATGAATTCATTTCTATCTCTACAGCTAAGCGAGCCCTCTGAGTTGCTATGAATGCACTTGTGCTGTGACTGATTCGTGTCAGTATGAGTAGTAGTCACAGCTCGAGTCATAATGGGAAGCAGATAGACTTCTGCCTGTGTTTTCCAACCTCCAGATATGACACGGTCCACCACTCATGCCCTTCCTGGAGAAGTATAGTCCTGCATTCCATTTGCACTTATGTTCTAAGGGTCTCAGAGGAGTTATTCCCGGGTCTGCTCACTCACCATATGGGCCAAAGACATCAGAATCTGTATGGAACTGATTTTTGCTAGTGATGTTTGTGAGCTACTTTTCACTCACTTCAAGAGGCTCAAGCTTGCAGCCAGACATGGCCCAACACATAAGACAATGTGCTAATGAGTGAGCATCTGAGCCCAGACAGCAATAAGATGCTGTCATCACCAGGCATAAAATGGGATGGAGCCTGTGCATTATCTGTTGTTTTATTGTCTTACGACTTCCATTACTGCCCTCATATTTCAATAATATGCACTCTAGTTAGGCTTAGTGGCAGCTCGCGGGTGATGGACATTTGCTGTGTGAATTAAACACGATACTTCAGTATCATCCAAATAGAGACACAGCCATCACTTTGTGGAGATTATAGCCTTGTCGACGTGGATGTGCATCTATGTTCTTCTAATAAACACCCGTCTAGAGAAAGCACATTTGCAAGCAGAATATCTTTGGAGGTTTTTAAAATGATGTTGTTTTTTGTTGTTGTCACGCAGCCTACATCAGTTGTTGTCTCCCCCTCATCAAGCCTTCCATCTGAGAGGTGGTGTTTGGGATGCCAGGCGCGTGGTTTTTTTTTTTTTTTGGAAGCGATTAGAGACATGGTAGGAGGGTAGGTGACAGACCCCATCCAATTATGCCGGAGACCGTGCCTCGGCAAACAACGTTCCTGCATCTGTAATTCCGTGCGAATTTGCTCATCCTTCGCCTTTGGGTCCCGGGCATGGAGCACAGCCAGGCAGTCAGCCAGCACACCCCTCCTTCCCCACCCCCTCCACACACACACACACACGCACGCACAGACACCACAAACATCCCTCTCTTCTTTTCCCTCCCTTCTGCTCTCCCTCCCTTCTCTTCTTATGCTCCCACCCCCTCCTTTTCGTCATGGTGATGAATGTGTCTACTGGAAGTGGTGGAGGGGAGGGTGGCTTATTGGTTGGGGGTGGGAGGGGAGAAGGAGGAGGAGGTGGCGGTGGAGGCTGCTGTGCTGTGTTAACTGACAGCTCAGGGAGAGACTCTAATCCTTCGCCACACCTCTGGTCCTGAGACAGGACCTCAGAAGCCAATATGCCGCGCTAAAGAGGCCCAGATGTGCCGACGGCCAGCAGCAGCCAAAGAGGCAGGGAGCCACCAGGAGGTTACCAGCCCTCCGAGAGCTCCTGCATATTCATCAAAGATGAGAGCCGGAATACATTATTCAAAACAGGCATTTTCACCATTAAACACCATAAATAAATGATGATATCTGCGCCGCAATTGGTACATTTTAAATAGGGGTCGTTGAATGGAAGTCAGTAGAGTTTGGATACAAAAGATATTTATGAGGCAATTCAAATCCTCCATTATCCTCTCATCACAGATGATTTATCAATAGCTCAGACGCAACACAGCTACATTTACACTGTAAAAGCCATTTGGTATTATTCATTTTTGTGGGAAGGTTTCCACTGAAAAGAAAATGACAGACAATTGTCCCATCACTAAGCTTAGTGATAAGTCAAAGGCTTGGCCATGGAATAGGCAAGTCTGTTCGCTGGATTCAGCCCACTCTGATTTCAGCACCGGACAGCTCCCGGGGCTTAGTCTGTGGCTCCCACTGGTTAAGCAGAGCAAGCAGCTCCTCACTAGAGGAATAGGGTCGGGGCTCAGGATGATGGTTTGGAAAAGAAAATCAAGGTGGCTTTTTGAAAAGATCTGTGGCTTCTGTGGCCTTTCATGTTAAAAGAATCATATTAGAGTGGAAATGATGAATCGATTAGAGCTCGAACTGTGATGCTTTTCATTACTGGGCATCACTAGGGTGAAACGCCTTTTATAAATCTGAGAGGATGAACCCTTGAAGTGGGCTATTCTTTGTCTGCATGACTGTCCTTTGAACCAGTTAAATATGATTTTTCCTTGTTTTTGGTCTTGGGGTCACGACTCGAGGTCACGCGCTGTTGCTGGGTTATTTCAGAAATGCCTCTTTTGGCTTTTAAAGTCTTTTGACTGAGGATAAACACAAAAAACAAGCCTCACAATAAAACAGGGGTACCCCAAGTCTGCATCACTGCATGCCAATGACTGCCGCACTGCTTTACTTCCTGACTCCAATCCCATGGGGGGGGTTGGGTATTGAGCTTTATGAAATCACTGCTCTGGATGATACAGTATCTATTAGAGCTTCTACAGTAATCGTGTAACTGCTGCGCCAGTGTCTTTAGAGATTGAAAAATATCATGCTGATTTATAAAAGAGCAAGGGAGTGGTGTAATGTAATTAATTCACTTCTAATCCCATGGATCCCGGGTGGGCCGCCATCCTAATTTTTTTTTTCTTTTTTATCCAGAGCCTTTATGAATATAATATCAAACGTGTGCAATCTGTTTTGGATGAGGATGCTATATGAGATATTATCTAGCACTAACAAAGAAGTTTTTCATTTGATATTTCCCCCGACTCTGTCTAATGAGTTTGTCAGTTATGTTGAATGTCAATGCTGCATTCTTATCACAGGGGTATGAGATATCTTCTGCCTAATGCACAGCAGTGGGTCATCTCTAGCTTTGTCAGCTAGCATTGTTTAACCCACTCACACACACACACACATACCTGCACTCCAAAAAGGCACCTTGTAGTTGAAATGCAGAGATATATTTGCCTCTGTGACCTGGAACACTTTCATTCAGTTGACTTCCTGCTTTTTGATGACCACCTGACTAATGCCAGTGACATTTGACCACTACATTTGCCACTTCAAAGTCCCGCAGTGTCGTGATGGCATTGGGGGTATGAGTTATGACAGCTAAGGAGCGAAGGCTAAAGCCGTCCTCTTCACCATGAGGTGAGCCTTTGCTGGAGGCCCTGGCATGTGCAGTACGCATGGAACACAACTGTCTGACTGCCTGCCAAAGCACTGCAACCACAATGCTCCACTGCAGAGGTGAAGCTTGATGCGTCACAAGTCCCTCAGTTTGCTGAGGGTTTTCTTTTGTTCTCCCACAGGTTGTGAGTTATTCACTCTTTCTGTAGTCTATAATGAGGACCCCGCTGTTTCGTTACGGTGCGTTTACAAAGTCGAACAAATTACTCCCCTTCAAAATTTCGACACTGCATGCAGGCCTCACATTAAAATGGCTCCTGAATGAGAAAAACAAACTGTGTGCACATTGTGCCTTATTCAGGAAGGAAATTGTGCTCTTCAGAAGGGAAATGTGTTCTCTGTGCTGTAAAGAAGGGAACACACACTGCTCTGGAGATTCACAGAGCGTGTGAGCTGAAGAGCAAACCAAGCCTCTCTCTTGGTACACAGTAATCCATCTTGTCAATGACGCGTAATCAAGGCAAATACCAATAGCCAGATTTCATACTCTTTCTCCTTTGACAAATATTCTCAGATCAGCGGCGCTGTGGAACATTTAGCTACACCCACAGGGTGACATAATGGAAAAGGAGAAAGAACAAAGGGGAGAAAAAGAATTCCTTTCACTGGCAAACTGAAGAATGACGCCCGTTTGTATTTGCTTGAAGTTGAGGCATGCAGTGTATTTACTCTGCTCATGCAGAGCCATGTTTAACAATTAGCATCTATCAGGCCGACAAAGAATCTCTGCAGGCAAAACCTCTCCTCTGCGATTTGAATGGCTTTGCAATTTTGTTTGCCACATTAAGACTTAACTGGTAGGGTTGTAACCAATTCCCCTCTGTAATTAACTGTCATCCTGTTGCCTGAATAAAGGCGGAGAAATAGCAGAATTGAAGGTGAACGGGAACAAATAAATGACACTGAGCATCCCGTCGGTGTTTTTCTCATTGGGGTGTGTACTGTGTGTTAATTAGCATGTTGGAGAGGCGATGGAGCGGTTGATCTCAAGGGCTTGGCTTTGACACAAAGGAAAGGCACGCTCCGTCACGCACTCTCGGGGTGGATGCCCTGAGCCTCGTCTGTCACCTCCAGCGCCCTCAGCCTTCCCGACCCCTCTAACCCCGCCCTGGCACAGCAGGGGGAGTGTGCACCCAGGAGATGTGCCCCTGAATCCCCCACTGTTCCCCACCTCTCACCCCTGCCAGCGCCAGTGCCTGCCCCCACCCCCACATCATCCCCCATCCTGCCACCCCTGTTTGCTGCTCTGCCTTCAATTATACCCGATTTCACATTCTGCCTGGATTTGATGTAGCCACAACCTGGCAAGGACATTTCACACAAAGGAGTATTCATGCGTATTTATGCGAGTTTGAAATGCAGGACTCGAGGATTCTTTGGCCTGTACTGTTGACTTAGGTTCAGCAGCAACTGATGCGGCTTTGCTGCGTACCAGTTGAAAGGGCTGTTGATTCAAGCAGTTCTCGGCACAACTCCAGCCATCGCTCCTCCGGCACAAAGACAGCAGTGGCCACTTACTGGGCAAACAAGTACTCGCGCATTGCAATCTCTTAGGCAAATGGCTGTTAATGGGTGCTCTTCTGTGCTTATGCTGTGGTGAGGGACTGAGGTGAGGGACTGACCCCCGATCACTCCCCCGCGCCTTGCCTAGTCTCCAGAGAGACCTGTGCACTTGAGCATGCCGCATTTTAATTGGGCCCTGTTTTCACTGACATTCATTGTTGTGACAGCAAAGGAATCATTACTTCTCTACCCAGCAAGGCTTTTACTCACAGAGAAGAAAGGGCAGGGAAGAAAAGGCAATTAGTCACATACTGTATGAAGGTCTGTGGGACGGCAATGTGGCCTAGAGGTCAGTGTGTGTGTGTGTGTGTGTGTGTGTGAGAGAGAGAGAGAGAGAGAGAGAGAGAAAGAGAGAGAGAGAAAGTGATTGAAAGGCTATGGTTGCTGAGGTCCTGTACATGCATATACAGAGCCACAGAGAATCACCCCACGCCAACACACACACATAAATAAACACATCTATTTATACACACAGAGTTCAAGGAGTTCACACAGTTCATATTGTTCTGATGTTTTGCTACTTTCGAGTGCTCTATCATTTCCGGACAGAATAAAGTGAATAAAAACTGGTTTATTTATAAGTGTTTATCTCAGTAGTGCTTGACAGTCTCCACTGTCCCTCTCCCTTTTTCTCCATTCTCCCTCTCTCCCTCTGTGTGTATTTGTGTGTGTGTGTGTGTGTGTGTGTGTGTGTGTGTGTTTGTGCAGAGTCTGACTTACTGAGCCCAGGCAGCCAAGACACCCCTGCATAAATTTGCTTGCAATTCCCTAGACCTTCAGGCGCTGCTGTGATCCAGCCCGTCCGGCGTTCGTTTACTGCCTCTGTAGGGTGAATGACCTCTTATTAGCATCTTCAAAGTAGCAAAGCAAAAATTCTCCTCCCTCTGTTTTGACAACCCACCCCACCCCCCACCCACATGAACACACCCAGTCACACAAACACACTCAGTCACACACACACACACACACACACACACACACACACACACACACAGTTGGCTTTCATCCAGGGCCGGGCTAGAAGGTCAGGGTTATATGTAAAGAGGCATTTAGATGCAGAAAAGCAATCCCGATGCTTGATTGCAGTGGTGTTCATAATCAGCACATGGGGAACCTTGTGCTCATCACTGAATGCAATCAAATCATTGCCATTCATAATGTACTACACACGGCTGGTAATTGACCACTCTTTTGCATGGAGCACTGGCACCGTTACCGACTGCGGTTTTAATTAGAAGTGCTGTTATGGACACTCATTGGCGATAGTGCTTTTCCAGACGGATGTCGTCGGCACTGGAGAATGGCTACTGTTTGTTTACTTTCCCTGCAATGCTTTTCCATCACCTCAACTCCCTCATTGGTGTACTGATTGCCTCAGAGACTCACGCTCAGCACTGTTACTGTACCAAGGCATTGAACAGACTGAGAACAGACACACATTTACACACACACACACACACACACACACACACACACACACACACAACACACACACACACCAGGGTTTTGCCTCCTTACGTTGTACACTACCTTTGTATTTGTTGTGTATTTTTAGTGTTGCGTATTGTGTGTGAGTGTGTGTATTATTGAAATGAACATCCTAGTCCTCTTGCCAGGCATATTGAATTGCACTTGTGCCAGTGCACTTGTTGGTCATTTGTACATAAACATTGGTCCACAGATGGGATGTGTGTGGCACCTGCAGGCTTTTGCGTCTGTGGGTTTTTGCCCTGTCCCGCCCCGTGTATGGCTCCGCTCTGCTGGGCGCCTCTCTCTTTGCATTGGGCGGCAGACAAATGATGGGTTTGCTGGCCTTTGGCAGCACGCTGATATTAAAAGGTCAGTGGGGCGGTGTGCCGAGAGCACGGGGCTGTCTGACGCACATTTTGGCACGGCGCAGCGCTGTTCGAACACACAAGGTCAACAGAGAGAGTCAAGCGTGCGGCATCTCTGTCTGCTCCACGAATCTGCGTTCCATACCTGAGGAAAGCTGAGAAAGAAAAAAAGAGATGGAGCGAGAGAGAGAGAGAAAGAAAGAGAAAGAGAGAGATAAAGGGCTACAGATCCAGACAGATAGGACCCAGACACAAAGAGTCTACTTGAGTAGTCAAGTAAACTGAGATGTAAGTGACCATTGGTCCAATGGTCCAATGACTCACCATGTCAGCCACTCTCTCTCCTACAGTGGCTCTGCATTCCACCACCACCCCCACCTCTCCCACCCAACACCCTCACAGCCGCCCCCCCCCCCCCACCCCTCCCCACTCTCCACTCCCTACTTCCCCACTCTGACTCCCCCCACCCCATCTACCTCTTTCCATCTGCATCTCTGCCCACAGGTCCGGCTGCTCTTTTCCTAATGAGTCCACTGGGAGGCCTTCAGTCAGCACAGGATTATGTGTCATGGTGGTGGTGGCGAGGAAGAGCTGATCTCCGCTCATTAATTATACACCGCGCTATCTCTCTCCACCCTGCGCACCTCTGTCCGGCCACCGCAGTGATAAATAAATAACGCTGTGGTTAAGCGCTGACGAAGGATGCACACCAAACCCAGCTTTGCGGAAGAGTGCCCCCCACCCCCCACCCCCCACCCCTCAAAGAACATGCCACTGATTGGATCATAATGAGTGCTCGATACAAGGGCTTCACTTGCTTGGAGACACACGCGTGAAGTGGCACCGGATGCCACGTGGTTATGCAGATCCAGAAACGATAGCCTGATATGAAAAATTCAAGTTGAATCTACATGTCAAAGCCTATGGCTGCAGGTTCTTCTCTCATTACTGTGGAGTCTCCTACTCTCCACTAATCACCATTTGCTCTTTACATATTTCATTGTCTTTTGCTCGTACCACGCCACAGAAATTCGGTCGGCGGGAGCGAGGGGAAGGAAACATTACCGGGGATTAATTGAGGCACATTTCAAGCATCAATAAAAATCAGGACAGTCCCACAAGGAGGTGGAACAGTTGGTTGCGTTGACAGCATGGCATTTATCAGACCTGTTAGTCTGGATCTGCTGAGGTTTGAGCAGGGGAAACAAACGTGTGCGCGCGCCATGTCTTCTGACAACACACTCTGCATTGATTATGTTGCCCAGACGGTTCTGACAAATTTACAGCAGGTGCATAAATATAAGGAAGTGGTTGTTAGGCTTGATCCAGAGTCTTGGCAGCTGAAGTGCTATTGTCTAGATTGAAGGATGCTCCAACATTAATGAAGCAATATGTATTTATGAGAAGGAAGCATTCACATCAAAACTGACTTTTAGTTTTGTACTAAAGTAACTGTAGAGTGACTGTAAGCGATTAAAATGACTTGCTATGTGTAGAGTTTTCATAGGATCGTTAGTAAAACTCCTCTATCTAGTTCAATAATAAAGTAATACCATTCATTCACAGATCAGTTTTTCCAATTTAATGTGATGTTTATTTACATTTGAGACTTCTGGAACAGACTCCAAAAACTTAGCATTTGGCACCTGTGCCAAAAAGACTCTGTTGGCATGTGTACACAGGAGACCAAAGCTGGCATCAGTACAGTGAATGCTAAGACCTCTGGTGAGGAGGTACATGAATGCCAGGTCAAATATGAGGCTAAGCACACCCAAATTAGCTATTTTCTCCACGCTGTATTTTTGACTTAACTGCTTTAATCCTTTTAGCTGACTTCAAATCACTGATTTTTTTAACATCCTAGGTAAATGGTACAGGTAAATGAAAATGGAAGAATAGGGCTTATGCTACAAAATGAACACCACAACAGGCAGCACTTTCTCCCAAATTAACATTCTCCTGTGTATGAATACTTAATAGATTCGATGAGTCCACTTTTTGTATGAGGACGTGTTGCTGTAATATACTTAGGTGTAGTTTTAAGATACTTGTAAATATTTTATTTTGACATGAGAAAGATATCATCCTACACTGCCCTCAAGGCTGCTGAAATTGAAGCAAGTTCCTTTTGACTAGAAGAAGCTTGAGAGTATAGGCCTCCATGTATACTTGTATGGAAACATAATGATGTACGTGAGGCACAATATTGGCAGACAGCACAGTATTGGAAGACAAAAGCCAATACATGTATGCTCTGCAAATAGCAGTTGGCTTAAATGTCATGTCTGAGTAATATCCTATTGCAGTGGATCAAATATCCTCAGCCCACAGGTTGCTGGGCTCTAGAGTTCTCCACTGTGGCCTCTCCAGCTCCTTTATTAGAGGCTTTGCATCCTTGGCTGATATATGTCACAGGTGTTATGGTATGATACGCTATGAAACAGCATGATATATATGCCCTGCGCCCAGATGATTCCCACTGCAGGTGCAGTGGTAGAGAGCCGTCTCTGATGAAAACTCAGTCTGACCCAGATGAAGTGGATCTGTTCACTGTGGGTAATATGAACCCCTTGTGTTCATACTTCTCTCACTGACCCCCCCGCCACACACACACACACCTTTTACCATGCCGTCTATGTCTCTCTCTCTTGCTTGCCCTCTTGCTTCAGTTCTTTGTCACTTTTCTACCACCTCAGACTTTCCTTGCATATCTACCCCTCCACACCTCTTTTGCTTTCTGTTCCTCTCTCCATTTTGCCCTTTTTTTGTTCAATTGTTCTTTATTTCTCTGTCTCCTTTCTACCCTTCTCTTTTCCTCTACCACTCTTTCTTTCTCTTACACCACATACCATCCTGAGAGAGGAGTTGTGTAATTGTGTTTGTGTGTGTGTGTATGTATATGGGCATATTTTTGTGTGTTTGTGTGTGTGTTTGTGTGTGTGTGTGTCTGCCATTGGTGTGTGGTGGGTGGAAGCTGAAGTGCCGTCTGACAACTTCTATTGCTAGACCATCCCACTGCCAGAGTCTCCTCCCTGGATGAATTCCTCTCCCCAGGCGCCATCATCTGTAGAGTCTGTCTAAAGAGCAAGAGCAATGCTGTTCTACCCAGCCCCGCGTGTAGTGCTGGAGTGCTCCAATATAATGAGTCCTCTAGGTTACAGAGCTCAGTCCCTCCACCATCCCCTTACCTCCCCTTTCCACATGAATCTGTCTGATAACAGAGATCCCGCAGATAAGGGGAGCTGTTGTTGCCGCCCTCTCTACCCGCCGTCCTCTAGAGTGGTGCACAGATGTGAGCGAGGAGGTTAAAGTCTGGCAGACGCGATGTGATATTCAAATGGGCCTCTCTCCAGCCATTTGTCATGGACTCCTCTACAGCTCAAGGGTATTTAGTGCCTCAGAACAGTGCAGTTTGTTGTTTTAATCGCTTACTTAAGGTTCTACACCAAAAGGCATTAAAGACGCACTCTTGAATAAAAGGGCCTGGCAGATTAATTAAACACACAAAGAATTAAAGCCCATTACCTCCCGTTCCCATGTGTTGTGGGGGGACACGTCGCACTCTTAAAATGAATGGATGGGTCTGCCCTGCCCTTCCTTTGTAATTAATAACAGTGTCTTTTTGATCAATGTGTGAAATATGTTAGCGTACTAGCTCTCATGGCTCATAACACTAATTAGGTCAGACTAGGAGAACTGCCACCCGCAACTGTGGTCCCAGTTTAACCTAACAATGCCAGATACTCAGTTACTCTATTGGAATGCATCCAGTCTGCCAGTGTCACTTCAGGGTAACACATGGTATCATTGCAGTAGCGATTACTTGACGAATTTTCATTTCCTAATTAGAGTTCCATAAAATTCAAGATTCAAGGTTTTACAGGGATTTGCTAGAAGATATTTGTTACGTTGTAACTAATCATCTTTGGGCTGATGTAAGGTTATTAAGGCTAGTGTCACTGGCCTTAATCAGAATGGAGACTCTCATTCAAGGTCTGCTCTGACCTTCAAACTCTCCTTCGCTGTTGAGCTGAGCTTTTGTTCATAGATAGATTGTATTAAAATTGAAGATTTGAATTGGTCGTGGTCATTAGTGATATTCGTGAAAGCCTATGTAAAAGCAGGACATCTTTGTAATAACAGCCTCAGTTTCCCCCCCAAGGAGAGATGGGCTCACCACTGAGTCCTCATCAAGAAATAAGAAAAATCAGTGTCTGTTTAATTTTAAATAACATGGCATGAAACGTTAAAAACATAAAGCTGCACTGAACCCTACATCTCATCCCAGTTCTTTCTGAGTAGTTTTTTTCCCTCCTCTTAAGCACTAAATATTAATTGGTGGCTTTAATAATTTTAAACATGTTTAATAATGTGTTTATACAAACTATGTTATGATTTTGAGAGGTAATAAGAGTGTGTCCAATCAAACATTCTTGGGAAGGCTCTATGGCTTTGTTGAACTGATTTGTTTAACTCCAACCTGTCCTTGAACATCATGGAAGCATTGGACAGATATTCCCTGCTGAGTTTTTCTTTTTGTAGACATTCATCCACTGGAAAGGATCAGTCAATAGGAGACCTTTAAAACACCGTTGACATGAAAAGGTTATATTTTGCATGTCTCTTTTTTCTGAGTGAGTGTGTGAAATGTTACATTTGTTTGAATTCTCTTCATAGATACCTTCTGGTGCGTGGTTTGGAATATGACAGCTTATTATGGCCATTTGCACGGAGAAAAAAAAATATTCTGAAAAATACATAAGGAAAGAAAAATCTCACTAATCACTCACTTTGCAACGGTGAGGAGGCATGGCTTTGGGTATGTCCCTGGCATAGAAGAACTGAGGAATTACACTTTTCAGTTGAATCTAGAATATTCTTGTCTTCTTGCCTAGAATCACATCACCAAAGCATCCTCTGAAAACACAAATAGAGCATGTTTTGGAAATAGACTGATACAAATGATAGCAACTGTTCACCAGGAGCTGCAGCTAATTCAAATACAGGCCTATAGTTAGGCCTATTGGCATTTCAAGTGGATTTGTGGTCTTGAATGGTGTAGTTGTACACCTGATCTTCACATTAATCAATCTTATTCATATATCAATCATAAATATGTGACCCTTTAAAGGGTCTACAGGGCAACCAATGATCCTGAACTTGTGTCAGGAACACCTGCATGTTGGTGAAATCTATTTTTAATGCCATTTCCTCAAAGTTGACCTTAATATGCTGTCATATTAAAGCCATCAAAGGAAAAAAAATATCTTGAACAAAAATAGTTTGACGGATATGTACAGAATATTAAATTAGCTAAAATTAGAAATCAGAGTGATTTTTTTGTAATTCTGTGAGTTACACTCCCCTTACAACTTCTTATCTGGACGAAGAACCTCAGCCTTGTTGAGAGACTGATAAACATACAGGAGATTGCATCAGGGTTTTGTCACTAATTATTTTGCGGCTCCGTTTGAACTATCTGTTTAAATCCAATTACCCGCATGCTTGTGTAGCTTACAAGTTGTGGGCGGCGAAGAAAGCAAGGAGGGAAATGAATTCTTAATGCCGAGCGATCAGAGGAGGCACGAAGGAGAAGAAGTAGGGATGCTCCGAAAAATAAAAGGAAAGGAAAAAACTTCTTGTTGATTCTTTGGCATCTGTGTGAAAGGCCTCGGCTCAGATTCCGTTGCTTGCTAAATTGTGCTCTGGGGACTATAAATGGGCAAGCAAGCTCCTTTAGATACTGCTAGAAATAGAGCCACACGGAAATTCCACCGGCAGACCTCACGACTACACCCGCACTCAAAGAGAACACAGCAGCGCAGCTTCCCCTGTGAAAACTCAGCTGCGGTGAAATTTTAAGGCTAACCTGCCGGTGCTTGAGTAATGAACATGACGACCTTGCGTAATTGGTTTGGCTGATGAGGTATCTCGTAAAATATATAGAGGGAGCGAGGAAAAAGGGATTGATGAACAATTGTCTTGGTCAAGACAAGCTGTTTCATTTCATGGAGATGTTCTAACTCTCCAGCTTGTGGCTTTGGCACCTGGTTTAAATATGGTGATAAAAGCGTGTGGTCTTTGTGAAAGGGATTTAGTTGTAGATAAAAACAGTAAAGTCTCATTAACTTTGATTTTGCATAATGAGCCCTTGCTCCTGAATCGATATTGGGTCATCCATTCTTGGCTATAGAAAAACCACAGAAAACTTGTTGAGGACCATGTATTCTTTCTCTTCCTGTCCCCCGCCCCCCCCAAACACAAACACACTTCTCTGTCTCTCTCCCTCTCTCCATTTCTCTGTCTGGCACTTTTTTAATTTCAACAATCTGCCCTCACACCTCTGCTACTCTGAAACGATCATCTGTGGGAGCCTGAAACATCTGTGCACTTTCATGACTCATTAAAAACTTTAAGTGTGATGATTTAATGAGATCACATGCTTAAAACAACAGAACAGACTGCGATCACAGCAGAGGTGTCTGCGACAAGCCACCATTAGTGTGATTTGTCACTCCCTCGGCTGGTCTCTCTCTTCTCATTCTGTCTCTCTATCTGTCTCTCTCCTCCTCTCTCTTTGTTTCCCTTCCCTCTTCTCTCTATTTCTTTTTGTCCCTCACTCTCCACCTATCACCACACGCTTTGCTGTCACTCACACTCTTCCCAAACATCATTTATTACCAACTGGATTCTTGCCTTTGACACATCTGGGTGAAAGTCTCTCATTTTCTGTGCAAACCCGCACAGTCTCTTTGTTTCTTTTGTTCACACACAGCTCTTTGTCTCTTGTGTGATTGGGTTTGTTCTCCCTCCATCTTCTCCCCAGCCTCTCAGTTCATCTGCTTTTTCATATTTTATTTTTCATAAAAAGACCCATGACATTTTTTTTCAACATTTCTGCTTTATCAATGTTTAATAATTTCACAGCAGTCTTTATTTTTTCTCTTACTGCCTATCTTGGATTGCTCTGGCTGCCATCCGACAGATGTTTAATTATGTGATGCATTGAAGAAATATCTTTGCATGACATATTCAATTCCCTGCCTTGGACAGCCTTTCAGTTTATTGCTCTGCTAGAGAATAGCCTGGCTTCATTTTATTTTGTAGGCTTTTCAGCAGCAGGCCACATACACACACACACACACACACACACACACACACACTCATGCGGCATGTGCACAATACAGAAGCGGTCACTCTCTCAGCTGCCATTTTTGCACGTCAGAACTTATCAGATTGGATCAGGGCTACATTGTGTTGTTTTTTTAGTCTGGGGGGTGGTGAGGGCATGGGGGTGGGGTTGCTTCTGTGGCCTATTCCTGCCACAGCCCATCTGTTTGGGTGCTGTCTGGTAATGGGCTATGGGAGGCCCTTTGTGCCAGAGGTGGACTGTCATGTCTATAGGCTCGGACAAAAGGCAGTGATTTTCATCAGAGCCGCTTGTGTTCAGTGTGAGTGTGTGTGTGTGTGGGGGGGGGGGGGATTGCTGTCTGTTTGCGTAGGCACAAGGGGCTGAGGGGTAGCATATGGTTTTGGGCCGGCCGGAACGTGATGAAATGAATTTGGAACATCAAGGGGCGAATACTGGAGGATGGATCAATGGGATTCTTCGCAACATCTGTGACAGGCTCTCATATTAGAAGACACATCCACACAGACACACACACATACTCACATACTCTTCTTTTCTGTCTTTTTCTCTGCTTCGTGTCTTCTCCCCCTTCTCTTTCTTTCTTTTTCTGTCTATCCTTCTCCCACACAACAAACACATGCTTCATGACTCCCACACTCTAAAGTCTGCAGCTTTGGGTGTGCAGGTTGGTGAAACTCCCTGCGTGATTTAACCAAAGCCCAGCACAAGTGCTGCCCATAACAGTGTACAGATCCCCCCAATGCTAAAACTGTGAAAATGAAGGCTTGTTAAAACAATGCTGTGAAAGTGAAGGCTTGTTAAAACGGTGCTACTGGCGCCAAATCGCATCCAGTCTGAAGTCCTGACGGACGCTCTCTTCTGCTCCCCACCTGCTTTTTACTTCTCTTCCTTTCCTTCAGCATTCCCAGTTTGCAGCCTGACGTCTCTCTTTCTTTTTTCTTTCTCTCTCTCTCTCTCCCTCTGCCACCTCATCTAGCACAGCAACAACAACACAACACACCGTGCTCTAATTAGTCACAGCAATAATGTTTCCAAGGCTGCTATTTGTTCAGGTAGCAAAAGATGCTGCATTAGCTTAACGCAGCCATTTTACCTTCTTGTTTGCACTTATTTGATTGTTTGCACCCAGCCTCACAGTTTCCTCTCCTATAAATCCCACTCCACCCCCCCCCCCCCATACCCCCCCCGGCCCCTGCACACACACACACACACACACACACAAAATATCGTGCAGGCCTGTGGTCTTCGACAGCTTGCCTCAGCCATGAGAGTTTGTCTCTGGCCACTGAGGCCGAGCGTCCTGCCAGTGGCTTTGATTAACTGAGGGGTTTTAACAGTCTCCAGTCAGCAGCGGCTCAATTTATACTCGGCCTCGACTGATATTTGCTGAGTGCTGGAGCGAGCGTGCGGCACGGTGCAGCACTCTGTGAAATATAGTTTTACAAAGAGCAGGACAGCGGGGAAATAATGAAGCGATGACATGGTCCATGCGTGTGGGATACAGATAGACAGAGATACAAAAACTCCTCTGTGTGAGCATGTGTGCATGTGTGTGTGTGAGAGACAGAGAGAGAATGCACATGTGTGTTTGCATGTGTGTGTGTAAGAGAGAGAGTGAGCATGCGCATGTGTGTTTGTGTGTGTGTGTGTGAGAGAGAGAGAGAGAGAGAGAGAACATGCGCATGTGTGTGTGTGTGCAGATAAAGTGTGTGTGTGCAGATGAAGTCTCCTCATAGTATTTGAGCCTTATGTTTTGCCACTTTTTTGCAACCGTTTGCCATGACGTGCCTGAGGTGAAGTGAATGGGTTTGTCAGCGTCAGCTCTACACTGACGTAACGAAGGCCGAGTTCAAATGCTGAGGAGTGCTGTGCTGTTTGCAGTTTGAGCGCTCAGTGTGTTGTGTCTCGCTGTGCCTAAAGCTCTGATGAAATTTCCAACTACTCTGACAGTGCATTCATCCCCTACATACATCTTTCTCTCTCTCTCTTTCTCTTTCTCTCTCTCTCTCTCTCTCTCTGTCTCTCTCTCTCTTTCTCTTTCTCTCTCTCTCTCTTTCAGTTATATGTGGTGGCCACAGAGTGAGCTGAAGCAATGCCTCTGTGATGGGGAAGTTTATAGTATGCCATAGGGTTTTCATGTGTGGCAGTTTGGTTCTGCATTTTAATGCGCTCAAGGTGGTGGATGGCAGGGGCAAGCTGGCTCTCCGGGTGGCAGGAGTGAAATGTTTACCGCAGTATAAAGTGGCTGTGTGAGGGGGCGCGCCAATGAAAAGCTGGAGACGTTTGAAATTGCTAGCTGTGCCCCCACAAAATAAGCTTTCTGTCACCTCATTTTTCAAGCCAGCCACAGCCACAGCTCCTGTTTAAATGCAATGCTGGACTGGCTCCCTCCCACTTACACATACACACGCAAACACACACACAGTCAGACACATATACCCACACAATTTTATATAGCCTCACTTACACACACACACACAACACACACATTCTCTCTCTCTCTCTCTTCCTCTCTCACTTCTATTGGTTTCATTCTCTTTCTTTATCCCTCTTTCTCTTTCAGACCCACCCCCACACACCCACGCACATAGCATTGTGGCCCAAACCTAAGAAATGTGTTTGAGGGATTTCTCAGAAGAAGTGAATCTCCACCTCCAGATATCTCTGAGTGCGGCCCGGTGTCTTGCATGTGGGTAGGCTCAGTGAATGAGACAAACCAGGGCAAGCAGCTCTCCTTTCAGCAGTCTGACTTTGCTGTGTTCACAGAGAGCAAAATCCTCTTATTATCCACATTCCCCTTCTCCCTCTCTCTCTTTCACACACACACACACACACACATACACACACACACACACATGCATGGCAAAAACACACACACTGCCTGGTTTCAGTGAGAACACACTGAAAGCATCTCCCTCACTCGTCGATAGAGGAAGAGAGAGTTGGGGAACAGGAGATTGATATATATATATATATATATATATAATAACTGGCAAACAGCGGCAGAAATGGAGGCATGCGTGTGTGTGTGTGTGTGTGTGTGTGTGTGTGTGTGTGTAATGACATATGGCACATCCATGCAAGCACCCCGAGTCACACTCGGGCACATTAAAAGCAATCAGGGCCATGGGCAATGAGGTAATGGCCACAGCAAACCCACTCTGCTATAATTGACAAGCCCTTTTGGCGGTGTGGTGTTCATGTGTCAGAGAGCTCCTCTCTCCTCCCATCTCTCCTCTCATCTTGTCTCCACCATTAATTGCATCCCTTCACATTTTATATGTCAGCAAAGTGAATGTATGCTGGTTCCATCAGAGCCCCAACATATAGAAAGATATGCAAGGTTGTACATACATGCCAGCACACACGCACACACACACACGTACACACACTCTTGCTATCTCATACTGACACATACTCACGCTTACAAAAACACACACATTTCTTGACACAAGAACCTCCACACACACAATTATCATTATCATCAATTAGCATATTCATGCATGTCCAAGACACACACATACATGCACACATACACACACACACACACACACATACACAGAGAGGGAAGGAGAGAGAGCAAGACACCCAATCATAAAAATGTATTTCAATCTTATTCAACTGAATGGAAAAAACCCCACCTAATCCAATGGGAAGATCAACATCTGGGAACAGTGATTGCCTTGTGCTTGCCTGCTAGCACTCAGAAGCCTATGACAATGAGCTTGTCTAGATCAGCATCCCAGGGCCCCTCCAAGCTTCTTTTGGGCTCCTGCTCTCCTAAAATGAAAGCCATTTCCCTGCATTATCAAGCGCTCATTTGGGAGTCTATTGATAGGAAGAGTCGTGGCGCTTTCATCTGATCAGCTGAGGTGTTTGTCAGGCACGGAGTCGTCTGAGCGCATTGTGTCACTGCTATTAGCTGGGCGCAGGAGCTACCTGGACTGGACTGAATGCCAATGAGCCTGCTGTGATTTTGCCTTTCAGGTTTCAAGATGTTTCAGGGAGAGCTTAGAGTAGCAGTGGGGGGAGAGTATACTGTATTGTAAATTGGCGGAGGCCGCATACAGTATAATGTGTGTTGTATAAATACAGTATAAAGTGTGTTGGTGTGGATTGGAATGATTTGTGGCGCTGCTCAGCTTGGCTGTATTTGTATTTGTTTGCTGTGTGTTTTTGTGGGTGTGCACAACTTCTATGTGTCTGTGTGTCGCATCTGTGTTTGCGTACATGAATATTTCAGGGTTTTATGCGTGGGGCAAATGTTACAGGATAGAATTTAGAGTATATGTGGGTATTTGCTTTGTGTGTGCATGTGTGGGTGCATGCTTATTGTATAATGTGTGTGTGTGTGTGTGTATGTGTGCAGTGCATGTGATCTGAAGCAGCTGTGTACATACAGTACGTGTGTGTGTGTGCGTGTTGTGTGATGCAGCTCCGTGTCCCCCTTGAGAGTGGTGTTATGGCATCTTTATTATGCTGTGACAACCTCAAATGAGTGAAAGCAAAGAGTGACAGCGTGATGAATGAGCATGTGCACTAATATGCACTGCTAGCGCTGGGGTTCCGCGGCGTGTGAGTGTGTGTGTGTGTGTGTGTGTGTGTGTGTGTGTGTGCTGTCTTCTCTCTTTCCCTGCGTGGGTTCCACACTAAGAGCGTGTCGTAGTGCACAAAGGAGCTGTGGGGTTCCACAACAAATGAGGTTCTAGAGAGGAAGGTAAGAGGAGGGGTGCAGAGGTGGTGTTTAGAGGTCAAAATGAAGAACGGAGAGAATACATAATGCCTATTGTTTGAAAGAGTAGAGCAGAGAGAGGGCGGGAGAAGTGGAGAGGATGATAGAGAGTGTTTGGAAAGAGGGGAAGACAGTAAGAGGACAGGGAAAGGGTAAGTGACAAGTGAAAGAAACATGAGAGTGGAGAAGAAGTGGAGAGAGAAAGACAGAGAGACACAGAGAGAGAGAGAGAGAGAGAGAGAGAGAGAGAAATGAATACTAGCTGCCAGGAGAAACTGGAGTGGCTCACTTCAACAGCGCTCCTCTCCTGCATCCGACTGAGTGGAGGGAGACAGCATGGGTGGGATGGGTGGGGTGGGGTGGAGTGGGGTGTGTGTGTGTGTGTGTGAGGCGGGGAGAAAGAGGGAGAGAAAGGCAGAGAGCGAGAGTGAGAAAGACTCCAAAGACTCCAAAATAACACACAGTTTGACTCTTCACTTTCACTGGCCAAGGTAGTGGTTGCACCTGTTCACTTTTCACTTGTCTTTGAAAGTTTGTTCCTCTCCTGTATGGGTGTGTGGTGTGTGTGTGTGTGGTGTGTGTGGTGTGGTGTGTGTGTGTGTGTGTGTGTGGTGTGAAAAAGTCAAATTTGCATATACATCTCTGTCACTGTGTATATTTTATATACATGTAAATTTACATACATATTACATGCATATTTCTTGAGTGAATAATAATATTGTGTGCTCCCATCGGTCTTTGTATCTGCACGTCTTTGCGTCTGTGTGTGTGTATGTGCAGTGTGTGTGCGTGTGTTTGTGTTTGTGTTTGTGTTTGTGTTTGTGTTGTGTGTGTGTGTGTCTTTGTGTGTTCGTCAAAGCTTGTGTTTATAGGACCCTCTCAGCGTATCAACCGTCACCTGCCTGTGCGGGCCCGGCGGAAGCGGTGTGGGTCGGCCTCCCAGATACAATTAAGAGATAGACTCCACAGCTCTCCAGCTGAGATGGGCCCGGCTGATGGAGCCCTGGGCTGCCAGTGTGGAGGTCGCAAGGAGACACTAGAGCTATCACACTTGTCTCAATGAGATGAGGTGGAAGGGAGAGAGACAAGGGGCCTGACGGAGATAGAGTAGTTCTTGTAGGTAGCGAGGGAGAATGGGTTTTGTGTGTGTGTGTGTGTGTGTGTGGTGTGTGTGTGTGTGTGTGTGTGTGTGTGTGTGTGTGTGTTAAGGAGAGATACTGAAAGTGCAAGATGAAAAGAGAGAGAGAGAGAGACATTCTATTTGGTTGGTAGGTGAATGTATGTGTCAGTGTCTGTGTCTGTCCATCTACACATATTTGTGTGTGTGTTCGTGCATGTGTGCGTGCATGTGTGCGTGTGTGTCTATGTGTGTGCGTGTGTGTGTGTGTGTGTGTGTGTGTGTGTGTGTGGTGTGTGTGTGTGCGCGTGTTTGTTTTTGTGTGTGCCAGAGTGATTTAAGAGGAGACACACAAAAGGAGTGAAAGTGAAGGCGAGAGAGAGAGAGAGAGAGAGAGAGAGAGGGAGTGACAGGAGAGGATGGCAAGAGATGAAGTGTGTCAGAGACCCTGTGAGAAAGGGAGATGACAGGTGAACTGGAAACACACACTGCTTGCTCTGCTGATTGGTGCACTTGAATGCAAAAAGCTTTCAGTAATGACACTAGCTGAGAGGGTAGAAAGTGTGTGTGTGAGAGAGAGAGGGTAGAGAGAGTGTGTGTGAGAGAGAGTGTGTGAGAAAGAGAGAGAGAGAGGGTAGAGTGTGTGTATGTGTGTGTGAGAGAGAGAGGGTGAGGGTATTAGAATTACTCTAGAAGTCTAAAAGTCATTTATTTACTTGGCCATCAGTCATACCCTTGACCGTGTCATAAGTGTCTCCTAACAGCCAAGCCGACTGGAGTTATTTTGACTTTTTCCAAGAGGCTGCACAGTATGTGAGGCTGTACAGACACTAGATACAGTCACTGTTAAAACAGATACTCATTGGAATATTTACTTTATTGTTTTACTGTTAGATATGAAATATTAATGTAATGAAATATGAAATATGCCCAGCCTAAAAACTTACTGCATACTGCATGCATTTCAGTATAAATAGGACTTCTCCCCCCTCCCCACCCCACTCACGTTCACTGTGTCTATGTCAGGCAAGAATTAATATCCCAGTGCTTGTCTCTGACATGGCTTGACTAGAATGTGCCACTATAATGGGCACCAGCTATCTCTGTACAATCACTTACTCAGAGTGTGCTTCACATTGTGCCCTGGGCTAGAGAGTCTTAGACCTGCCGCATTTATTATTTACACTAGATCCCTTTGTTTCCACCCTCAAACATGCCCACACACACATACACACACACACACACACACACACATGCACACCCACACAGACAGACACACACACACACGGAGAAGTCACTGAGGACTTTGTGCTGAGAATGCTTGTTTTGACATTTGTATCCTTTAATTTCAGTGGAAATAAACAACCGAACAAAACACAAACAACACAACAAGCCATTTTTTGAAAGCATGCTGGTGCTCAGTCTCAAAGCTCAAGAGGTGGGCTCCTCAAGGTCTCACTGCTCAGCTTGTTCAGCGCAGAGTAGCATGTGGTTGCTTTAATTCAATTTTCACAACATCCTTGAAAACATTATTAAGCCGTCGGAGTCAGAGGTTAAAATAATTTGGCAGATATCCAGTCTTTACAAGAATGGCAGTTTCAATCATGTGTGAGTGTGTGGGGTTTTGTTTGTGTTGAGTTGCACTCGAGAGGTGAGAGCAAGTAATTGAAACCTGAAGGTGTTAGTGGGAATGTTTCCCAGATGGGAGAGTAAACAATGGATTCTGATTCTGGAGCAAATCTAAAGAAACAAGCCCTTATCACCTCTCATGGATGGCTCCTTTACAAGCCATTTCCCGCAGAACTGAAGATGTTGCTCTGACACCCATCAAGCTCTTTCAACCATTAGGGATTGATGAACTGCTCGCACCACTATTAAATGGGACCATGCTGGGACAAGAAGTTACTCCTTGTGCTATTGTTGTCTACAGAAAAGGAGGTGCTGACAGATCATTTCTCCTCTCCTTCTCTCCCTCTCTCCCTCTCTCTCTCTCTCTCTCTCTCGGCAGGTCCAGGATGGTGGCAGAGTGGGGTGGGAAGGTGCTGCAGACCCTGTTGCTGGTGTGTCTGCTGCACTCCTTTAGCGAGGGTGAGTCAAGTTCTGCTCTGTTCTTTCTCCAGCTGTCACCACACCTCCGCTCACTCACACTCACTCACACTCACACTCCCAATCACGCTTACAGTCTTCTCCATGGTCATGTTTAGCACTGACATTATTGCCCATACGTTGAACTCTTCGCCTTATTATCGTTGTGCGCTAATGAAGCAGTGAGGGCTTGAACCAGCGCGGCACTGACGTGCAGTTAGCACATTAGCCTCTGAGTCACAGGCGATGTGTCGTGCTGATCTCTGCTCAGCTCTGTGCCCTCCTGGTGCTCTCGGCTCTCATCATCCCACTGTCACTCGCTTTACACACTTTGACTGTAAAGGTGGGGGCCTCATGATGACCACACACACACATACACACGCACACGCACACACACACACACAGACGCAGTAATTGCTCCGACTGACAGTTTGTCTCATTAGATGTGACATTGAGTAAAGCCTGGCGGCGTCCTGCTTTGTTGGTGCACCAAGCCCCGGGCGCTACAGGGAGGATTGGCCCCTTTCCTTTGATGTGATAATTGCCATCATGCAACTTACCCACTTTTCCCAGAAACTGTAATAAAGATCATTTAAAGACACCAGAGGAGAGCAATCGCCTCCTCTTCCTTAGTCACTTTTCCCAACAGGTCCCACTCTCAATTCCTAAGCCCATCTTTCGACTCTCAATGTTGTGTCAAATGAAACGAAAAACACTTAAGAACGTCTCCCTTATCTGTCACAGAGCGTTGTGTCTCTGCAACATTGCCTAAATACTTCCCATTATTCACACTAAATGCCTTCCAGCAAACTCTCCCCAGTCAGGGGAACCGCCCCAACACACCGCACACACACACACACACACACACACACACACGGACGCACGCGTGCGCGTGGCTCAGTCAGCCGTGAACGGGAGGGAGAGTGATCTCAGTCGTTCACCCTCCTGCTGCTGTACAGTGCAGGATGTTTTATTCACAAAGCGCTTTGACACTAATGCCTCTGCCTCCCATGTACTCCCATCCTCCTCCTCCTCCTCTTCCTCTTCCTGACTTTTCCTTGAGATGGATGTGGGCTTGCATGATGTTAGATGTAAGATCTGGGATCAGGCTTCAGCCGTATCTCTCCTCTGACACACAAGGCGCTCGTCTGTGTGGGATACAACTGAGATGGAAAAGACGTGAAGTTCCTCTGCCAAGCGGCTCGAGATCGCAAACTGTCAGGATGCGGCGGGGAGCTGTATCGTGGTTGCAAACTATCTCCGTGCAGGGCTGTTCGTAAGGAGAGAGATATGGCTGACAGCGGGATCAAGCGGATGAAGCCGGCATGTTGGCCCCTCTCAAGGAATAGACAGAGATTTCTGGTGAGGGAAGGAGGGATGGGGCCAATGTCAGGCCACTCAGTGAGTGAGTCAGACAGGCCTGCCCCTCCAAACAAGAGATTCTTACCTTGACAGTAAATGAAGTGGAGTTCAGCCACTCGGCATTCGCTCTCGAGCGCTGGGGCCTCCCTTGACTCCAGAGCTGCCATTCTCCATATTCTTTTCAGTTTGGCAGAGCTTCATCTTTGTGTGTGTGTGTGTGTGTGTGTGTGTGCGCGCGCGCCCGTGCACACACGCATGAGTGAGGGAGAGAGAGAAAGAGAGAGAAAGGTGTGTGTGTGTGTGTGTGTGTGTATGTGTGTGTGTGTCCACTGGTCCTTTTAAATGCTGATGTAAACAACTGGGCCAAACCGAGCCCCTGCAGCACCATAGTGCCTGGTTACTGAGTGAATCCTGCCCCTCTGCAGTGGACCTGACAGGCAGCAGACTGCAGTGGTGCTCCAAGTGGCACCTCCTATGGGACAGGAAGAGAAAGAGGAAACACACAGCTGCCACCAACACACACCAAATTCCACCAGAAAATATGCCAAGGGGGGATCTAGTGTGACTGGATAACTAGCCCCGTTCTCTCCTCCTCCTGAGGGCCTATGTGTGAGAGCCTCAATTCCTCAACTCACCTTCCTGTCATCTGGGTTGAGGTGAATGACAGCAATGATGATGAGTGATGCCAGAGAGGGGGAGGTGGTGAAGTGTGTGCGTGTTGGAGTGTGTTTGTGTACGTGTGTGTGTGTGTTTGTGAGGGGGTTGAGGGTCAAAGAATGCCATGAGGACAGCAGCCCTTGTGTCAAGCATTCAGATTAATGTATCATTACACACCACAGAGACAGGAATTAATCACTGAGGCAGCCTCCCGGTGTCTGTGACGGCCAGTGGGGGCATGAGCCGCTGAGGCTGGTAGTATTCATCAATGTAGGAGGGGAGAGGAGGGAGAGAAGGTGTGAGTGGGGGAGGGAGAAGGAGGTCCCGGAGAGAGGAATTCATTTGAGGTAGAGGCAGCATGGGATTGTCATTATAAACCATCGCATGTGTCTGTCTCCCCACGCCCCGCCGCCTAGTCCTGTCTCCCCTCGTCGTCTCCAGCACAAACACCCCTGTTTGTTTTTAATCTACTGGCTGATGTGTCGCTCCGACTGGCAGAGAGGTAGGGCTGCGGGGTTGGGGGGCGGTGGGGTGGTGGGGGGTGACGGTGGTGAGGCAAGGAGGATGTGTTAGTGGTGTGTTTGTGTGGAGGTGGGGGAGGTGGGGGGTTTGTATTGGGGAGCAACACCAACATTTAATCTGAATGGTGACACACTCTCGCGTGTTCTCTTTACTGCCAGCACATTGCCAGGCTCTTCGGTGTGTATTTATACACACACACACACACACACAGACTGTCAGATCTGTCTCAAAAAGACCTGTAGGCAGGTAGCACACAAACACAGACACAGTCACATACCCAGGTACAACACCAATCCTCCCACATGCGGTACAAACAAGGCGAACATGCACCAGAGTCTTAACTGAGTTACTGTTTTTCAATGAGCCTGCATCAAAACAGGAGGACAACAGGACGGCTCTTTAAGACGCTGCCGCGGCAGAAGCCTGGAGAGCGGAGAAACACTCAGCTTCAGTGGAAGAGACGCCACTTAAGAGTGAGTGTCAGATTGCCTTGAGCGCGCGCCTGTCAATGAGTGTCCTTTAGAAGAGGCGCTGAGTGCTCCTGAGCTGCGGAGAATAAAAGCAAATGGTCCTGGTAAACAGGCCGGAGCTGTGGGGTAGCAGCCGGCTTCATGACGCTCTCTCTCTTCTCCCTCAACATGGGGTCACCTCTGTTGCCATGGTTATCATTAGGGATAGACATGAGCTGGGGTGGGGGGTGCACATAAGCAGGGTTGAGATTGTTGTTGCTCCTCCAGTGTCTGCACTCTTTGTTGTTTCCTTACAGTCCCAGGCCTTTTCTCCATGAGGCCTTCAGGAGACACTGTCGAGACCGAGGATGTCAAACGAGAAGTCAGAAAAATCGATCTGATTCAAAGGTGTATTTTGATGTGTGTGAAGGCTGATGAGTGGGAGGTACCACACCAAGCTTCAGTATTCCCCAGTCGTCGACTAGACTGAGCTGCTGACTTAGCTTGGAATGATCTCTGATATAGCTAACCTGCTCAAGATGCTTTCTAACATGTTAAAATGAACCATTTCACTATACAAAGTATTGTGAATCAGTCCATTGTCAGTCCAATCACAGCCCAATCACATTTACTCACCTTATAATAAACATTTCTATTCATTTTCACATTGGTAGGTATATTTCAGTTCAGTTCACGGCACCAGTCAAACCCATTTCTTGTCCCTGGTGAGGGAGCACTTTAAGCTGTGTAGCCACCTGTTCCACTTCAATAAGGTTCCACAAGAGAAATGTTAAGAGCGCAAGAAATAAATGAATCCATTTCATTTTGATTGTACTTTACTCTATGGACCACGACCTAATTTTTTTTCACCTTAATCCCAGAGATTTGATTTTTTTTTATTTCCACATGTCACTGCTCTATTATACCTGACCTGATATGAAGGCTGTAGATGGCAGCTGATACACTGCACTGTTCCATTTGCAAGTGAGTGATTGTAATTTGCTGGTGTAGCCCAGGCCATTGTCTGTGATGTGAGCAGTCACAACTGATCAATCACTTGTGGTGGTTGGAGCCTGCAGACAATAGGGCCTCTATCAAACCAAGAGAAAGCATGAGGAAAGAAAAAAACATCATGGAGCGCACAGAGAGAGAGGCATGTCAGCCATTGTTTGCTCGTAGAGAGGGAAATGTGGGAGGACTCTCTCTCTCTCTCTCTCTCTCTCTGTCTCTCCAGTCCCCACCGGCGTCTCGTCTTTGAGTTGCTGCGAGTGGCAGATAAAGGCGTTTCGGGCGGCAGTTAATCATTTTCAGGTGTTCAAAAGAAACGACTCGATATGACAGTGCTGACAATCACGCTGCATCACAGAGGCTGGTTGAGCGCTGAGGCCCTGAGAACAACTGGTGTTGTTGTTTGTTTGTGTGTGTCTGTATTGCTTTGTTCCTGAGGCCAGTGGAGGCGCGCGTGCACTCCAAACTTCATACAGTTCTGATTCTGGCTTTTGCTGATTGCTCCTAATTTAGTGTAAAAAAACGAGGGAGGAGATTAGAAAACACAGACAGGTTTTCAAACAAAGGAAGGTCCCTGGGGGGGGTTATGCTTGTGAAACCATTTCCATCTAAATGCAGATTTGTTATATCTGCTGTGATGGGGCCGCCATGCTTACATTCATTATTTAACCATGAGGGAATAAAGCAATTTCCCCCCCCTGCCTCCCTTGAAGCCATAATTTGGATTTTAAGAAGGTATCTGCAATTGATTTCTTTTGATTTAACGTTGCAAATTGGAGCGGGCGAGAACAATACACCACAGGGGAGGAGCAGCAAAAAGGAGATGGGATCAGGAAATGGAGGAAAGTCGACTGAAGAGAAGTAGATGTCTGTCGAGTCTATCCACAGCACAGTTTCATTTGCTCTGTATCTGCCATGGGGCCACAAAGTGCACAAGACACAAGGGTTTATTGAGGCAGAGAATGCCCTTTGTCTGTGCGAGTTGGTACTGGCAAACACTTCCTTGGATTTCCAAATGCACAATTAAAGTATTGACAGCAGTCTGCTCAGCATGAATCTGGGTGTGTAATAAGAACTCTCTTTTTTTGGGAGGGGGGGGCAGTCTGTTCCTCTCCAGGGCAAAATGGCCTCTGAAATTGTGTTGGGGATGTGTGTAGTAAACACGATTAGGACTGGCATGTCCCTGTGGGAGGTGAAGCAAAAGGATGAGATGAGAGTGGTGTCTGACAGGCCCCCTGGGCGCTAGGGGCGAGAGAGGAAGGGATTGTGGGATACTGGAGGTCCATCCCCTCAGGGTCTCAGACTGCTGACTCACATCACCAAGCCTGAGAGTCCCAGCTTCTTCCCTTGACTTCCACTACCTCACTTGCTCTCTTTCACTCTCTCTCTCTTTGTCTGTTTCTCTCTCTCTTTCCCCCACTCTCTTGCTGTCTATCTCTTTTTAAGTCAGTCATTCACTCACTCTCTGACACTTTTTAATGGAGCATCAAATTGGACAGTGAGCTCTTGCTTCAACATCATAGAGGTGCAGACCTCCCACCCTCCCTGTCTGAGCTCACAGCGTTCCCGTCACTGTGCTTTCAGGAGAGACAGGCTGGGCTGTGTTTTCCCCCCACATCTCCTCACTCCGTGGTCTCTGCCAAGCTTCACTGCCTCCAGACACCAGCGACACCCAACTCTTCATCTTCTCCTCCTCAAGCGTTTCCCTCCTCCACATTCTCTGCTCAGTGTCTGTAGTGCTGCAGTGTTCCACCCTAACATGCACACACACACACACACCACACACACACACACACACACACACACACACACACACACACACACACACACACACACACAACCACTGGTCCCCCACCCCTCTTGTGGATGTCTGAGAGACATTACCTGCCATGCCAGTTGAGAAATGCCACTCTATGCTTCCTATAAAAGCAACGCAGATGCAATTGACGGCACAGCAGCTTGTGTGTGCAGTCTCCGGATCCCCAGATGATTCCAAGAGGCTACCGCTGCTGCTGGTTTTCCACATGTTTGTGTTATGGTCTGTGTGGTGGTACAGTTGAGGAGAAAGAACGCCCGTTGTAACTCTTGTCTTCTTCCATTAAAGTTTGGTTCACATATCCCTTGGAGTGACAGACTGAGCCGGTTTCACCATGTTCATTTGTTGAGTTCAGTGATGTCAAAACTCGACTTCACTTTTCTCTTTCGCTTTGCTGTAACTTTGGCTCACGTTGGGGTGCCGTCACTCTCTTCTGAGTATCATCACGTAACTGTCATTTTTCGAGAGCTGTGAATCTCATGAGCTTCGAGTGTTTCTGTGTGTCCCGTTCCTGGCACCTCCGTCATGTGTGACTTCCTGATGAGAACACACCCTTCAGCACCTTCCATCAACACAGATGTGACAGGATGTATGTGTTTGTATGTGTGTGTGTGTGTGTGTGTGTGTGAGAGAGAGTGTGAGTGTGTGTATGCATGTGTGCAAGTGTCTGCAACTGTGCGTATATGTGTGTATATATATGCGTGTGAGTGTATGTGTGTCACTCTTAGGCAGCTAGTGGGAGAGGCACTCAGCTTCACTCTTTCGTGCTCAAGAGGAGAGAGCCCCCCTCTCCACATTCAGCAGTGCAACAATGTGCCTAGCGGCGCCACCGGAGTCTCATGGCACTTACCATGCGGCACTCATCCCTGTCCTATAGTGTGAGAAAGCCTGAATGACAGATCGGCTGTTTTGACTCTGCGGCTTTGACTTGAAAATCTGTTTCGGCTGCTCGATGTGCTGGGTAGCAGTGGCAGCAGCAGCGACGGCGGTGGGCAGGCCAGGAGAGATACACTCTCATGTTTAAAAAGAGAAAGAAAAGGAACATGTCTGAAAAGAGGGCGCTCCGAGAAGAGAATCTGAAATCGAAGACAGACGAGCGGGGATTGAGTATCTGGCAGTCAAAGCCTGGAGATGGAAGGGAATTTTTTTTGGAAAGATGCAGGAAAATCTTGTTGCGTGGAGAAAACTAGTCCAGGTGTGATTGCAGGCCAATGAAGAGGAGAAAAGAGGAGCTCTTCACCTGGTGCTCACATGCAGGTCACCTGATCACCTGATCATCTATCATTTGCCTTCAATTAGTCCTCATGAATTAACAGCACTGCAGCGTTTTCTTCAGCAGAACAAACATGTATGTTATGTTCCGAGATTTTCTCAACCCTCAGTGGAGATTTTTTTTTTTTATAACTGCACCAGTGAGATCAGGATGGTTGGAGAAGCAGAGCGGCATCGAAATAAATCCACTGAAACCATTTTGCACCTTCTGGCCTGAAAAAACAGCTCTGGCACACTGTTTTTCCCCAGATCCGGTATGTCATTCATGTGGGCCTGAAATATTAGATTTCCTCCCTCCAATGTGTGAGAATAGAGACACACACACACACACATACACACACACAGAGTTCCTCTCAAATGATATATTTAATAAGTCTCCACACTTTCTCTAAATCAATGCTTTTCTGTGCGCTGGAGCTCACCAAGGGGGGTCTTAATGGAAAGTGTATATAATAAGGATTGCTTTAAAGTCCTAGTGCCAATGAACTGGTATCCCCTGGTGATTTCAGGCACTGGAGGCTCATTCCGTCGATACCACATCCTGACATTGTGTGTGTGTGTGTGTGTGTGTTTTCTTTCTTTATTTCACATAATCTAATGAATTTTGTCTCTGTGAGCTCAGTGGCAGGCTTCTAGAAAAGGCCATAGAGGAAAGGAGGATGGGGGGTGTGCTTGTGGGGGAAGGAAGAATGTGTGTGGAGAAAAAAAATACATCCCTTACAGTCAGCTCAGCCATCTTATGTGACTTTCAAATATTGTAATTATGCACACTGCAGATGTGCTTGCTGTTGCAGGTGAAGAGATGGTGATTACAGCCAGCTCATTCAGGGAATTATGTAGCAGATTAGACAGGGACCTCTCCACAGATTTCTTTTTTTTTGCCCAGCATTCTCGCTTCTCTTGAGTGGGGAATTTTTGGGAACCACACGGCTCAATTTGAAATGCAGAATCAGTACCGACTGCCTTTCATGTGTTGAGCTGCATCAGTACTAGGCATAAGCAGCATAAAATGATTAGGCTTCAATGAGGAGATGAAAGGGAAAAGTTAAAATATGACTTCAAATAAAGCAGACTAATAAGTGAGAGGATTTCAAGAACATATGTCCTGAGTTTTAGATGTGACGTTTGTTGGGTGAAGGGAGTTGTTCAAGCAGGTCAAAGTCTGAACCGGTGACTGAGATGTTATCTGTTGTGACAATAGGAAGCTGGAATGTTGAATGTTGAAAGTTTTGAAAGCTCTGTCAGGACATATTTATTGTTGTTTGACGTGACCTGATGTGAATATTAAAGAACACTGCAGTTGGGCATGTCTGGATTAAGGTTTGACACAAGAAGAAAACAAATTGCCTGACTGTGTATTTGTGTCAAGGGCACCTAGTGCAGACAAATAGTCCTCTCAGCTTCTCAGCTGTTGCAGTGTTTTCCCTGCTCTGTTCTAAAATCTATGGTTGCAGCAAAGACAAGTCAGCATTGCTTAATCACAAGCTGACCAAAAACATTCTAGGCTTCCTGTGATCTCTTTGCCCTGTTGTCTCCATGCTTGTGTTGTAGGTGGGGCAGAGGCGGACACGGTGGTGAACATGCGTAAGGTCACGCATGAGAGGGTTCAGGAGCCGCTGGCTGGCACTGCTCTCCTGCCCTGCGTCTTCACCCTGAGACCCAGTCCGTCCCACGAGCCGCCCCGCATCAAGTGGACCAAAGTCTGGGGCCCGAGCGGTCCTGGGGGCCCACAGCGCGAGCAGTCCGTCCTCGTCGCCAAGGGCAACGTCATCAAGGTAAAGAAGGCCTTCCAGGGCCGTGTCACTCTGCCCGGTTACCCAGACAACCGCTACAACGCCAGCCTGGCACTGACAAGCCTGCGCACGAGTGACTCTGGCATGTACCGCTGTGAGGTGGTGGTCGGAATTAACGATGAACAAGACATCGTGCCCCTGGAAGTCACAGGTAAAGGCCCGCATCTTGACTACTAATACATTCACCTGTCAAATTAATGAACCGCTTGAACAAGGGTCATTACTTACGTGAAAACTCACATGCATACAATCAACAGCATGCTTATGAAACGGAGAAGGCAGGCTACTAACAGGAAGCATTTTTCTAACAAAAAGTGAAACAGGGTAAATATGAACTTCCTGCTTTAAACTGTGCGGCACGTAGACCATCCACTAAATAATCAGATAGTCCTTGACATTCTGTCTCAGTTGTTTTTTTTCATTGCAGTTGCTCTTTTCAGTGGCTTTTCTTTTCAGTTACTGAATGTGATGCACTTACTGCAAGCATAGGTCAACTTGAATTTTAGTTCCAGTGCCCTGCTCATCTTCCAGAAATTGCTGATAAAAATGTACATGTCTGCCTTTAACTGCTAGCCACACAATGAAGCATCAGTGAACTGTATGTATTGTGATTTTTTTCAACAGATTTGTCTCTTGCTCATATTGACTCACACGTTTCATTCACATGAGACTTGTAGAAAATTGATTAACAAGCCACAAAACCCCTTCTATACAGAAAGCCTGACACCAAGCCTGTCTTGAACTGAGCTTGTGGGCTAAACTGGAATTGTGTCACGCTGCATTGCAGACAGCAGCAATCTCAATCCAAGTCCGCTAAGCCATTCAAACTTTTTAATGAAATGCTATTGATACTCACTACTGCATCAATATCAGATTCATGTTGGTAATACGGCTATAGGTTGTCTAACCTTGGCTGTGTGTCTCTATTTAATGTCTGGCTTAAGGTAATTGGCCAATTTTCTGCATTCACCAATTAAAATTGAATATCGATTCCTGCTGTCAGGGAATATCACGAAATATTTCAATTAGTTAAGTGTTTGAGGCAAATATTGCTCCATCTACAAAAGGATGACACTGTACGGTCTAATTTGTGCTGAGCTATTCCCACACGTATAGTGTCACACTGTAGAAGAATTGCTTGCATTCCCCTAGTTTTTGTTCTTCACACTTGTTTTGACTCAGCATTAATCAGTATTTGCCAACTGACTCCTAGACCAAGATCTAATTCAGACTGGATCAGTTCAGTCTTTTCCTTCCAGCCCTTGTGGTGGTCTTAACGAGATACATTCATTTGCTCTGTAGACAAAATTTGTTCAACAGGGGAGATCTACAGAAAGTAGCTGTTTGAAGTCCAGTTTTAAACACGAATACACAAAAACAGTCGATGTGTGTGTGTGTGTGTTCCTTCCACATCCATCCACATTCCTTATTGCCTCAAATGGTATTTCATGGATAAAAAAAAGTTCCTGCTGAAGTGTGTCAAATTCAAAGGATGGCAATTGGGAAAACGAAATCATAAAAAAATACAAGTATAGCAAGAGGAGTGGAAGAGGAAAATGAAGGCGAAAAATAAAAAATCCCATCCTCGTCGTAGTCTCTTTGAAGTTGGGAGACTGGTGGGGGAACACCACAGAAGACAGGAAGAGCTGTGGGTTCTCCACAGAGGAGTAGGGCGTCCGGGTCGCTCTCTGCCTGGCTAGTGGCATGATTGCTTGAATTGGCCCTGAGCCCTGACAGCCTTCCTTCCCTCCATTCTTCCACACAAAAGCCTTGGAAGATAAAGGAGCAATTTTAAAGTTGTAGTCCTGCCTCCCTGTCCTCTCGCTTTCATCTGCTGCTCCCTTCTGGGATTGGACGTGTGAATTGCTGCGAGAGATGTCTGCTGTGTGCGTGTGTGTGTGTGTGTGTGTGTGTGTGTGTGTTTTGTGTGTAAGGATGTGCATATGTGTGTGTTGGGGTGGAAGGGTTGGGATGCTGTGGCAGGAAGGCTGGGGAATACTAGATGGACACTTCAAAAGCAATCCCATTCCCATCTCTCTCTCTGCACACTGGGGCGGAATCCTGTCCATTCACAGGTCAGGGGCTCCGCAGTCCAGCCCTGCCTTCCTCTTTTGTCTACCCCTCTCCACCCCCAGGCCCCATTCCCGCCCACAAAAAAAGCAGCTAAACCTTCGCTGATATGATGCTAGTCACTCCCATTGTCTACTCTGCAGATTGAACATTACAAGGAGGCATATGGTGCTGTTGCTGCTGAATTACCTGCAGCTCCCCAATGTATTACGTTCAGGATATAATGAAGCCATGTTTTTCTCTTTGCTTGGTGAAACACAAACATCATGTTAGTACAATAGCACATCAACAGTAACACAATCGTGGAGCCCCAGTGTTCAGAAGCCTTTGGAGGGTGTCGCTGCTCAGTTAGCTTGGAATGAATGACATGCTGTTAACAATGGTTTGTGTGTTATACCTGAGGTTTTGGTGTGATATGCAAGATCCAATCAGGCTAAGAACAGAGCGGTGCATCTTGTCTCTGGTGCAGCTGCTGCCCCTGCATTACCACATGCAGTATAACCACCAGCTCAGCTGACTCTTTTCAAGTCACTCTCCCAGCTCAGCATGCCTTGTCTTCTCTTCAGGGGTGGTGTTCCATTACCGGGCTCCGCACGACCGCTACGCTCTCTCCTTCGCCGATGCCCAGCGTGTGTGTCTGGAGAACTCGGCAGTAATAGCCACGCCGGCACAGCTGCAGGCCACCTTTGACGATGGCTATGACAACTGTGACGCAGGCTGGCTGTCAGACCAGACGGTGAGGTAAGGGCAGCTCTCGGTGTTACGGTGTCAGCGCTGGAAATTAACAAACAGAAGAAACAATGATTAGCCCCTGGACACCCTCAGTACTCTTTTTCCTGTAAACACATATTTAACCTTAAGTGTGCTTTTATATTCTGCCTGTATTGAGGGAAAAAGAACTCAGCAAAATAGCCTCTTTTCACAGGGAGGGGAAAGGCAGGCATATGACTGATTATTGTCAGAACACAAGCAGGCATAATTACAGGTTTATAGGTCATAAGCTCTTTCAATTCTCCTGTCAATACTCATAAGTACATTAGTGCACAACAGCTCACTCAATGGGGTAATTGCGAGCCCCTGACACCTTTCTATTCATTAGTGGCCGGTGGCCTGTCAAAAGCGGGCATTGATACTGATGTCCATGTGCTGCTGCTACATGTGCATGTTCAGCTGCTAATTGTGCCGGGTGTGGGGGGAGTCATTTTCATCAAGTGCAGGCCTAAGCGTCCGCCCTCCCACCTGGGACACCTTTAATTGGGCCATCTCCAGAGCAACTTGGCTGCATATCAGTGGAGAGGCGAGCGCTTGCAATTAATGCAGCCAAAAAAAAAAAAATAGAGACATCAGAGATTCTGTGATTGATTGAGTTGGACTTCCTCCCTTTTTTCTCTCTTTCTCCTACCGGCTTGATGAAACAGGTTGCAATCTAAATAGTTGGTTCTGCAGAGTGTGTTAGATTGTGTGCGCCCGCTCCCCAGCAACCCTGGAGTGCTGTATATAATCTCTTAATCAGCCTCTAGTTCGCTGCCTCAATGCCATTTGAATCAATGCACTTTAGAGTAATTGCACAGTTAGAGCTGTATATGGATCTGTCAGGCTCCAGCCAGGGGGTTGGTGGAGGCTCTGTTGGAGGAATTCCTGATTTCTTTGGCTTCTCTTCTCTGCAGGTACCCGATCCAGTCTCCAAGGCCGGGTTGCTATGGAGACAGGGAGGACTTACCTGGCGTTCGAAACTATGGCAATCGCGTCCCCGATGAGCTGTTTGATGTCTACTGCTTCGCCAAGAAACTACAAGGTACAGTGGGGGAGCGCATCAATTAAGGGCTTAGTCATGCATGGACTTCCAAAGCTGTGGGACGCCACTGATACAACAGCGGAGCTTTGGCTTCAAGTGTCGCCATGAGGAAAAGCTAAAGCCATGACCCAGTCCCTCCAAGTACCGTCTTCAGTCCATTACATCCAAGCTACATATACACATAAAGTAGGTCAGTTTCTAAGCCCAGCACTCTGATCCATGACCAGGGTAAAGCCCAATAAAGGCTCGTTCACAGGTGACCGTACAAGTCTGCTTTACATATGGGTCATCTGGATCTCATTAGGCAGGAGATAAAAAGCAAGATCCACAAAGCCCTCTTCTAAATGGCCAAGCTCTCTCTCTCTATCTCTCTCTGAAGAGTGATTCATACACAAACTTGCTGCTAGTTTGTCAAGGCAAAGACCTCTGCCTGTGCTACCCTGTGCCATCCTTCACCACCTCTCCCCTGCTCTCCTTCTGTCATGCTGCTCATTAGGCTGTGTGCCCTGTTAACCTCTCTCTCTCTCTCTGTGGCTCTTCTCTCTCTCTCTCCCTCCCTACCTTCCTCCTCCTCATTGGCAGGCGAGGTGTTTCACTCCTCTCTTCCGGAGAAGCTGAGCTTGGCCACGGCTTCCACGCACTGTCACACGCTCGGCGGCCAGCTGGCCACCGTCGGGCAGCTCTATCTCGCCTGGCAGGCCGGGCTGGACCGCTGCGACCCGGGCTGGCTGGCTGACGGTAGCGTGCGCTACCCCATCAACCAGCCACGTCGCAACTGCGGCGGGGACGACCCGGGGGTGCGCACCGTCTACCACAACCCCAACCGAACTGGCTTCCCTGACACCACAGCCCTGTTTGATGCCTACTGCTACCAAGGTACCATAGCAACCAATCTATTCATTATTCATTATTATGATTAGGTTTAAAGTGTGAGCACTTGGATCAACATGGGCTTTTCAGTGTCAGTTTGTGCTAAGCTCTCGATCCAGACCTTAAACCTCAGTATATCCTTTTAGTTTTCCTAAGGCAGACTACATAAATCTTTTTCCTGTAGTTTAGGATAACCAGCAGGCCAACATTTTAGAATGGATTAATGCATGAGTGTGTGAATACATTTGTAGTCTAATTAGAGAAATGCACTAAGAGAAAGCCTGAAGAAGGAGTTATTAATGAGCTGCTTTTGAGCATAGCAAAACAAATGCATAAAAACGTTTGCAAGGCCATCCGTGTGTCCTTTTTATGCAGCTCAGGACATTGACAAATTCCCTGATCCACACCTAATATTTTAACCAATTTATTTTAATCCCTAATCAAGACTAGAATATTTATCCTTACAAAGTACCTTAAATAATGAACTTCCCTCATGCTGCGTATTTTAGAAACACAGAAAGAGGAGAAGGCTGCGGAAGCTGTGGGCCTCCACCAGACTGGAGGAGAGCCAGAGTGGGACTCTGAGAGTCAGACAGATCCCCAAAACAACGTTCTGGCCCAGCCCTCCTACCCCCAGCCCTCCACATGGACAGGTCTGGTGGACCTTAAGAAGGAGGGCATCAACTCAATAGTCAGTAACGAGTCCTCTGAGATTTCGGAGGAGCACGTCGTGATTCACCTGCGGCCAGAGGATGCTTCTGTTGGCTGGGATGAGGATCAGGATGAATCCATGAGGGAGCCCCAGGAGGCTCTGGCCCCAAAGATCATGTCTCTGCTGGGCCTGACCAACCAAGAGAAGGCAGAGCACCAGGGTGGCTCGGCCAAAGAGGATAAAACAGACGACCGGGAGGAGGAGGCCGAGCTAGCATTCGGCTTGGATCATCTGACCGTAGCCTCGCCGACTCCTCAGTCCCACACCAGCGAGAGTGTGCTCTCCAACATCATGAACACCATCTTGAGGCCCTGGAGGTACTGGAGTGGAACCACCGAGGCCAACATTTCACCCACAGCCCCCAGCCTGACCAGCGGACCCACCCCAGAGATCCAGAGACCCAAGCCCAAACTGGATGAATCAAAAATGGGGGTGCGCAAAGGTAATCCCAGCAATTCTAACGCTATCATGGAGCCCTCTCATAAGACCTCCATGGCTTTCAGTCAGACAGGCACAGACGATGGGCTTTCTGAGTTGGAAAAGGAGTTGATTCCAGAGGTCCAACATGTTGCCACAACAACACCACAGGGTGCAGACAATCCTAGTGAGGATCAAATGAACCCAGCCACTCTTCAGACCACATCATCAGGTAGATATAGTTATATGTGGAGTATATTTTCTGTCTGTTATGTCTATTTCTTTTTATGGACTGTACATGCATCCTAGTTTGGAAATCTCAAAGCTTTTGGATATTTAGTTCATTTATTTAAACCTACAGAAACTCAGTGACAGTGTACTTAAAAATTTAACCCAGGTTGTCAGTCTATGATGCTGCTGGTGGTCCATCACTTATAGATCTTATAGGTCTTGCAATGCATGAGTACTGTATACAGTATGTGCCAGCGTGTGGTTCAGTGCTTGCTAGCATGAATGTCAGAAGATTTCACTCTCAAAGGCTCATCTAATACAATCTCCCAAAAACTCTTGTACTTTGCATCTGGTAAGAATTTACAATTAAATAATTATGACTCATTATGAGTAAAGTGAGTAAACTATGTAAATTAGTCCAAAATGCCGATATTTTGTTTAAGATGGCGGTAGAGTTTTGGGCCAAGGAGCAAGGGCTAGAGAGAAAACGAGGGTGAGGAGAAAAGCTGTGAATTGATGTGAGTGGATTGCCTCATCAGGGAAGGAAATCCCATTGGGTGAATCTAATCTCGTTCAGGCGCCCGGTGCGGCCACTTTGGCTTGCTGATAGCCCAGGCAGTCACACAGGGAAATGGGCGGCTGCATCTTGGCCGCATCTCATTCCCAGTTAAAAAGACATGTGGAGACATTTTTGACTTTGGGAGAAGAGAGTCCAATTTCATCACCTCTGGGGCCATGAATGGGAATCAGGGGCTGTGATTTTGAGTGGGGGAGAGGGCAGTGATTTGAATGGTTCTGCTGGTCCCTAGCGCTAGGAGGGACACGTCAGAGGTCCAGCAAATGAGGCGTGGTGTGGGGTGAGCAAGTGTGAGGAATGGAAATGTTTCTCTCTGTGGGTTGTGTGGCTCGACGAAAAGTTGAGACTTCATCCTTTTAGATGTCCCCTGCAGAAACCATTTAACTCCGTCAGCATTAATGTTTCATGTTTTGGGGGAAACCTAGACTTCAGACATCATATATTATTTACTTCGCTTTTCTAATTAATGCTTCTTTGTGAGAGTATCACTAGTGGTCCAGCAATCTCAGTAACGCTCTCAAATTAACGCTTTTGTTTTTGAATGCCGTCCATAATTACCAATAGATCCTGTGAGAGAAACGCTGAAAGAAATGATTAAATGCACATCAGGAAGATTTAATGGAGGGCTGATTGGGATGTTTTCAGCCATCACAAAATACTGTTTTTCACCATTCTGAATATGATTTAATTAATTCACTTGAAACTACATGAATTTTAATTCACGTAAATAAAAGTGAAACTAGTATTTATGGATTTGTTGAAACTATGTGAAAGCCCTGTTGCAGCAGCACTGGCCATGTATTTCAGAAACTGCATTGCTCACAAGTAAACATCAAGGTACCCATAAAAGAAGGCCCAGCATGATGTACATTTAAACTCATAAATGTCCACTAGTCTCCTTTATGAGATGGCATCCCTTAAGGCAGTGCTGATGCTGCAGAACCATAGTAAAGGCAAATATGGGAATTATTTATTCATATTTTATATTTAGTTTTATGAACATATAGAAAATCATCTCTCAGACTATCCATGTTTTTATTTCTTTCTTTTCATGTCCACATTTGGAAGTGAGTGAGTTGAGAAATGAGTTTGTGAATTGTTTCTCATCAGAGACTCTAATTGCTCATACCATCCCGCCATTGCCCATTCATTTGTACATTTAATAATTAATATCAGACAGGATGAATACATGCCGTTACTGTCTCTGTATAGAACTGAAGTGCTAAATTAGTTATTCATGTAATTAATTGCACCATTACTCAGACTGAGGCTTCCATGCAGATTCCACCCCAGCCTCTCCCGCCTCGGGGAGATGTTGCATCAGGTGATAAAATATTTAGGATTAATTCAATATTTGATTCATACATTCCACACATATCTGCCTGTTATTTCTGGAGCAGTCATGTTATGAGTGCAGATAGAGCCTCTGGTGCATCCCATGCTAAATCCCTGTGCAGGTGCATTGCTGCTGGTGTCTGCCTAACGTGACTGCTGGCTCCCCCCTTAGTGTTAGGGCCGCCATAAATCCATCTATGACTGTGAGCAAACACTGTACTCAGAATGCTTGGAGCACAAACAAGTAAGGATAAACACACAGCAATGTACTAGCATAATATACTGTATGTATGCTCTGGGAAAGCCAATGGCATTCAGTCCATGTATTTTAGTCTCAAGTACAGTTATTATTCCAGTGGCAATGCATCCATTTTTTATAGTTTTTTTTTTTTAAAGAGAAAACTAATCCAAACAATGAGGTCTTGATTAGTGTGTCTAAACCCTGCAATATTGGCTGTGCCATGCCCATAATCAAACATACATACAGAGGTAATTCAACCGATGAATAGATTACTGGTGTTCAGGTTGGTTGCAGTGTAGGGATTAATGGATGCATAATCATTGTGCTATATTAAGTTGCATATATTAGCCTACATGTAATTATTGTCCTAGTGGGGTGGGGGGTAGTAAGCTTTCCAAAATGGATCTGGAATGCATTTAAATAAAGCTTGTGTTGTCCCTGATTTAATTATTGTCTGTCTGCCTACAGGCCTGGTTCCACTCAAACCCACTGACGTGGCAAATCCAACCTTGGCCATTAATGCATCGCCAGGCTCGAGGAGCGCTTTTGGATCGTCCCCAGTGCTTGGCAGCAAACAAAGGTGGACCTTGAAATCCATAAAGGGGCCTAACCTTGGCGCCCCAGGCAGCAGCCTCAGCAGCAGCAGCAGCAGTGGAGAGCATATTTATGAGGGCAGTGAGCCCCCCATGGAGGCCAAGGCAGCTGCTCTGGAGATGGTGGCCATGCCTGCCTCCAGAGATGGTGTGTCAGAGAACTACTCCGGGGAGGGGAGGGAGCACGGTGAGGAGGGACATCCATTACCCCAGGGGCCCCCTGCTGGCTCTGTGTTAGGGAGAACAGCCTCGGAGGAGGATGCAGACACCGAAGGCAGCACAGATAAAGACCCGCTGGATGCATTTGGCGACCAGTTGAAAGTGGCCACCTTTTCGGATACGAACTCCGCCAAGAACCATCCTGTGGTGCTGCAGAGTACAGTCCAGTGGGAGTTGGTGCATCTTCCCACAGTGCCACCTAGTCATGGTAGAGGATCACCAGAGGCCAAGCTGCAGGAGACATCTGAGGAGATTGAGAATAATCCTGAAGAGGCCAGGGGGGAGATCTTGTTTGTCCGCAGGCCCGCAGAGAAATTGCGACCCACGTCCTCCGCGGGCAAAGATGGTACCCCATTTGTCAGGAGAAAGCAGAACTTTGCCAAGGGCTCAGTGTCACAGCGCACTACTCCCTTGCCCACCACCACTGCATGCAGCTCAACAACCATGACACCAACCCTGCCGCCCACCACGGAGTTCACCCCAGAGCCTGCCATCACTCTGCTGCCAGTTGAGCAGGATGAACCCATCCAGACCAGTGAGCCTCAGGCACAGCTGTCCACCACTGCCCCCTCTCGCCTGGGGCTTCAGACAACCAGCGGCTCACCTCAGCTTACCACTTCGCCGCCAGGAGCCAGGGATAAAACCAAAATATCTGACTACAGGACTCCAGTATCCGAGTCCTTTGTGGTGGCTCGGGGTTGGAGAACACTACCCGGCCTAAACTTCCTTCCCGTGGAGCATCGCTCGACCCAAGTCACGCGAAACTCCACGGCGGAGAGTTCAGACAAAGTGGTGGCCAATCAGGGCTACGAGTCTCCATCAGGTAAATTCACTCTTTTACCTCCATCTCTCCACCCCTCCATTGCTGAAAGCCATCCATTAAACCCACCATCCTTTTTTTCTGTGTTCAAGTCACGATCAGCCTGTGATCTTTCAGCCGAGCATTACATCCCAGCTAAAGTGCGGGGTTCTTGAAGCAGCAACCACTCATTTGATTTGATTTCATGCTGCTGATGTGCTCCTGCTGGTCGCCGCGGCAATGTCTGTAAACAAAGAGGCTGTGAACTGAAATTGAAGCAGCCTTAGTGGAGTAATTAGAGGGTCAGGGGTAGTGCAATTAAGGGGGGCTTGGAAAAAGCAAAGATCTCGGTCCTGAACAAATCAATGCTGGCAGAAGAGCTACAAGACGTGGGCTGTAATTGACTCCAGTCCCTCTCACTTCTTCCTCACTCTTCCTCTCTTCTCTCTGTCTTGCTGCTCATGTCTACAATGGTATAGCGTTTATGGAGGCCTCTTGTGTCTGGCAAAATACAGAGATTTAACTGTGAGGAAAAAGAAAAGGCTTTTACCAGTTCACACTGGTTTCATTTTGTTCTCCTGGTATGGATCTATCATATTTATGTTGATTTGTTGATTTTTTTGGGACATTTTTGGGACATTTATTGAGCTTTTCAATATAGATATCTAACAGATCTTTTGGTTGTTAGCAAATTACAGAAAATCTTAAATACTCCTTCACAAGAGAGCTAAAAATGCAGTTGTCATGGTGATTGTTATTCTGAAAAGGGACTGGACATTGAACAAGCATCAGTGTCATAAAAATACTCCCATAATGCTTAGAGACCCTTTTGGCTGGCCATCAGTTAAAAACAGCTGCTAGTCAATAATGATGCTTACTGTAGAGGACAGGTAAACACAGGAGTTCATCAAAAGCTTGGCTGCCCTTGAGGCAGCTGGGGCAGGACACTGTTTGTCCTCCTCCCCTCCACCGGTGCCAGTGGAGCTACCCAGGCCTTTTTAATCAATGATCAGCACACACAGCGACTACAGTAATGAAACAGTCTCTGGAGTGCTTTCAGACATCAGGGATCTGTCACACATACAATGCGTACACACACACACACACACCACACACACATGAGCATGCACACAAACACACGTGCACATATTGGCACACACACATCATGCACTAACTCTCTCTCTCTCTCACACACACACACACACACACACATTTACAAGCATGTACGAAATCTGTCTCTCTCTCTTACACACACACAAACACATACACACACACTCACACACACACACACAAGCATGTACTAAATCTCTCTCTCTCTCTTATATACACACACACACACACACACACACAAGCATGTACTAAATCTCTCTCTCTCTCTTACACACACACACACACACACACACACACAAGCATGTACTAAATCTCTCTCTCTCTCTTACACACACACACACACACACATACACACACACACACAGACCTTTTTCAGCCCATTTTGCAGCTCATCACCTTGTGACACACAAAGCAGCTGCAGTGCATTTGCCATTCTCTTCCTCCACTGCTCACAGTGATGTGCCCTGCAGCAGAATACAAGACGTGCCTTGACACTCTGCCTCTACTTCTGCGAGCCGTAAACATCCATACCACTCCCCTTGTGTATACACACATGCTGAGAGACTGCTGACAGTGAATCAGCTGCAAAGATATTCACAGCTGTTTCATTACCATGAAGTAAAAATAATCATGTGTGTCAGGTATGACGCCTCTAAAATTAAATATGCTTTTTTCCCTCTCCCAGCTGTCAAGTCTAAATGTGGTTGAGGCCATAAAACACCTTCACCACCTCTCTCATATGCTCCTGTGGTTTATAGCCACTGTTATACTTCACAAGGCTTCCCAAGTAGCCAAAAATTTACAACTGCCATTACCTGTAGATCAGAATTTCATGTGGCTATTGGGTGAGGTGCAAGCTCTCGCCGTCTGCAAGCTATCAGGCCCTAAATTATTTACCATCAGATGAACTCTGTCTGACAAGGCGTCTACGGTCACTTGTGTGAGTTACGATCGAAGTACGAAGTCTCTGGTGTGGTTATCGAAAGATCACTCCTCCAACAAGGTAAAAAAATGTGTAATGTAACTACATAGTAAATTTAGATTGAAAAATATCTTGTTTTTGGATCCTAGTCTGCAAAAAGTTGTTTTTATTCTGCCTCTACCCGATGAGCATGAGCTCTTAGCTTTTCATGTCTGGAGCCAAGAAATTGGAAGCTATTGATTTCTTTGGCCTGCTACTTCTTTCAGAGGGAATCCAGCTCCATTCAGGGTTATGTCCTGAAATGCGTTTTATTACTTGTTTGGCCCTTGTTATGCCCCCCCCCCCCCCTTTTTTTTTCCTAGTGATGTTTGCTGTGCTCCCAATGCCCTCACGGAACCCCGCGAGACTGTAATCAGTGTGCACAGCAGGGCCCGCCACTGACCCCGGCGACAATGAAAGCCGGGCCAACATGAGGCCAGGGTGATGACACACTCCTCAACCCCAGGCACAGTTCTATCCCGCGCTTAATTTTGTCGCCTTTCTCTCCGGCAGTTTTCCGTATCAAACCCGCACACTGAATCTAATCCCATACAGTTCAGTAGCGCTTATTTAATGAATAGGATTTGCTGAAGCCCGGCCTTAGGGAGACATTATATTCCATGGTGGAGGGTGATAAAAAGCGTTGCACTGACTGTACTTAGCACTTTCTTTTTGTCACTTTTACCATGGGAGCGCAAGCGGAGGTGTTGAAAATGAGCTTATCCATATAGTATGGAAAACCCCTCTTGGCTATGTATAGAAGGCTCCACTAAGACATTTGTGATAATATTATTCAAATAGTCCATTCCAAGAAACATTTTCTTTTTTTAAAAAGGCTCCCAGTGTAGATTTGTCTTCATAATGCGTAATTTACAACAGATGAGATATGCAGTTGTATAATGACTCTTTGTTCTGAGTCCTCTCTGGATGTCCAGACCAAAGAAGATGATGTGCTGGTGTGGTTTATGTGATTTGAGTTGAGGATACTATGGTCAGGTCATGGCACTATGGCACCTAAGTGTGAATGGACTTTCCATGTATCCATAAAGTCCACGAAGTGACATGCACTGACATCATTTTATTTTATTTTAGGCTCTGTTTATCCATGCCGTTGATTTTCCATATAGGCTTTAATTCAGTAAGAGATGGAGACATGCCCCAAATTGGATTTAATCTCTGTTTAGGAAAAAGTATGCAGTCTGTAATAATAACCACCACAGTAGAGTAACTGTTCCTCCCCCTGCTCATGCCACTCTTGCATACCTTCAGCAACATGATGAATCACTTTGCCGTGTTTTACATTAAGAGCAGACTACTGTAACTGCATTGAGTTGTTGGGTTTTTTTTTTTTTCTCGCTCTCACGCCGGGCCCTCCAGGCACAGTTGAGTGGAGATAACGATCTCATAGGAAGTGAAAGAACAAGTGCGAATTCGTGGCTCTCCGTTCTGCCATGCCTAGGCGCTGCATATGTTCTTTCATCGAGGCAGAATGTGACGCTGCCGGGGAGATGCTGCTGTGAGATCACTGTGGCAGAGGAAGTCAACTCATAGAGCCCGCTGAGAGTTTGTAAAATTTGCACATGAAGGTGTACACTTGGTCAGTGGCATGTATTCCACGATCATAGTTTTAAATAGAGGCCTTGTAAACACCAGTTTAAAAACCAATTGAACAATTCGCCATTAACTCTGAACTGAAAGCGAAATCCTGAATGTGCCTACTTTATGGTGAATGTAAAACCAGTCTAACATCTCACCCTCTAACATCTGACTATAGAACCACTTTTTATAACTGTTGAAACGAGCATTACCATCATTTTTATAACGACACTACAGACCTACAGAATTTAATGGTTAGAAGAATTCATAGGATTCGTATCTGGTAAAGTCTCTTTACGTCCACAGTGTGGACTCTTTGTCCTCTGGTGTCAACGACTAATGGAATCCTATTAATCTTTTAATTTCGCCTCCTTGGAAATAACACCTACCTGTTCCACAAAGGAGTAAATCCAAGCTGTGGGGGCGATGATGGTGAAATACAATTCTCCTTAGCTGCGGGCACTGTCCACCTCAGCTCAGTGTGATAGCCTACGCGCGGGGCCTAGGTGACAGTGACCTGGTTACAGAGCCAGGAGCGCTGTAATAAAGTGTTCACCATCTATCTAATTCTGCACAGGGATTGGCATTGTGGTATTCCGCTGATGTGTGACACAGATGCCACATCCTCAGGAAACACAAATGAGATTCACGTTCTCCACCTATTCCCATCACACTTCCCATTTTAGAAGAGCAGTTTGGATACGTGTGGATTATTCGCGGCAAATGACAAGCATGTTAGGCCTCCTCATGCGTCACTGTGTGAAATACTAGTGTGCCCTGCTGTGTCGGCCTCACGCAGAGCGCCCGTAGCAGACACGAGGCTGCTGTTGAAGTTACTTACATGCAACTTTGGTCTGCACTTATCAACCTGGGGGAGCACTCTGTGTCTGAAACCATGTTCCGGGTTTTTTAAGAGCTGAAGCAAAGATGACACAAAGAAAGAGGTGGTGTGTCTATGGCGGGGGTGGGGTTGTAAGCCGTCACATAGCCGAGAGCTATAACAGCAGCAGCCCCTGAGTCTGTGGAGTGTATCTGTCCCCATTAACCAAGCTCTCAGAAACTCAAGAGATGCTCACTGTAGTGCTGGAGAAGTGCATGAAAGCCCTTGCCCCCTACTCTTCCTCACTACATGCTTGTAGGCTACTCTAGAGACCAAGCTTTCTGGAGTCTCTCTCTCGCTCTATACATACTTTCGCTCTATAGATACATTCAGAGTATCTATATTGGCCTGTATATTTCAGTATATCAGGGATGAAGAGGAACTCTTTTAAGATGTATTTTATGGAATGTAGTAAGGAAGACAGTGGCCTAGTCATTTAATTGAACTCCAAGACTCCAAGACAAGGACAGTGATCTATTCACTAAATCCTCTTCACTGTGTATTTTATTTTATAGCAGCAGCTTCTGAATGATTTGATAATATTCTTGTTTTACTCTTGAATGTTTATCATCACACACAACCATAAATCGGTCTATACTTGTGCAGTTTTATAACCATTTTTTATTATTACTTTTGTTTTTCCTGTGTAGGCACAGTACTTGACATGCAAAATAAGGATTTATTTTAGCCAATAATCAACAGAATTTATTATGGTCCAAGTTTAGCCTTAAAGCCTTAATCTTTTTCTAATACAAATTCACAGAGTGAAAAACAGCTGCACTCATTAATTATAAATAATTGTTCAGCAACCCTCTCACCCTCCTTTAAGTTCTGCTGCCTATTTTGAGATTCACCACTATCGTCACACCATATGCTATAGCTAGCAGTACTGCATCCACCTTAAACATGTAAAACATCTTTTTCCTTCAAATCAAACACTCTATTCAGCCATTGATGCCATTGAGTGCTATATCACCAGGAGCCAGACTGGAGAGGGAGGTGAGCAAGGCTTCAGCCGCAGCTCATGTCATGCTCTCATGATTCACTGCTGCTGGTTGGAATTATAGTGAGGAGGATGACTCGGAGTCTTTAAAAAGCACATTTAGTGATTTTTAATAAATGTTAGTGATGCTAACCGTGCTGCAAAGGTGAATATCTCAACTATATTTTTTACTCAGAGTTGAACCCCTGACTTCATTGGAGTCAGAGAGACCAATAGCCTATCTAGTGATTAATGGATAAGGCATATATTTTCACAAGATACACTGTACTACATACAGGCTCCACGGGTTTAAACTCATGACATGAGAGCATCGCTCATTGAGCAGAATGTTTGTCACACTTTCTACAAGATGCAGTCAGAAACTAGTGGTTGATGCAGGAAAAAGATTTTTGTATCCCCAGGATGCCAATCCAACTTTCCTCTGCTCACCTGGTTGCTGCGTGATGAGGGTGTTGCATGATAGGACACACGCACAGCAGCCCAGGCCTGTCTGCGGCTCTCAGTGTCCATTCATTATTTTACTGTATGGTGTTTCTGGAAGAACAGAACGATGGAGGCCAATTCCATTTTCGCTTTGTGCCTCCTCATTTTAGCACTTTTTCAATCAGCTCACTCATTTCATTTCATTTCATTTCATTTTGATTCCTGGAAAGACTACCTCAACTGTGGCTCTTTCCCTCTCCTCTGCTTGCTGATGATCGAAGCTTGTGCCCAGCTGCTAGTGTTTAGTTTATTTTGAGCCACATGATATTGTGTTTTTAAAGCACCTCTCTCCTGTGGTCGGGTGCAATAGCTTATCTATCTTGTAGAGGCCCTGAACACTTTAACGGCAAACCTATGATCCTTGTCACTTGAAAGCTATTACAAGGTTCAGTAGTTTCTCAGGTGATTGAGCTGAGACTCTGAGGCACTTTTTGTCTTGTGCGTATATGCGTACACACGTGTGCGCCTGTGTGTGTGTCTGTGTGTGTGTGTGTGTGTGTGTGTGTGTGTGTGTGTGTGTGTGTGCGTATTCAGTGTGTACTTTGCATGTGTGTATGTGTGCAAGTCTGCGTCTATTCTATTTAGCTGTGACTTTCAAGTGCAATTACTGCTCTTTCTCAGTCTTTCTCTCTCTCTCTCTCACACACACACACACACACACACACACTCTGTTTATCTATACAGCCCTTATTGCCTATTCGAGACACAAGACTTTCAAAGAGGCTGTCGGTCAGCTTCATCCCCCAGTGGGGAAGGGCACATGCATCCATGCATCCCTGCCTCCCTTATCCGCGCTCCCTGAGGCCGTGCCTGGGCGCTGCGCTTCGGCAGAGCCCATGTGTCTGCTGGGGCTGAGCTCTTCCTCCTGTGTCAGCAGTGAGGAGAGGAGAGGAGCAGCAGGACAGACAGAGACAGAATGGGAGAAGCGAGACTATTTTAAGAGTAGTGTGTAATTAATCATGAGCCGGCAGCATTAAGCAGAGCAGAAACTTCTGATGGCCCCCTCTGCTCTTCAGCTTTCTCTCTCTGTCTCTCTCTCTCTATTCCCCCCCTCTCTGTATCTCCCTTGCTTTGTCTCACTCTCAGACTCATGAACAGTGCACACACACACAGTTGCAGTCAGTCATGCACACAAACACACACACACACACACCAATACACATTCATTAAAAGACATATGCAGTATGCACACATTTGCACTCACACACTTCTACACATGTACCCCAGTTGCATACACACACACACACACACACACACACACACACACACACACTTTTACTGTACACACATAAGCTTGGGACCAATCTGTCTAGACATTCATATTCATACTCTATTTAGCAACTGGGAAATAATCAGCTCTCTCCCAAGGGTATGACTACTGTTGATAGACCCAGACTGAGCAGACGGCTCTTTGTCTGTCACAAATTCATTATAGTGCCCGCACACACACTCGTTTTTGTGCATGTGTGTGTGTGTCTATGTCAACACTGTAAAACTTTTACTGTACATATGTATTTTTAAATGCAGGGGAACAGAGCTCGTTTGTGTGTGGTGCCGCAGCTTGTGAGTCGTATGCGGGCTGTATCAAAGGCCTGTCACTGACTTTAGACTGCTGGGATGAAGAGCACTTGAAACCCTCAAGAATCTTTTGTGTGAGGTCTGAGAGTGGTGCTTTGAGTGATGATCTGTGATGAATTTGTAATGAAGTTTCTGGGTCAGGAGCCTTGAGCTGTGTTTTTTTTCTCCTTGTATTTCAAGCAACACAACAAACTTGATCCCTGTGAGTCTATGTGTACCACTTGCAGGTCTTATTTTAAAAAGAACAGCATATGTTACAGTAGATGGGTGTGTGTGTGTGTGTGTGTTCATCAGTATGTGTTATGCTGGCCCCCTAATAGCATGTGTAATAAAGCACCTGCCCCTTTCCGCTTTTTAGCGACCGATTGAATCAGGTTGGCCATAGATCTCCTCTTGTTCCATTAAAAACCAGCATCTGTACTCATTTTGGTGGGGTCTCCAGAGCATGGCTGTGTCAGCGACTTATCCATCTAAGCCTGGGAGCTATTTCTGCCCCCTTGCCCTGCACAAGGCAGCGGTATGGCAGTCATGGTGCTTGTTAGGAGGACAGCATTCGGGAAAAAAGTGCTTAATGGTGTCAAAACTGTGTGCCAACTATTGAAAGCAGGGCCATGTCTGGAGGGTTGACATCCTTCTGGTTGAACATAGCTTGGCGTCTGACCTTATTTGACTCAGCAGTCAACACTTTTTGCCTGTGTTTATGGCTGGCCATTAGTGTGTGAGACATTAGTGTCTGCAAACAGAGATGTAATGGTGGCCTGTCATAGATTGGAGCTGCAGCTTCGTCCTTCCCTGAAAAACAGAATCTGTCAGTGCCGCCTGCAAGGAAGACTAATTGTTGCAAGAGGACACGCTGCGACAGTGGAAAAATCATGTCAGACGCTGCTTTTAAATGCTAATGCGCAGACTTGCTCATGTATCTCTGCTGTGGGGTGTGTGTGTGTTTGCTGTGTGTGCATGACATGTTGTTTTTTGCCTGTGTGTGGCTAAGCAACGATGGGTGATTTTCTGTTTCCTGTAACATCACAACATGTAACATCACTAAAAAAGAATGAGTCGTAAAAAATGTGCCAAATTACACTCTCAAGATGTGCTGAAAATAAACGCAATCGATGCTGAAGAGCAGCTTTCTGGTGTTACAGTTTCATTGCCCTTAATTGCTTTGTTATCAGCCGGATAATTCCGTGATGTGGCGCCACACATCCCACAATCCACTTCATCTGAGGTGAGAAAACTCAAGCCTCCCGCTGCTAATGTCCTCCTTCAGCCCCCCTGTTGTGGAATGTCAGAGCGGCAGCGGTGTTAATCCATCGCGGGCATCATGGGAAATTGAACGCGCCCTTTCTTTCCACCCGCCTCCCCTCTGAGAGCTGCACTGCGGGGGCACCCCCTTCCCCATACACACACACATACACACACTACATCATTAAATAAGACCGGTTCTGTAATAGTGACCAAACTACATGTTTGATGCCCTGTCAGATCGTGTCTCAGGCAGGAAATGGACTATAAACCAGCACTTAATGCGCTCCTCCTGCAACCGCCATTGCCTCCAGTGTCCTTGCATGAAAAAAAGTGTCCCAGCAGTTTTAAAAAGTGAGTCTAATTACAATTTCATCTCTTAAATCTCCCGTTCGTCCCACAAAAACATTTTTTCGCACGAGTTGGGGCGGCGTTGGTCGCTCGCGGGAGTAAAATGTGTTTATTACCTCAAGACGAAACCTTAATGCACCATAAAAAGAGATTGCGCCGTGCCGGCTGAGTGGGGCGATGATCGGGTAATTTATGAGGGAGGCGCTCATCAGAGGGACACGGCGGCTCACATTGTCCTTCCCCCGCAGAGCATCCGTCATGATAAACGGAGGTGCCGAGTCGACGACGGAACGTTAGCTTGCCCGCTCACGTGCTTCTCTCTCTCCCTCTCTCTCTCCAATCTGTCACCTTGTTGAAAGTCACGCTTGTAGACTCTCCTCTGTCTTCCTCATGGAGTTGAGCAGACATTCCCGCCGTCTCTCTCTCTGTCTCTCTCTCTGTCTCTCTCTCTCTCTTCCTCAATCCCATCTTCTATCAAGATCATTTACTTAAACTGCCCGTGTTCCATCACATAGGCAGGGGCTATAAAAACAACACCTGGTCTCAAGTGCGGTGTCACAGGTGTTTCACTTTTGGACACAGCCTTTGATGAATTCCTTGGATACTGTAGTTTGTTGAACAGCAGGCCAAAGAACTCACCGTGTTGCCACCACAGACGACTTGTGTGGTGGAGAAGCCTGTAAACAAAAGGGAAGCGGAAAAACAAAGCAGTACAAAGGGCCCCAGCACTGTAAATATTATGATGAGAAGAGCATCAGTCATTAGTCTTATACTCTATACAAGTGCATCAGTAATAACAATCTCTCTCTCTCTCTCCATATCTCAGAGGTCAGCCCCTGCCAGACCAACCCATGTCTGCATGGAGGCAGCTGCCTGTCTGAGGGGGAGGGCTACAGCTGCCACTGTCCACAGGGCTACTCCGGCGAGAGCTGCGAAATCGGTAAGTTGGGGTCAGGGGGGTCAAAGGTCATCAAGTGGGGTTATATCACGGGTCCTCCTGTCATCCTCTGCCTCTTCGACCTCTCTCCAGCATAATGCACAGAGCGTTTTCTACCTCCACACTGCAGAAATCAATACATTTAACCAAAAAAAAAACCCACACACACTCGCAGGAGAGAAGTGTATTAAAATGCAGCTCCAGCAATTTGCACGCCTTCGGGGCTGAAATCCAGCATAAGCACAGCTATAATGCACGAGTCTTTGTTCTGCTTCTGCTTTAGCTATCCCCTGCTCTGACGCACACCACAGCAATCTACATATTTTTCCCCCTTTGATGGCTGACTTGACATTTTTGCGCATTTGTAACCTGAAATTTGCAACAGCTGCGGTAAGAGGCTTTTGATAAAAACGCCAGTGGCTAAACACTGTGTGTGCACTCAGTGATGTGAGTCAACAACCCTAATTCCTCCACAGTTTGCCTTGCAGAACCACTGCCTGAAATAATTGGTCAGTTAATGATAACGATGGCTCATTGATTCTGCAGTGGTTGCGGTGGGCTCTGTCCAGTGGATGGGATGTTGTGTGGTAGCGGGATGGTTCAGCACTGCCTCAGGAGTGTGGCTAGGGAAGTGGCTGTGTGTGTGTATGTGCGTGTGTGTGTGTATATGTGTGTGAAAGAGAGTGTAAGTGTGTGTGTGTGTGTGTGTGTGTGTGTGTTTGCGTATGTGTATGTGTGAAAAAGGGAATAAGAGTGTGAGTGTGAGTGTGTGTGTGTGTGTGTGTGTGTGTGTGTGTGTGTGTGATCTGACACGGGGACAACCGGCAGCTCATCTCTCCCCCCAGTCTGTGGCAGCAGTGCAGGGGCAGGTGTGCGTTCTGGCTGACAGGATAAGAAGGCGCTGAGGGTGGCAGAGCAGATTAAGCTCTGGAGCTAGGGAACAGTGTGTCAGTCTGCCCAATGCAGCTTACACACACACACACACACACACACACACACACACATACACACACACACAGACACACACACATACACACACACATACACACATGCACACACACCCATGTACAGCACAAACACACACACCACATACATTATGCGCACATTTGATGTTCCAAAACAGTAAATGATATAATGATTCTTGCCTTATTTTTGTTTACAGATGAATAGTAATTGTTTCTGTTTTGTCTAATTGGTTCTGTTATTTCCATCGCTTAATTCTATGAACTTAGCATTGGTGCAAATGTTCTACTTGCACACACATAAGCCCCCCCACATATACATAGTCCTATGTCATTCACACATGCACACATACATACAGATGCTATTTATGTCTTTCTCCAATTTCTCTTTATTGCCCATTTCTGCACTCACTCTCACACACACATAAACAGCGAGGGGCAGATAAACACACAACAAACAGACTCACGCAGACACACTTGCCCACACAGCTGAGAAGAGTGGATCCGCCTTTGGTGGGAAACAAACAGGCGGTGGGTTTTACAGATGCTAATCTGGAAGGCATGAGGAGGAGATTTCTGAGAGAGAGTGACAGCTTGATTGCAAGCGAACCTTCAAAAACTGTTGTATAATGCATGAGATAGCAGATGAAAACACAGGCGAGCACACATATTTATGTGGACTTGTGCTTCAGCTTTCGCCAGTGCTGGGTTTGCCCGGTTGCTGTTGGCCAAGATGAATCCAAGAGGGCAGCTTCAAAGCCTTGGTATTTAAGACAGAATGATACATAGGCCTAGGGGAGGAGTGTAAAACTATGAACCAAACATGCCCTCACAACAGACACAGAACGTTTTCTTTGAAACAGTGATAGATAGATAGATAGATAGATACACTATGAACCAAACACGCCCTCACAAACAGCAACACAGTTGCTAAGAATGCACATAGAGAGACAAAGATAGATGGATAGTACTGTAGAGGTGGAGAAAGAGAAAGAGAGAGAAGTGAGATGAGTCATTAGCACTGTTTAAGTGGGGCGTAGTCTTCGGGTCAAAGTTCATGGCTCTGTTGTGGGAGTAGGGTCAAAGGTCACAGCTGATGTATTATCGCAGGGCCTCATTATCAATCACTCATGCTCAGCCCTTCCGCCAGGTGAGCAGTCAATATATAATTAATTCAGCCTTAAGAGACAGTCAATCAGTCAGGACTACACACTTGCCAATATTCAGCCGTTCATTTGTGTTAAGGAGAGTGCACTGGTCCTATTATGTGTGTTAAGGAGAGTGCATTGGTCCTATTATGTGTGTTAAGGAGAGTGCACTGGTCCTATTATGTGTGTTAAGGAGAGTGCATTGGTTCTATTATGTGTGTTAAGGAGAGTGCACTGGTCCTGTTATGTGTGTTAAGGAGAGTGCACTGGCGCTATCATGTATGTTATGGAGAGTGTACTGGTCTTATCGTGTGTGTTAGGGAGAGTGAGTGCGCTGGTGCTATGATGTGCGTTGTTTGTGTAGGATGCTCTTCTGTTCTAGGGCTGCTCTTAAATGGTGGAATGTAATTATGAATGGGTTTCATGTTTTTACAGCATGGTTCATGACTGTACGGATGCTGTAGCACTGAGACGTTGATTTTTAGTGAATTTATGAATATAATATTTTTAAATATCTTTGGTTGGCAAATACCTCCAGGAGCTTTTGTAATTGCCTTTTTTGGGATGTTAGGAATGCCTTTATGGAAGGACTTTTTTGTGTGCAATATTAATTACTGCCAAAGGCTGTTGGATGAACAGCATATCAACAAAAACTCCTTAACCAAATTTTACAAAGGCTCAACATTTGCTCGATCAAGTCACAAGAGCAGAATAACAATTAGTCTACCTCTTATTTTCTTTTTCACTGCACTCTCTCTGTCTCTGTCTCTCCCACTCTCTCTCTCTCTCTCTCTCTCACTCTCTCTGTCTCTCCCACTCTCTCTCTCTCTCACTCTCTCTCACTCTCCCACTCTCTTTCTCTCTCTCACTCTCTTTCTCTCGCTTTTGTGTCTTGCTACTTCATCCATGTCCGTTTCTTCATCTTCCTTGCAATCCTTTCCCCTCCTCCTCCTCCTGTCTCTCTTGTTCTATTGACTGCCTACATTCAGAATTTTGGTAATTATGTCATTAACAGAGCTATGACAATGCACACTAATAGCATAACCCGGTAAACCAGACAGCTTTGTGTTCACAAAAGAGAACTTGATTTAGGCTTAGCTGCTCTATGCAAATGACCACCCACCCAGAGTGGATCTGTTGGCGTTGTGTTGTGTTTTACAGCCGTTAGGGGAGAAGGCGTTTTGAGGACCTCTGCAAAAACCCACTGCACAGCTGAAGCAGAAAGACCTTCTCCACGGGGAGACTGGCTATTCCCAGAGCCTCAGCAGGGGTCTCATGTCAATCTCTCCTGCATATATGACCACCAGTATGAGGGGGAAGAAGGGGGGGGGAGTAGAGAGAGAGAATTAGAGAGGGGATAGAGAGAGAGCAAAAGAGAGAGAGAGATCCATCTTCTGACTTCATTAGAGGCTTCAGCATCCTAATTTCACCCCTCTAGCCTGACCAGAGCACCCCAGGTGGTGAAGCATGCTGTTCTGTGCTATTTTATCACCGAAAAAATAGGTTTGCTTCTTCAGAATGCGTTAGCTTCACCATAATTCATTTCCAATGCTTTGTTCAGCAGCGAAGCTTTTGCAAAGACGAATAACCTATTCCTTATGATTCATCTAAAGAAAAAATACACAAACATATTTCACTTTGATGTTGCCTCTAGAATCAGACCACAGCACTGAAATGCATCATTGTCTTTCAGATTCTTTCAGACTGCCACATAAACTGAATTTGGGAGACTCAAAGTGTGTTTGTGTCTCCTGTGTGTGCTTTGTATTCTTTTTGCATGGCTGTTTCACTGTTTTAGTGTGTGTGTGCATGACTGTGTGTGTGTGTTTGGGGGGGGGTTAGTGGTGAGGGGTAGCTGACTTGAGCACATTGTCCTGCTTGCCTTATGTCTGGAATATAGAATATCGATATTACAGAAATGATCAAAAGCCGAAGCTCTCTGTCTCTCTCTCGCTGTCTCTCTTCTCCTTCTCGCTCTGTGTCTCCCTTTCTCCACCTTTTCCCTCACTAGCTAAATGAGGAGAGTTTGCTGGCCTGCCCAGTGCTACTGCAGGCTGTGTGTGGAGGCTGGCCTCTTCCCTGTCTTCCCTGCTCCCCTGGAGCTTCCAACCAGTAAGGCACTGAGGGAACACAGCCTAGGGAGCTTACTCTGACTCTAGCAGACCTGATCATGTCACCACCTTTTGCTATTAGCATTAATATTGTTTTTCTTTTTATTTTACTCTGAAAATCCACCAAGTTCATAAATCTAACCTCAGAAAGGACAGAATGCCATTCCTCTAGCCTCTGCAGTGTAGCCCTGTGCCTGAGTGTTGTAGTGGTTGACAGACTTGCGTGTGCCCACATTTCATTTCCTATTTTCTGTTTACAGCATCCTAATCCTCACCAGTTCCTTGTGTTTCTTTGTCAGTCACTCTCTCTTTCTTCTCCATCCCTCTCTCTCTCTCCGTGTGTCTCACTCCTCAGCTCTCTCCCCTCCAGTGTGTTGTTATTTGTCACAGAGGCTGTGTAGAAATTGCAGTGCACTGCAGAGATGGGGGTGACAACAAGCCGCCGGCCCCATAGCCCTCCTCTCTACTAATACATTTCATTTCCTCTCTCTATGCAGTGCTGTGCCTTTCCACCCACCCATAACCCCCTCTCTCTCTCCATCTCTCTCTCTGTCTCTCTCTCTCTCACACACACACACTCCTACATGCCTGCGCTCGCACACACACACACTCTACCACATGCAGGCATGCGCTTGATAATGCTCGCGCGATTACACACGCACACACACACGTGCATGCACATACACAGGCATGTAAATGCACACACTTCTATATGTACTCAAGGATGATCTTTGGTGAGGACAGAGCTTGTGTTTATGGAGCCAAATGAGATTCCCCAAAGCTTCCCTGTGTCTTAATGAATGCACATACCGGGCTCCTTTACATCAACTTCAGAACCCATAATTGAGTTTGAAAGATTCATGAAGCTGGGGCTATTAATATATCTGTGGGCCGGCCGCCTCCTTCCTTCGCCATCCCCTCCTCCGCTTGCGGAGCTCCTGGAGAGATGGAGGGAGATGGAGAGAGAGGCTGGTCTGTAGCGGGGGCGTGGGTGCCAGGGAGCGGAGAGGCTAGGCTGGCCCTGTGGGGGGTGGTTGGCTGCGGCAGTCCTGCAGACCTAGAGCGCTGAGGGTAGGCGCTCACACTCGAGGGCATCCCATGATTGATAGTCGGGACTGCGGGTGACTTGCTGCTCTGCAGAGGGGGTGGGAGAGAGCATGTGTGTGTGTGTGTGTGTGGGGGGGGGGGGTTGCATTGGCCCCTCCTGCCCACCCACGCTTCATTAAGTCTCCCCCAATCCACCCCCTGGCGCTGGCGGTCAGGTGGGGAGATCACCGGGGCAGACGCAGAGGCGCCCCAATCACCTGCCATTCTCACCAGCCTTCGGCCACCCTGATTGGAGACACTCTCAAGCAGACTGCTCGCCCAGACCCATGGAGAGAGGGAGAGAAAGAGAGAGAATGAGAAAGAGAGAGAGAGAGAGCGGAACTGCAGAGTTAAAGGCAAACAGTGAACGGGAAAGAATGGAGACAAAGATGGAAAAAGCAATGTAAAAAAGAGGAGTAGTAAGTGGACAATCACAGCAAAGAAAAGAGAAATATAAAAGGATATAAGGACAGACAGACAGAGACAGAGAGAGAGAGACAGAGAAAGAGAGACAGAGAGAGTCTGTCATAGCATTAGGTTTCTCAATCAACTTGTAGCTGCCTTCCTCCTGTTGGTAATGAGAAGTAAAGGACACTCTCCTCCAACCTTGCATGAAAATGAGATGAGGCTCAGGGTGGTAAACACAATACCAGATTAATGAGCATACACACACACACACACACACACACACACACACATGCATGATGCACACCTTCACAGATTTAAGTTGAAATGAACACACATTAAAGAAATTTTTTCCAGGCTTTACATGCCTTCATGCTCGTGTCATAGATATACAGGGAACTTCACCGAAACTCTCAAGGACTTCTGAGGTCTAAAACTTTTTCACACAAGAGGCCATGTTGCTCTTTCAGCATATTACCTCCCAGCTTAGCATTCAACTGTATGCACTATGGAGATTTTGTTGTCAAAAGTGAACATTTTTATAGACTCACCAAAGCAACACCAGGCCAGGGCCGGGAAAAGACTGTTGTTTATGTGCAATCTATGCACACTGTTACTCTGGGCTTATTGTTTCAGTTCATTGTTTGCATTTATTTGCATGTATTTACTACAAGTGTAGAGAAATTCAATGAAAGGCCCAAAACAAATAGAGGGCACAGGGGAGGGCATAGGAACACATTTTAGCAGAAACCTTACATTGCACCCAAAATACATCTTATTCTGTTGATGTGCTATATATGTGCTCTCTTTTGTTAACAAGAGAACTCAAATGAGTTTGAAACAAATACTTAAACAGTGTTTGGTTGTCCTGGTGGTTGGAAGACTAGAACAGCGGTAGTCACACAGGTACTGTGTCTCAGGACTCCAGCAGTGTGCAGTTTACCCAGCAACCAAAGTAGCACAGGTGGGGGGAAGAGTAAGTGCTCCTGTAGAACAGTGTGCCGTGGGCTGTGATTTATAGACAGGGAGACCATAAACTGTGTTATTGTTCATGCAGGGGGGAATGGCAACAGGGGCAAACCGAATGATGTCATAAACATGAGACCCAAATTGATTTCCTGAGAAATGAGTATTTTGGCTTTTACTGCTCCGTTATCTCCATGCCAGCCTCCCCAGCCTGTCTGCAGTGCCCTAGGATTCTGTGGTGTGTGTGTGTGTGTATCTGTGCTTTTGTGAGTGCATGTCTGCGTGTGTGTGTGTGTGTGTGTGTGTCTGTCTGTCTGTCTGTGTTTTTATGAGTGTAAGTTTCTATGTGTGTACTGTATATGTGTGTGTGTGTGTGAGTTTGTGCAGCCACTCCTATCTCTCCTGTGTCATGACCTGTTTGTAGGTATCTAGCACTAAAGTGGCACCAAGCTGACTCCCCTGAATGGACTCACCTGGCTGAAGTGACCTTGCCTTGGTCCGACACAGCTGAACTGACTCAACTCAATGAACCCCCCCAAACACACACACACACCCACCCACACACCCACACACACACCCACACACCATCAGCTGCACGCAAACCTAACTATTGAGCAAAGTCTCATCCGCAGGTGTATGACTACAAAGAACAGTAAGTGCTGTAAGCTTTTCAAAAATAATATCAAAAGCTCTCCTGTGGATAAATTAAATGTTTATGACAAGGGAACAGAAGTGTATTCCTCATAAAGTGCATCATTAATAATAAGAATGGATGCTCAAGAGACTCAGGGGAAGAGAGAGAGAGAGGGAGTGAGGGAGAGGAGGAGGAGAGAGATGCAGGTACAAAAAAGCTGAAAAAGAGTGAAAAGAATAAAATAGAGAACACTGCTGGCTCGTCCTGGGGGATGTGTTCCACATTGCCATCCGAGTTGCATCTCTCCGCACTGGTTCATCCCTCACCTCCCCGCATGCGCCTCCTCTTCCTCCTCCTACTTCAGCCACTTATCACGCCAGCCATGGCACCAGCTCACCTCTCGTTCATCTCAAAAGCCCAGCCGCCTGGCATCCTTAGGAGAAGAGAAGGACTCGTGTCTGTGCCACCGCCCCTCATAACCGTTGGCCCACTCACTGCTCTATGGGCAAACCGGCACAGCTTGAGTTTGTTGATTGTATGCCAGGAGGAGTTGGGGTGAAACACACACACACACACACAAGCATGTGCGCACACACACACACACACATACACATACACGCACACAAGCATGTGCACACACACACACACACACACACACTTGTCTTTTCAGACTACCAGCTGGCGGCAGAGCTGACAGCACTGGGAGGCCGAGGCCTTTGAGCCCCCTGAGCGCCATGCTCCCTGCCTGCCTTCTCCTCCAGCAGTCTGCTGTGAGAGAGCCTGCTTGACCTCCCCTAAACACACACACACACACACACACACACACACGAATGGACTCTCTCTCTCTCTCTCTCTCTCTCACACACACACACACACACACACAGGCTAACACAGGGAGAGAACAGAGGGCCTGTCAGAAGTGAGGGCCAGCAGTGTGAAATGTTATGACATCCCTGCGCTCATTAGCTTTCGCAATGCCCCTGGTGTTGTTGCACTAGCCCTGTCAGCAGGGCTCACCTCAGTCTGTCTGTCTCACACACACCCAGCACTGGGAACACACACACACACACACACACACACATACATACATACACACAGCTCCATACCACACCACCTATAGATAGCCACCGGCCTCCTCTTCCACACCAGACAGACTTTGACTCAGTATGAATCAGCTGAGGACAAAGTGCTGCCAAAAGTGTCCCTGTCTGTTTCATACGAACCTATCCAGTGGGTGTCCGTTGTCCCTCTAAAGTGACATTATTAATTATTAATTATTAATGAACAATAATCACCAATGCTAATACCCAGATAGCTTGAGTTTTTTTGGTTCAAGGAGCATCGTCCCTGACTTGGATTCAGGCTAATGAGAGTCTTTGTTCTGTCACTCTTGCTTTGCATGTGTCCGTCTTACAGCAGTGGAGAGTGAGGAGCACATGTGAGAGACACAGAGACACAGCTGCTGATGGTGGAGAGGGTTGTATTGATGCGTGTGCTCGTGCGTGCGCTTCGGCAGCATGACTGCTATTGGTCTTGGTGGCAGTCATGTCTCCTGAGCTGGTCTCACTGAGGAAATGTCAATGCCGGGCCGATAGCTCTTTTTCTAAAAAAAAAAAACCCAACAACATTAGGGTGGTCTGTGCGTCCTACCACCTCTATCCAAACCTGTGTGTCCTTTGCCTTGTGTCTCGATCGCACCTGTCAGCTGACGTGACGAGGCCCGTGCCCCTGCGCTCCCATTCCACTCTCGGGTGGGCCCACGCTGCCGTCATAGACAAATTCCCTCATTGACATTTCGGTGTTCGCAGGCTGCCTTTAATTGATCAAAACAGTATTTGATCTGGGAAACGTTTGGCATTTAGTTTCCTGACAAGAGCCCTTTTGTGCTCAGCACCGGTGACAAGCTGTGCTTTCAGGTGGCTCTGAAGGCTGATGACAGGAGCTCAGAGGAAGCTGATGTCGCCGCATCAGATCGGAACGTCTTAGGAGACCACGGCTGTTGGCTGTTGAAGCCAATCTCTGCCTTTTTATCTGTGCAAAGGACTGTTCAATTGTCTCCCCTGTGCGCTTTGGCTAGAAAACATCATTAAGGACGTGGGATGTGCAAATAATTGTGTCCAGGAAAATGGGCTTCTGTTGTTTCTAAGTTGTTCCCCTCTTCGTGTCTTTCCTTCCCACCCTCCCTCCATCCCTCCCTCTGCCCTCCCCGCCTGTTTCTCAATCATACACTCCTTTCCCATAAAGTGCTTTTTTATTGAAAAGGAGTGACTATTCACATTTTGCCAAAGCAATTACAGGGGGACAATCAACAGCAACAGGACACACACAAACACACACACACACACACACACACACACACAGACACCCTGCCTCCTATCCACCCCCCAGTCCCCCACCAAGAGATAGAATGCAATTTATCCTTCAAGTGCTTAACAGTAATAAAATAATGTCAGAGACTGGGCTGAATTTCAATGTGGTCTTTTAGAGGCGCCATTAAGCGTCAGCACAACTCTGACTGCCAGTGACTCCTCTGATTGAACCGCTTAGGGAATCTTAAGAGCCTTCTGGCATTCTAAGTGGCTCTCTTTCGTGTTGTCCTAATACCCAAAGTTTCAGCTTCCTTTTTTTGCGGAAGAAGATTCTTTTCCCCAACTGTCTCCTCCTCTAATGAAAAAAAAAATAGAAATAGGACACATTTTTCAGTGATTCACAGCTGAGTTTTGACAATTCACAAGCGATCCAATTGCAATCCACGTGCCAGTACGCCACCCACCTCTGCCACAAAGAAAGAAAGGCAGAGCAGGACAGAGGACTGTTTTTTTTTGCTAAGAATTTTTCCTTATTCCGAGTGCTGAGTGTCCCCTTCAGCCTTTGAGATAGATGTTAATGTGTCCATTGTGAGTAGCATAGCAGGCTGAGGGGCTTTGATGAGCGTGGGTTGAGGAGCCACTAATCCTGACAGCTGTGGAGGAGACGCGCCTCCTCTGAACCCTCTGACAGGCCCTGCATGGCAAATGAGCGCTGTCTGCTCGTGTCGGTGCCGTTTACGTTTTTAATCTTTTAAAAGTCTACACCCCAGAGTACAATGTGATAAAAAAATCACCCTAGCCAAGACGGGAAGGAAAAAAAACATCTATGCCGATTGGGATGTAGTTGAGAGAAAGTCCTTGGCTTTGATATTGATCTTGTTTCATTTATTTGTTTATTTATTTATTTATTTACTTTTTTATTTATTAACTTTTTGCCTTTATTGGTTTCTGCTCAGTGGACTCTTGACCCTCTGGAGGAGTCAACCCATTGCTGTGAAGTTGCTGATTGCATTTGAGGTCCCATTTATATAAGAGAGAGGGAGCTGCTGTTTACATTTTACTGGGCCTGAGTTAACTAATGCCCTGGCAGAGGCTTCAATTGAAAACATAAATCTGAACAACTGAAATGAAAAAAAAACAACAAAAATCCCCTGTAGGATTCTGGGAGGCCACACCAGAGCTCCATCCCAGCCTCGACACTCATCTCTGGGCACGAGCTCAGCCTCGACACCCATCTCTCGGCACAGCCAGCCGGCTAGTGGTCCCTGTTTGGGTTGCATAGACGCAGACACCGCCTGATCGATGGCATGTAGCCCTCTGTGTCTGGGGATACTGAGGCTCTGGGAGCTGGTTGCAGGGCTGGTGTCCAGGAGCCTCCAGCCAGGCCTGCGGGTGGGGGTGCGTGAGGTGCTCCGCTGGGAGATGGTGCTGGGAGAGCTGGCTCAGCCTCCAGCTCTGTCGGATGGTGCCAGCCAGGGAGCCTTTTGCTAGGCTCTGGTTCCCCTGCGAGATAGCACTGTTCCAGTCACCCTGGCAGAAAAATGCCTAATGAGATGTCTGCCTCCCGCAGTAAAACATAATATATAACATAATATATATATGTTGTATATATGTATATATGTATAACAGAGCATACTGTAACATGTCACAACATAAACTGCATTGCAACTCCCTGTATGCATAATCAAGTCTCGTCATAACTGGATAGATGATAGAATTCATTGTCACACTCTTTTGCTGTTCCAAAAAATAATGAATTGATGCCAGCTTTGGAAATGGTAATGGTTGCATTTCAACCAGTTTGATCTGGTGAGTCTAAGCCTTAAGCAGCTTTGCTTGTGCGTGTGCATTTATGCAGACTTTTTATGCACAGAGCACAGCTAACTTGCTTCTTGACACTAAGAGAGGCTGATGGTGGCCCTGCTGGTGGAGGAGACGAGCCTAGAGCAGGGCAGAGCAGCATGGGGCTGAACACCTCGGCTGCCAGCCTCCCTCTCTGAACCCCACCAGTGGCCCCTCATCAATCCTCGGCCACTCGGCCATCGGTCCATGTGCTCTTGACAGCCTCGCATTTCCGCTGACAGATCCAGTATGGCATCCTTCAGAAACCACCGCTGTCAGTCTTTTGTCATCCAGCTCTCTGAATCCAGTCCCGGCTAGGTACAGAAAGACAGACGTGGAGAGACGGATGTTCACACGTCTCTGGAGTTGTCTTCTTCCACGGAGATTCTGCCATGATTGTTTTGATAGGAAAAAAATTCAGAGATTGATCTGCTTAGATGCGGTCGGTTCTCAGGTGATATCTGTCATTGAGGTTCAGTGCTGAAAAACTGACAGGCTTTTTTTTGGCAAAAGCTTTTGCTTCTGAATAATTGCAAAAGAGAGAGAGGATTATGACCAAATACACGCTCTAGATATGATCATAAGCTGTGAAACCTCACTCCGATCTATTGATTCATTGTCTAGACACGATAACCTGTTCTTGAACTAATACTGTTGATCTTTCAACTCAGTATTACGCTTTTTTTGTCCAGCCGTGGCTCTGATAGAACAAGTGCCTCTTTTATCTCAAACCCACTTCACTCGCTCTTAAAGCTCATTAATCCAGATGGTGGAGTTGGTATCTCTCAGTGAGTGGGGGAGGGATGGTTGAAGGCCTGATCCCCTGTCTCACCTCTGAACTCTCACTGCTGCCCTGAAGATATGAGACGGTTCTCAAGCAGTGGGTTGGGTGGGGTTGGTGGGGGGGGGGGGGGGGGGGGTTGGTGGGGTTGGGGGGGTTTGGGGGGTTTGGGAAGGATGATTCCTGGTGCACAGGATGCCAGCTGAGTTCCCATTGATTTTACCCTGCGGCCCAGATCAGCATTCGAAACAGAGACAAGAAGAAAGACGATAGACAGAGATGAGAAACCGTGTGTGTGTGTGTGTGTGTGTGTGTGTGTGTGTCTCTGTTGTGTGTGTAGTGTGTGTTTTTGTGTGTATGTGTGTGTTTGTGGGTGCCGGGCATATGTGTAGTGTGTGTTGCAAGTTCAGCATGTGAGTATTTGCTTTTTTGTGTTTGCTTATTTCTCATATTATATCAATACTGTATGTATGCATAAGACCTCAGTGTTTCTTTGTCTTAGTATTAAGGGACCTGCAGCGTGTGTGTGTGTGTGTGTGTGTGTGTGTGTGTGTATGTGTGTGTGTGTGTGTGTGTATGTGACTAAGCATGCACGCTATGAGCAAGAGTGTAGCAGATGTTGTTATTTGTTGCCAAGGGAAAAGTCTCAACACCAGAGATGCCTTACTGGAGGGATCATCTGGTGGGCTGCCTCTTAGAGGTGCTGTGAGATGGGACCAATCAATCTTTTTAATTACCCCGCATCAAAACCCCTCACGTGTTTTCCAAAAGATTGGCTAACCACTAGTCTGTCGTGTAAGTGAAAGTGACAGGCAATTTGCACCCCCATCAGATTCCCATTTCTAAAAGACTCTCTCCTTTTGTCACCCCCACACCCCACGACAGATATCGACGACTGCCAGTCGAACCCGTGTCAAAATGGCGGCACCTGCATCGACGAGATCAACTCCTTCGTGTGTCTTTGTTTGCCCAGCTATGGCGGAGCCACGTGTGAGAAAGGTAAGACGAGTGAGTTCTCATCCCTCCCCCCGACCAAGCCCCCCACCCCTAACCCTCCGCCGCCATCCTCTCCGCGGATCTCCATCCATTCCTCTGGAGTTTCCCTGGAAAGCTGGGCCGGGCCGGCGCCCAGCTGCGCCGTCTAAATGAGGAAAGCCTCCCGAGACGGAGTGAATCCTTCCACTGAATTAATGGGCCTCTGTTAGAGGCGAGCACAAATTAATATCTGCAGCTGCCCCAGCCCCAGCCGCTGCCTCTGCTGTTGCCGCTGCTGCTGTTGCTGTTGCTGTGGGCGCTAGCTGCTCGCCCTGCATTAGCACCACAGACGGGCCTGGTCCAAGTGCCGAGCTGGAGGAGCCGGCTGGATACAGTGGTTGCGTCTTGGTGAAAACAGACCTCATTTAGTCAAGGTGCAGCCCTGCAAGAACTGCATGTCTGTATGTGTGTGTGTGTGTGTGCGTGTGTGTGTGTGTTGTGTTGACGGATTGGTGGATTGTTTGTGTGTGGATTGTTTGTGTGTGTGTGAGCGTGTGTATGTGTGTGTGTGTGTGTGTGTGTGTGTGAAGGTGGTTATTTTTGAGGTCCTGATGTTTGCCCCTGCACTCACCTATCACCCTTACCTTAAGGTCTGGCCCAGCACACACATATATATCCACAAACACACACACACTCTCTAGAAGACCTGGAGGACCTCTGCTCATAGACAGGGCAGCACAGAGGAGTAATGAGCCATGAGCAATCAATCCTTCAGTCTAGCAGGGAGAAACAGAGAGAGAGAGAGATAGACAGAGAGAGAGAGAGAAAGACAAAGTAGAGCAGGGAGAGAAAAGGAGTTAGAGAGGGAGGGATAGCGGAAGAAAGAGAGAGTAAAAGAAAGAAAAGATGGAGGCATAAGCCACGGTAGAGCCCGAGAGGCTCTGACTGGCGGGCAGCGCTCTAGTGGAGCAAGACTCACCTTTTCCAGGATCCTCCCTCGCCGTCAGACCTATTCGCCGTCTGCTCCAGCAGCTCCCTGTGGACACACACACACACACACACACACACACACACACACACACACACACAAGGAGGGGTTGCAATTTAAAATGAACAACAACAAGGGGGAAAAAAGAATAGGCCAGCTCCATGCAGTGTGCACACACTCTTTGTTCTGTGCAAAGCAGAAGCAGAGTCCTGCTGCGTAACTGCCTTCATGCTTGAGTTGGGCCAGCAGGACTACACCCACCCCCAACCCCCGCACCTCTCCACAACCCCCTCTACCAGCCTCCACATCTCTCAGACACCGCCGATGCTGTGGCCGCCACCGCCTGTGAAATAAATAAGCCGCAGAATAAATGATTTAGGGAGCAAATATTGGCAAAAATATGGCACGCAAATCCAGCCAAGTTCAGCCTGAAGGACGATGGGCAAGGTTCTCCCACTGGGGGGGGGGGGGGGGGGCAGGGTTGTATGTGTGTGTGTGTGTGTGTGTGTGTGTGTATGTGTATAAACATGACTGTGCATTTGTGTGTGTGTGTGTATGTGTGAAACAGTGTATGTGGCCTTGTGCTTACAACGTGTACATATGAGTGAGTGTGTGGGCATGTGTGTTTGTGTGAGAGAGAGAGAATATGAGCTGTACATGTATGTTTGTGTGTGTGTGTGTGTGTGTGTTTGTGTGTGCATGACTATGAGTGTGTGTGACTGAGTGATGTCATTGTATGAACATACAAACAGACGCTCCTCTTTGATTAGCATGATCAAAGGCGCCCAGGCCTGTGTGTCAGGTTAATGTTTTTTGCTTCCTTGCTGCCCTGTGTAATGTGATTCAGGACCTGCCTGTTCTCATCACAGCCCCATCGCTCTCCCCTTTGATGCTTGCCTCCCCTTCACCAGTTTCCATGGAGACCTCGGTCACTGTCGATAACTTTCCCTGCCAAACTTATCGGATGACCACAACGGCGTATCAAGCGATATTAACAAGCCCAGAGACTTGTTTGGCCTTCAAGCATAGGAGTGTTTCCATACTGAGTGTAGTTGTGATATAGGACAGCATACATTGTTTGCCAATGTGGCAGAATATGGCTTCAGAATGTTCTAGAAAGTAATCAAACAGAGTGCGTTTGAGTCTGTGGTGGATTCGTCTCTGTACCATGTCATTTATCACCGCGGCAGAAGAGAACATGGAGTCACCCACACACTGAGCATACTCTGAAAGTGAGCTTGTGTCAGCCACATGCCATATTAATATTGAGTGAGTGTTTACAGAGCTGTGATGTGTTAGAGTGTGTGTGTGTGTGTGTGGGTGGGGGGTGTTTACTCATATAACAGAAGGTCCCCCACCCCTCCACCACCCACCACCAACACCCCCCACTCGTGCTGAAGACATTTCCCTGCTTTTTAGTGTCTCAGCCTTTCAGTGCGTAAATCCTCATATACGCTCGCTGACACACTTTTCGGGAGTGATGGCTCTTTCAGTGCCCGTCATCACAACTCCAAAAAGCTCTCCGCCTCCGCTGCCGTCGCTACGCCGCCTCCTGCTTACTGCAGCACATCAGCTTCCCAAGCACCGTGAAGAGCACCTGGCAATTTCCCCGCAGTGTTGACAGTCCGCAGCACTTTTCTGTTTTCTCTTACCCTCTTTTACCTGTCCCATTAATCATTACAAAAAAAAAACTTCGCTTTGAAAGCTAGAATTCCAAAGTGGCGAAAGACGAGCTAAGAAAGAAGAAGTTAAAAAAAAAAAACTGCAACAAAGAAAATAAACAAGAACATCTTCCACTCAGTTGCCAGAACAAACAGTTTTACAAATCGAATGAAAACCAGTTATAGAGATGTGCGGTTAATTAATCCCGAGCGCTTGCACAGCGATTATCTCAAAGGAGCCCATTTCATGCTGTTTATGCCACACTGGCAGAGATGGCTTTGTTAATGTCTCCTCTCTGCGTGCGCTCATTGGCGTCGCTCTCGCTCTCCACAGCCATAGCATAAATATTTATTTAGCCCAGAGAATTGCGTGTGTGTTTGTGTGTGTTTGGGTGGGGGGGGTGAGCGTGGTGTGATAAAGGTACTAATCCCCCAGTGTGTTGTTACTTCAGTGGGCCTGGAAGGTTATTAGTGAGGGTCTTATGGGGGCTTATGGAGGCCAGGAACAATGCTTCAGTCTGGGCTTACACTCTGAGAACAGTCACTCACGCCCTCCTCAACACACACACACACACACACACATACACTTTTGCCCCCTCTTTCTTTTTGCTTTCTGTCTCACTCACTCTCTCACCCTCTCTCCCTTTCTGTCTTTCTCTTTTCCAGTTCTAATCTTGCTGCATCTGCTCAGTGCACTCACAGAACTGAAATATTTATTCCCCCCACTCCCACTCCCCCATGTGTGAAAGTGATTCTGGGAAACTGTGTCCTGTGCTAAAGTGCCTGTGTCTTATTGACACCCACAGTCATTTCAGGTGTTAAGTGATTTGCGGCGAGGCTCTGATGGGAACATGAGCACCCACACATGAGGTCAGGGCAGTGAAACAACATTTCCAGCAGCCCATTTTCTCTCTCTTCTCTCTCTCTCTCTCTCTCTTATCTTTCTGTCTTTCTTCCTCTTTCTCTCTCTTCCTTACTCTCTTTCTTTCTCTTTTTTTGGCTTAATTTAGCCCAAGGCGAGTCGTGGCTGCCTGTGGCTTGAAATGGAGTTGAGTTAAGGTGAAGGCCATTACTGAGAGAGGGCACCCTGGCCTGTGCTCCGTGCTCCCTCTGCTCACTCCTTTTGTCTCCCGAGACGGGGCTATCCGAGACCGTGAGCGGACCGAGGAAGCACACTGACAGACGTCGCCCGTGGGAGCCGAGGTGAGAGCCCTCGGGTGGGCCAGGGGTGTGTAAGGCGAAGCCTTTGGCTTTTGTGCTCCTCCACCGCACAGCCAGCCATTAGAGCCAGCGTTGTGCTCCTTCAGACGGCAGCTTCACTCAAGCTCGTCCTCTGGGTCGTTAGTCCCTATTAATGCTAATGAAGATTTATTTACTGTAATAACAAATCAAGAGGAGGAGATGCGTGACAAGAATAAAAACTCCAACTCCCGTTGAGCTCAGCTGCACTGTGCTGTACTGTGCTGCTCTGCACGGTGCTGTTGCCAACCGTCACAGACTAGCCCTCCTCTCCGAGTTTGACGCAGCATAGAACTCAAACGACTGCGTCTGTGGGAGCCCGGATGTTGGCAAAGAAGTTTTCGGGGATTGTTTTTTTTGTTTGTTTGTTTTTCTTTTTGTGTGTGTGTGAGTTTTTGGCTTGAAACTCGTCATGCCAAAGTCAGATGCTGTCGCTCTTGAAGACGCAGAAGGCACAGCTTCGTCTACCCCATATGCTGCCGCTGCCCTTGCGGCTGCCAAATCGATTTGGCGAAGGAGCCCACCTTGTCTTTTATGGATCTGTGTGTGTATGTGTGTGTGTGTGTGTGTGTATGTGTGTAATCGAAAGAAATATAACTTCTCATACTTTATTTCGCTACCGAAGCCAAATTAGAAGCCGCTATCCAGTGGTGATTTCTTCCGTCTGTCGGCCGCAAGTTGAGCGATGGATGCGCCGCCTGGTGAGATGGCTGCAGTTGGCACGCAACTGCCAAGGCAGCTGGGTATTAGAGGGGAAGGCAGAGCAGCAATCCTGGCAGCTGAAGGTGCTCTCCCTCTCCCAGAACATCCGCACCCCACCCCACCCCACCCCACCCCACCCCACCTCACTCCATCCCATCCCACCCCCAGCAGGTCTGCTCATCTACCCACGCTCGGCATCCATACCCCGGGCAGCCCGGCGTTCACCCTGACCTCTACTGTCCTGGCAGAAACACTGGGGATGAACCCTGACCATGGGTCTGAATCTAATAGCTTCCCATGGGCAACGCCGACTATAATTGGTTGCCCATGAAAAAACCCAAAGCTCACTCTCACTGAGGCACTAACCTAGTGTGCCTGTGAGTGCAAGATAGAATGACGTTCCTGTGGACACAGATTGGCCTTAACAAGAGTAGTCGGCTCGCTCAATCGAGCACAGGAGCATCCACCGCACCGCAGGGATTATACAAACGGATCGGGGAGTGTCTTTTACTGTCTGTCTGCTGTGGCCCCTCGCTTTGCAGTTGACTGGTTGACTCTGCTCTTTTTTCACTTTTTCCTCTGCTTTCGTTCACCCTCTCTCCCTCCTCAGCCTCCACTCTCTCTCTCTTTCTCTCTCACACGCATACACAGACACAGAGACACACACTTACTCTGCACTTCTTCGTATTGTTGTCAGGATTCTACCTTTTCCACTTTTCTTTTTGCTTACATTCAGTCCCTCCATCTCTCCTTCTTTAGCCTCTACACACACACATACACACACACACACACACACACACACACACACAAACAAACCTACACTAACAAAAAATACACAAATACACCCCATGCCATACTAACGCTGCATGCTTTCAGACAGGTAGCCCTTCTCTCTCAACACTCCCTTTTGTGCTGCATGCTGTCTCTCTCTGGCAATCATTCTCTCTGTCTTTCAATCTTCTCTCTCTCTTCTCTGTCTCTCTCTTTCTCTCTCAACAGTCCCTTTTGTGCTGCATGCTGTCTCTCTTTGGCAATCATTCTCTCTTTCTTTCAATCTTCTCTCTCTCTCTCTCTCTCTCTCTCTCAGCAATCCCTTTGTGCTGCATGCTGTCTCTCTCTGGTAATCATTCTCTCGTTCTTTCAGTCTTCTCTCTCTCTCTATCTCTCTCTCTCCACACGTTTCTCTCCCTCACACTGTGCCATGTGTGTGGTGCAGTGGCTGCTGTCTCCTGTGTTTTGTTCGGGCTCCAGCTCTGTGTTTATTCGCCTCACTTCTCTTCCCTGTGACAGCTCTGTAAATGTCATGTCCATTGGTAATTCGATGCAATGGGGCTGCCTCAGTCCCTTTGTCATCCGTAATCTTCTCAGATTAGATTTCCTTTCAGTGTCAGCTGGATTAGGTACTTTTTGCGGAAATTATTTCGACAACAACTGGCCTCGTTTTCCTTCCCTCCTTCATCAAAAGTGTGCCAAAGCAGAGCTCATACCATTTTTTCTCTCCAGTGGAAGAAAGAAAAAAGATCTCTTGTCATCATCACAGACAGTGTCACCCCCAAAGTGAGGCAGCAAAAAAAGATTAAATAAATAAACAAAAGCCATCGCTTGAAATGCTCATCACAGCTCCAAACACGACAGGGCACAACACGGCGCTGCGATGTGGATAAATGACCCAATCACTCAGACGGAAGCATTTGCCCTTTTTTATTTTTAAACTGCTGCTAATTCAGTCTGCGGGAATATTAATCAAACAACGCCTCTGACTTGACATGTTGGCTTCAATGGCAGCCTTTTGGAAATACTATAAATACCTAAGCAAAGAGGGTATGTCAGGGGAAGGAAGGAGAGAGAGAGAAAGAGAGAGAGAGAGAGAGAGAGAGAGGCAGGGAGAGTGGTGGAGAGAACTGGGCAGATTGCACATGGCCCACTTTCGGTGTCTTTCTCCCAATTCCATTGCAGCCAGCCTCCGCATTCCCATTCATCCTGCTGGAGAGGTGGTGGTGGTGGTGAGTGGAGACTGAGATGGGTGGGTTTTCAGATGGGGAAGTGTGTCGTGTTGTGTCCTTGTTCCTGCTAATGCCTCCCTTTGTGTCCTGCAGCCTTCCCAAGGCTTGCTTTTTTCCAATGACTGATCATGTCACGAGTTGCCTCATTGACACGTGCCACGGTCGCCCTCGCACGGGGCTGCTTGGCCGTGGCGTTGCCCACAGCCCTTGTGAGCGGGTCGCAGTTGGCGCTTTGGGGCCCCATGGCAGTGTGCCACCGCCAGTGCCACCTCCTCTTCTCCCCACGTTTTTTTGGTGACACACTGTCTGGGCAGAGTGCCAGCGTGTTGCCCACGGCAACTTGTAAAGGCTCCAGTGTCTCTATTTCCCCTTGGCTTTGGGGAGATAACACTGCCCATCCCTGCCAACTTGGATGCCCTCCCACTGTAATACAATGGACCAACCACTGTGCTTTCAAACTGTTTCGGAAGGTATTAAGAAAAGAGGTGGAAGCCAGTGCCCCTCTCTGTAACAAGTATGTGTGCTTACGTGTGCCTGTGTTTATGTTGAAATGTATGTGTTGTATGTATGTTATATTATGTTCTGTGTTTGTGTGTTTGAATATGTGGTCATATAGCTGGCAGGGAAGGTGCTTTATTTACCCACAATGCAGCTGGGTTTTGCCAAGCTAAACAGTCCTGTCCTGATGGGAATGAGCAGCTGAATGTTTAACTCTTCCTCAAACTGCCACAATCATCCCATTTGTCCACTTGGATGCCTCCATCAGAACTGTCTGACAAACACATCATAGATTCATAGCTGCGGCTCACAGTTTGTGAGAGAGCAGAGCGTGCAGTTTATTTTCAGCTCAGCTTGGCTGCCGAGAGCAGATTCGTCAGTGGCGGGCGAGCAACAACGTGGCGAGAAAGCATCTCATCTGTTTTTCTCAGGAGGAGACCCTGGAACACCCCGGAAAATGTTACAAAGAGCACAGAGTGCTCCCTCCCTCCCTCCCTCTCTCTCCCCACGAGCTGTCATGGCTTTCTTGTCTTGCCAGCGCAAGTATGAAACATTGCACTGTTCTTTTGTGTTGTACCTTCCCATTGCTGTGCTGGGAGATGGTTATGTGTTAGTCCCCTCTGTGGCACAAGGGAGGTGAAGCCCCCTCCTCCCTCCACCCCTCCCTTGCCGCCTCTGTACTATCACAGGCAAATTTCATGTTTGAGAAACATTATGTGGATTTTAAGCGTCCATAAAAAGGTCTATTACTTTTATGCCTCTTTATGGCCACTGTGGCTGTTATGGTCTTTTTCTGTTGATGCTTCATGCTGAGACCAGTCCTGGGACCCCATCTACAGACCCCGTCCCCACTGAGAAGGCTGGCAGAAGCTCCAGTGTTGTGGCTGGCTGGTGGGCTGACTGGCTGAGAGACGTCGGCCTGCCTGGCTGGCTGACCCACATCACTGTCTCTCGCTCACAGACCCCGCAGTGGGGAGCCATGCCCATTATGCAGATGCATCGCACAATCTACCCATAATCCCCTCAGGCATGTGCACCTTGCCGTGCACTGCACACACACACACGCACACACGCACATGCACACTCACATACACACACACACACACACACACACACACACACACACACAGCAAATGCGCACATATACACTCTCACACACACATAAACACACGCATATGCAAATGCACACACACACACACACACACGCATGCACGCACGCACAGACACGAACACACACACATGCAAATACACACATAAACACACACATATGTAAATGCACACACACACACACACACACACATACACATTGGTGCAGAGCAGGATGCTGGAGAGGAGCAGGCATTGAAGCTGGAGCTCAGACTGGAGCTCAGTGGTTTGGGTGGGTTTTTCCAGAGCATGAGGTGGAGTAATGGCTTGTGAAATCCCTGTTATTGAGTGGCTGTATTTAACAGCTGCAAACGGCTGGTCAGCCAGTGGCCTCTTTTCATCAAGGCTGTATTTCTTTTCCTCTTCGTGTGTGGTGTGTGTGTGTGTGTGTGTGTGTATTTGTGATGGAGAGACAGAAAAAATGTAGGGAGATACTGTCAAAGAGTGTAGGAGAGAGTATGTGATCGAGAGAGGAGAGGAAGAGTGAGCGAGAGAGAATGTGTGTGTGATATAGAATTGACGTGTGTGTGTGTGTTTGTGGAGAGAAATAGCGAGATACCAGAACACGGTGAAGTTCACTTTGTTCCTGAGCTGCCTTCAGCTTATCCCCTGTGTGAGTCTGGCAGGCAGATTTCCCAGGTTGCCCCTCTCCCTCGTCTCCATCACCAGCACCGACGCCCCTCCTCCACCACCACCCCTCTCCCCGCTCCGCTTCTGGGCCCATCCTGCAGCTGTCTGCATGTTAAACAGCGCTCCATACGGCCTAATTTGCACTGCCCAATTTACTGGTGTCGCTTCAGATTTGCTGGAGGGAAATGGGCTTTCTAAAGCGAGCCTCTCTCCCAGAGATCAGATGCCGAGTCTGGGCTGACAGATAAACCTTTACCCTTCCTTACCCTACCCTTCCTCCAACCAATCTCCACTCAGGGCACTGGGGGGGGAGGGAGTAGATTAGCCCTGGTGTTTGGACTGGGACCCCACCCCCACCCCCCCACCCAGAGGGCTGGTTTGTGAGACTGGGGGGTGACAGGACTTAATTAGCCTGCTAGCTACCATGGCAGCAGAAGACATTTCTGCGGATTGTTGTCATTTGAATAGATTAGAGCGCTTGTGGTACGGCTAAGCTTTTTCCTCATAATGCTCGCCTCAGTGGATTAGGTTGGGGAGGAGGAGGGTGGGAGGCGAAGCATCAAGGAGCAGGAGGGAGGGAGAGAGGGAGAAATGAGACTGGTGGAGACATGTCAAACTGCAGGAGTTCACACTGAGCATTGCGTAGAGCCAGCACAGTGGCAGGGGGTAGGACTGTCTGACAAGTCATAGAGAGGCGAGAGTTAGTTAGTCTGTATGTGTGTGCGCATGTGTGTGTAAAGGAGAGAGATGAAGAGAGAGAGAGTGTGTGTGTGTATTAAATATCAGTGTCACAATTCCCCCCAAAACTCTCACCGTTCTCTCCTCTCTCTGCAGACACAGAGGGCTGTGATCACAACTGGAGGAAGTTCCACGGCCACTGCTACAGGTACTTCACCCACCGACACACCTGGGAGGACGCGGAGAAGGACTGCCGCGAGCACAACGGCCACCTGGCCAGCATCAACTCCCTGGAGGAACAGAAGTTTGTCAACGGTGGGCAGATGCTTCCTGCTCTGCACCGTATCATTAATACTGCATGGGATGCTCTGTGTGTCAATATAGCCACTACTACATTTGTACTGACACACTGGAAGAAACAGCCAAGGGGATATCTTGGGATCCCTTACCAGTGTAGTCATTGCTGGAAACACATTGTCCACAGTGAACTGTGTTTTCCTAGTATGGAACATAAGCTCAATGGCACAGCGGTACAATCCAGTGCCACAGAGTGCAGCTCGACCCGAGAATGGCCAGGACCCTGGGGCACTGTGCCCCGCTGGGCTTTTGATTGGCTGTGGTGTGCTGAGGCATTCAGAAGGGTTGTGTGCGGTCACATGGGGGCTCTCACTTTTTTCCTGCCTGTCGCCTGGCATTGAGAACAGCATTAGTGCTGCTTAAAGTCTCTAAGGGTTGCAGCTTAATCTGTCTCTCGCGCAGGATGACTCTTGCTCACACAGGCAGGGGACTATCCATTTCAGACCCTTTGCTCGCATCTACCAGCAGCACAACCCCAAGTCACACCCAAACCCAAAAAGTGGGTTTAATTGCCTTGAAAATGGACGTCCCCACCCCTGCAATAAGGATGGGGATGAGGTGTGTGTGTGGGTGTGTGTGTGTGGGGGGGGAGACAGTAGCCATTAGGAAGATTAATGGAGCCCATAATGATGTTAATCAGTAACACGATGATTGAAATTCCATTACACTGCACCCCAAAAAATCTCATGAATGCATTACAGTAGAGGATGATGTGGCAGTTTGCTGCCGAGAGATGAAAGCCCCTGTGACAATATCAGTGCTATGGCACTGTCAGCAGACCGGACCAGACCAGACCAGACCAGGCCCTGCTGAGCCCTGGAGACAGGCCCCCTGAGAGTGCTGGCACAAGTTTCATTCAGCTTGCTAACAGCACCACTGTCTCTGATGTACCCTGTTTTTGAGTAGGTGCTTTGGCCTGACTGTTGCGCCTTGTTTTAAAATCTGTGTCTTTGTTTGTGTGTGTGTGTGTGTGTGTGTGTGTGTTTGTTTTTGTTTATTTGTTTGTTTGCTGACCTGATTGCTTTCATAATCAGGGCTGAGTCATGACAACACCTGGATCGGATTGAACGACCGCACTGTTGAGGAGGATTTCCAGTGGACTGATAACATGGACCTGGTGAGTGCACAGATGATCCCATCTGTCAGGCCTCCACACAGTCAGACAGCAAATATTAGAATTTAAACCTGAATTGATATTAGTAGTAAGATAACATGGCCAAATGGTGTTATATTATCCATTGCTATTATATTTTGTATTGCACTGTAGTATATTAAACAGTATATATGTTGGAACTGTTGGTTAAAATATGAAAGGATTGACCAGCTATGCTCTATAAAGTTTGTGTTCTTGGTAATGCTGTTGATAAGAACATGCTGTGTTTAATGAAGCTGTCAGGCAGACTAGTTTGATTAAAAAAGCTGCCTGATTTCCTGAGTCTACAACCAAAATTTGAACAGCTCGCTCTTTTGACATGTACTCATCTCACACTTGTTTAGTCACGTCTCCAGCGTGAGATTATATTAGCAACAACCTGGAACAACCAGCAAATCAAACAAATTAGCCTAAAACAACGTTCATAAGCTTCTTTGATTATTTTGTGCAGTTTGTTACACCATCATGTTTGTTTTCTTACTGTAAATTGATCAACTCTGAAAAGAAAAAGTGAATATTTTATCTGTTTGCACATTTATTATCTGACCTTAATAAATTAAGACTGTCATGCAAGCGTAAGTAAAGGAAGCATATACACAGGCTTCTACTGCATATATTTTTTGTGCTGAGGTAAATGGATGAGTTTGCGTGGTGAGATACTGTTCTCTCAGACTCTCCTGCCTTCCCTGCTGTGCACAGCAATATGAAAACTGGCGCGAGAACCAACCGGATAATTTCTTTGCGGGTGGCGAGGACTGCGTGGTGATGATAGCCCATGAGAACGGCAAGTGGAACGATGTGCCCTGCAACTACAACCTGCCCTACATCTGCAAGAAAGGCACAGGTGAGCACTGTAAGCTGGGCCAGACACTCCGCCAGTGCTGGGCTAAGGCTAACGCTAAGGCTAAGGCTGAGGCTGAGGCTGAGCCTGTGCTGAGAATGCAGAGGAGCTAGTCATTGACTCAGTGTGGTGGGTAATAGCAGTGCATCCAGCTGTGACACTTCACATTACTCAAAGCTAATCCATATCCACAATGCTCACAAACACGCACACACAAACACACACACACTCTCATTCAGACACCATACCAGATAAATGCACACAGCACTAAATAACCACTTGCATCCTGTTGTAGTTTCTCTCTCTCTGTTTTTATTTTAATCTCTCTTTCATTCTGTTCTTCACTCAATCACCCACTCACTCACTCAGACACACACACGCACACACACACACACACACACACACACACACACACACACACACATACACATAATTGATATACAGTATACTCTTGCACATAGATTCAGCTTGACAGAATGGAGAACATTCAACATTCTTCTTGGCAGGACATTGATTTTTGAGGGGAGCTCAGATCTGCAGAGATGTTGTAACTGAAGCAAGAGGCTTGGCTTGTCCTGTCATGAGGAAACTTTACCTCACCCCCATGTCTCGCTCTCTTTCTCTTTCTTTCTCTCTCCTCTCCATCCTGGGGGCCCATTGAAGTCGCTTCTGTCTCTGTCTCCGTCTCCGTCCTGGTGACGGCTTCTCTGGAGCTGCTCAGATCCCCATGGCCATGAGCTCCACAGCGAGCTCAGCTCCTCCAAGAGCTCATTAAACTGCCCTTGTCTTGCCATTTGCATACAGAGCAGACAGACAGTGCAAGTAAAAATAGCGGCGTTTGCGACGCCGTAGATGGGTCGCCCCAGAGCGACATCGCCACGGACACCCAGGCTCCTCCCCCGCGACGGGGCCTTGCAAGAACCCGGCGCCATCATCTCCATAGACTACATTACCCATCCCTGTGTGAGCAATTTCTGTATCTGATTTCCGAAAAGTATTTTTACACCTCATTAAAAGAAAATGACCTTGACCATTTAACACTCAACAGATTTTAATTGTGAGCTGCGTTTGGCCCTTAGATAGTTTGGTAAGCAGGAGCAGGCTCTTTGTACTTTGTTGCTATGTGTGTGTGTGTGTGGGTGTGTGTCTGAGTGTGCTCCTGGGTCAAATGCGGCAACTGAGGGCAGATAAAGGTGCTTCAGATCAGCACTGTGATCGCAGGGGGCTGAGTGTGTGTGTGTGGTGTGTGTGTGTGTGTGTGTGTGTGTGTGGTGTGTGTGTGTGTGTGTGTGTGAATCATAGGGGGAACAGTGTGTGTGGTTTCTATTCAGGTCCACACTGCACTGCAATCATTTAGCACACAGACCAATCAGAAAATAATGTGCTCTTCACGATAGAGCAGTTAGTGTCAGATCCCTTGATTCTTCTTCCTCTGTGTGTGTGTGTGTGTGTGTGTGTTGTGTGTGTGTGTGTGTGTGTGTGTGTGTGTGTGAGTGACTGAGTGCGGATAACAGTGCTTCAGATCAGCGCTGTGATCACAGGAGACTGAGTGTGTGTGTGTGTGTGTGTGTGTGTGTGTGTGTGTGTGTGTGTGTGTGTGTGTGTGTGTGTATGTGTGAATCATAGAGGAAACGGTGTGTGTGGTTTCTATTCAGGTCCACGCTGTACCACAATCATTTAGCACACAGACCAATCAGAAAATCATGTGCTCTTCACGATAGAGCAGTTAGTGTCAGATCTCTTGATTCTTCTTCCTGTGTGTGTGTGTGTGTGTGTGTGTGTGTGTGTGTGGTGAGTGTGTGTGAGTGCGCGTGTGTATATGTGTTTCATAAGCATTAGAGAGACACAGAAGAGTGGTGTGTGATAGAGGATGAGATGCAGATTGTGGCAGGGGAGAGAGTGTGCATCTGCATGCTTCTCAAAGACCCCCCCCACCCCCACCTCCACCCCTCTCTCTCTCCCCAGCAGTGTGTCCCTGGGGCCTGAGTGCCAGTCCAGGGGCCCAGTTCCTCAGCTGTCTGTGTCTGTCCTCTGGAGGCCTCCTGCTGCTAACCTTCAGCCCCGCCTGCCACACCTCCCCTTCAGCAGCTGCTTCCCCTCAGCCAGCATCTCCCTAACGACCTCCCCCCGCCTCCACCTCTTCCTCCTCCCTGCTACGCCTCATCCTCTGCCCACCCCACTTCAAGCGGTTCCTCTCACTCAACGTGTCCGCAACATGCCCACCCACCCACCCACCCAGCTTTTCCTTCCCTGCGTCTCCTGGAACAGTTTCCAAGTTCCTGTCACCCAACATCAACTCCTCCTCAGCATTGTTTCCATCCTATTCCTCCACCTCCTCTCCATCCCCTGGGTCTCTCTGCCCCGCTGACACCCTAAGCACCTTCGCTGAGCTCTTGAGAGGCCCTGTGTGGGACGTGCCCCCCCGGCAGCCCTGCCCTGCACAGAGCAGCAGCGGCAGCAGTGGGACCACAGGAGGGCTCTGTGCCTGCATCCCATTTTCGCTCCTGCTTGTTTGTCTGCGTTTTTGTTCTGCTCCTTCTCAGACACGCCTCCGCAGCGTCCGCACCTAATCACGGACGCAGCCACGGCCTGTGGAAAAAAGCGAGAGCCGACAGCAAACCAACGGGTGGACAGACAGACGCGCAGGCGGGCGGGCAAGACGGGCAGGGGGGCCCACGGGCCACACAAAGTGCTGAGTGGGTGCAATAGGCCTTTCAGTGCAGCGGTTCCCCTCTAAATCACCCCTGACTGCTGCCTGGCAGGCATTTACAGTATGTGTAAAAATATCAGGCCCCAGCCCCTGTAGGAGCAGCCCCATTGAGACTTAGGAATATTGATCTATTGAAATGCTGTTGCTATTTTCCCTGTGCAAAAAGCCCTGCGTGGAAATTCAAAGCAGGCCATTTTTTTTCTTTTTCTGGCAATGGGAGCAGAAACACCAACAATCACTACATCAAAAACTGCAAATAGCTTGCAGATTTAAACATCAATCGGATGAACAGGAAAATAAAAAGGTGCCCGAGACATTGATGGATTATCTGACGGATTTTTTTTTTTTTTTTTTGTGATGGGTGGTTGGGCTTGGTGGAGGAGGGTATCTATTGTTATCTGCTATCTTCGGCCCCAGCATGCCTCTTTCCTCTGATATCGATCCGCCATGTGCTACTTTGTTTGAACAGGAGGATCTCTCAGGGTGACATTTGGCTGCCTCGCCATGCTCAGAAGGTCAAGCTTTTTCAGTGCGCTCGCAGACAAAGAGGCTCCGCCAGTCGCCAAGGGTGCTCAAGGATGGCCGACAAAAGGAGATGTACACATCACGATGGTGGGGTCGTGGCTGGCATTAAACTCCCCCACACTCCACCCAACAACCCCCTGTAGATCAATCTATGACACCACTCTGCCCCTTACACCCCCACCCCCCACCTAAATTCTCTGATTAGTGTGCGAGACAGATAACCCTGGGTGTTCCTGCCTGAATTAATTTGACTGCAAATGTGCCGTGAAATCCTTCTGCAGGGTTAATGGCATTGGGTTTCCCTGTATGCCACTGTGTGTGTGTGTGTGTGTGTGTGTGTCTATGTGTTTCTGTGTGTATGGGTGTGTATGTCTGTGTGTGTTAGCGAGTGGGCTGCCTGGTGAACTGTAATTGCTGAAATTGCTCCTTTCGGAGGTGTTGAGTGTCCCCCCTTGGAGACTGTACTTATCCCCTACTCTCCTCTCTCTTTCTCTCTCTCTCTCTCTCACACACGCACACATATAGGAACATACACAGGGACAAAGAGGCTCTCTGAGGACAAAATCTCACAGCCCCAGTGAACTCTTGGCACTAAGGCCCTAGTGTTTCAGACTCAACAGCACCACCTAAGGAATGAGGATGGAACTGCGCTGAACTGAGCTGAGCTGAGCTGTGTCACCTTGGCTTGTTGTCTTGACAGCGAGCCCTGTGGCTTTTGTGTGACAGAGTGTCACTCAGCCCGTCATGGCGAGGTCACTGAGGTGTCGCCTCGTAGCCGCAAGGCTGTGAGCTTTTCCACTGCATAAGCACTAAAGTCTGCTGGGCTTGTCTGAACAAGTCACTCAGTCCCTTCTCAGGAGCCTCAGAATGAGTGGACAGAGCAACACACCCACATGCACACACATATACACACCCACATGCATACACACACACACCCACATGCACACACACATACACACACACACATTACACATGGGAAACACTCATTTCACCATTACACAGATGATTAGTTTTTGAGATTGTTTTCCGTAGGTTTGATGGAATGTTATGTTTCTTATGGAAACGAGAGGTGTAGATGGGGTTTAACAACTCAGGATGAAAGAGTGCTTTTCTACTCAGTAGTCTAAATTATGAGAAACTCAACCATAGGGTTTTGTTTTCCTTTTTTTTGATTTGCTAGTTTTCTGTGGCCCTCCTCCCATTGTGAACAACGGCTTCCTGATTGGTCGGAAACGCTCCCACTATGACATCCACTCCGTGGCACGCTACCAGTGCGCCGATGGTTTCCTCCAGCGCCATGTGCCCACCATCAAGTGTCGGGCCAACGGGAAATGGGACCGGCCTAAGATCATCTGTTCAAAGTGTGAGTGACAGCCACTGGACCACACCTACCCAGTCATCATGGGTACAAACACAGCCACCACCAGCATTGATTCCTATTTATTTATAACAAGTGCTGCAGAGGAAAAAAAAAGTCATCATCTGCATAAAACACTATGCTGTTATGTGAGAGGAAATGTAGTCTGCGATTGTTGTGCTTTTTTCAAAGGTTCCTGAAATAGTATAGTGTTTGACTCACAAGAGATGCTGTCAGATGAAAGTTTGTTTGCCTTCCCCTCTCTGACTGGCTCTGTGTCTGTCTTTCTCTTTCTAAATCTGTGTTTGTAGCTCGAAGATCCCACCGTTACCGGCGCCACCATCACCACAAGTCTCACCATGAGCGCAGAAAGCACAGGAAGCATGGCGGAGGGGGACACCACAAGGCAGAGGACAGAGAGCACAACCATGGCCACGGCCACGGCCACGGTCACGGCCACTCCTAAACCAAACACCCTCCCCCCGCCCCCACTCCACCCTGATTCCCACAATGCCTGAAAGAGCCCCCCTCTCACCCAAACCCCACACCCCCTCCTTACCTGCTACCTGCTCCCCATCCAGATGACCTCCCACAGGCTGTGTCTGAACAGGCCCTGAGGGGGCACACTGGACCTCACAAGGACTAGAACCATCTGTTGGAACTCTTTCATTTCCCACATTTCCCTTTGCGCCGCCTTCTTTGGCTCCCTTTGCCTCGGTTTGTTTTGTGTTAATGGGACTGAGTTAGGTGGTTGGTTTCATGGATGGTTATGTAACACTGATGGTTCACTTTGATTATTTATTTATTGTTTGTTTGTTTGTTTATTTATTCATTTATTTATACACAAACAGATATCGAGGAGGTGGTACAAACTGTAAATAACAATCTTAGTTTGCTGAATACTGTCAATAGTCATTTTATCTTCCTCAGCTAAACATGTTATCTGTGGTATCATCGGTAAAATGGTTCTTACTTCCCAGCTGTTTTCACAGCCTTGACCTGCTTTCGATTTTGTGCATTGCAAAAACATTTCCCTAACTGGCGCAGGCACTCTGAGGTGATGTATCTGTTTCCTTTAAGAGCCTGGCGGTTGCATTGATTTCCAGGTGCTTTAGCGCTGCTCAAAGCCATAGACCAGCTCAACTGAGAGCTTTAAAACCGTTTGACTCTCAGATGAACCTGCCGTTGTTGTGGTAGAGCCGATGGCTTTTTCAAGCACTTGTTTGCATAAAAATCCCCCCCATAAAAAAACCCTGTAGATGAGTCACCAAACATGCAAAAGCCCAAAAGGAGCATCACGCCCCCTAGTGGCAGACACCTGAAGGGCCCACTGTCAGTGGAGGCTGTCTACGCCCCCCCCTGTCAAACTGAGTGTGGGTGTCTGGCCATTCCAGGTGATTTGACTGTGTAATTTATAGACTGGAGCTCCTTTCAGCCTGTCTGGGATTCGCACGCGCTGCCCTGGTGTGGACAAATTGTGCTGTCAGGCCCTGTCAGAGCAGAAGAAGAGGGCTGCAAATCTTCGCCCATAATTGCACTCGGCTCCGCATACACTACATCAAATAGGCCCAGTGACCAGCTGTTTCAGGCAGCCATCAGCTAGCGTCCCTGTGCTCATAATTAGCTTCTTCTCCCCTCCCAATCCAAAAAAAACACTTGTGAAGATAGCACACAGGAGGAAGTCAAAGGAGGCTTGGATCCCTGCTGAGTGCCATTGGGAGACCTTTGTTCGTCCGCCTGCTGCGGCACACAGAAGCTGCTGTTAAAGGGCTCAGAGGGTAAATATGGCTAGCCGGTGAGGCGGGATTAAACTGACACGCCTCAGAGGGTCAGAGGGGTGAAGGAGCCCAAAAGGAGAAGTTGTGCATCTCAACGTTTTTTATTTCTTTGTATTTGGAATGGAGATGATGGTCCAGTGCTTAGCCCGGTGCTTCAGAGACAGCTGTTGAGCTCCAGGGTCGTGTCCTGGTTAACAAAGAGAGACTGCGACAGCTTACGCGGATGGGGGCTACGCCACCTTTCCTACTCCGTGGAGAGAAAGAGAGAGAGAGAGAGATAGAGAGAGAGAAAAACAGACTGAAAATTAAGGCCGAGTTTGTTCTTTCCCCTTCCTCTGTCTCCACCTCTCTCGCTCATTCTCTCGCCTCTATCTGACGCCACATGTGTGCTTATCACTCTCTTTTCACCCCTTTAAGATAACACCCTCCCCTCGCCTGCGCCTCCTCCCATCCTCAGTCTGGACCCCCTGAGTCCTTCTGTCTCAGCCTTTATCCACCTTGTCAATGACAGAGACATGACCAGCGCACGGAAGACAGGGCTCCACTATCTGTACAATTAATCTCTCCTAAAGCATGCTTAATTAATGGAGAGGTTATTGTCACAGGCCTTATCCCTCCTTGACATGATAGGGATTTGGACTGACGTGTAGGGACTAGGAATGCACTATCTAGGGCTGCGGTCAGGCGCCATGCCTCTGATTGACTGTTGTGTTTTCCCTTTACATCCCCCAGGCTGCGGTGAAAGTATGAGACTGGAATTTAAATAGGGTTTTTTTTTGGTTGTTTTGTTATTGTTTTTTTACCTCAGGATTGACAGCAAAACATGGGATGACAGCATGGTATCAGAGATAATGTATAATCCACCATGGTTATCTAATTGGCTCATTAAAGGTGTTTATCTAAGCTGTTATGCACGTGCCCATCCAGGATTTACTCAGGTGGCACCGTCTGGACAATGAGTGGCCCTGATGCCATCCTAGAGCCATATCAGCACTCCAGTCTATGGCCATTCACGAGCCTCTTTGGCCCTCTCTAAGCCTAGCAGAAGGCAAATAGTGTGATGGTTTCATTGTGTTGGCCTTAATGAAGGGGGGCGGTTGCCAAGCGGAGGTTGACTGGAAGAGCCCGGGGGGGACTGGGGGTTTTCTCTCCAAGTTTGCTTTCCATTTGCTTTGGAGCCATTCAGACCACACTGGCTTCATAGTGTATAGACCCATCATCACATCTGAGCAAATGGAGTGTATTAGGGTAGAGTGTGTTATTCCTTTTCAGCGTGTACTTTGTAATTTCAGCTCTGAAGTTGATACTACTTCAGTCTGATGTGCACTAAAGTACATACTACAGTCCAACCAGTGGATCTCGTGCTGAAACTGGCATGGCGTGTCTCTCTGTAAAGCACTGTAACCGCAACCGCCACAAAGAAGAGGGGTGCAGCTCCACACCGAAGCACAAGTCCTAATGAGGAGTTAACCTTGCCCTCTAGTATTTACGCTGCTGGAGAAGTTTGAAAAGGAGGACAGAAGCAGCAGGCAGGAGCAGACTGCGAGCGGTGGGAATGAGGTGCCCTCTATTTAATCTAGGCCCCGTGTTAGTGCCGCACATCCATCAATGCCCCGCACCGCCACTGCTTTGTATGTGCGCCGGGCATCTGTATCTAATTTCCAGCGTATTATCCGATCTGTGTTTTGGGGGGAGAGCGAGCGAGCGAGCGCTTCTGGGCAAGGAGCAGGCGCTCTCTTCTCAGACGTCAAACGTGAGCAGATTTGCCTAGCAGGGCCGCCCGTCTCTCCGGTGGCAGCGATTGTTCCAGTGGCAGCTGCTTAGAATGCTTCCGAGTCAGGGCATTACTGCCACCTCATAGTGCCGTAGCCAGCCTCTGCGTCTCTCCTCCTTCCTCTCTTCCTCTCCGTGGTATCTCCTCAACCCCCCCCACCTCGCTTCTTAATATAAGTCTCCACTAGCCTCGGCAACAGGCCAGATTATCCCTGACAGTAAACCCCCCCGACTCCCGACTCCCTTGTCATCTTATTACAAGCAGCCCTCTATCCCCCTGGCAGCGAGTCACATGACAGCTCGACGGGGGAAAGGCGACTTCAAAGGCGAGGGTCTCTCCACGTGCCGCGCTTCTCACAGGAAGCCTGCTCGGCCCATCTGCAAGACGACGTGGCAGCCTGCCGACAGCGACAACGACAACGGGCACAACGGCGCTGCCATTGTGTCGCCACCGAATTCGTCAATTCTCAGAGAACCTGTCTCGAAAACGACAGGACACAAGCGAGCCCACAGAGGTGACAAGGCTTAATGCACTCACACTAATTACTGTGGAGAGCGGTCCCACTCTTTCTCTTTTTTTTTCTCCCCTTCTTTTGAAAAAGTAATAAATGCATCAAGCTCAAAGGCGTCCTTGGTTGTGCAGATAACAGTGTACATATTTGACCTCCGGAGAGAGTTTTGTAAATGCTGTCAGCGAAACCTTGATACAGGGAGTCCTTTGAGCTCCTCCTGTCATGTAAGACAGCTTGTTTTGTGTGTGTGCCGAGTGTCATTTGCTTTAGATTCATACTTCCAAGGCTCTCCACTCCGTCTGTTTTCTTTCATTCAGACTGAGATTTGGAGCAAAAACATCTGATTGTCCCATTCTCTATTGTGTTTGTTTTTCCTATAGAACTCTGTTATTTATCCTTAAATCCATCCTTTAAAAAGTGGATCTCCAGTTTAGGAATATAATGTAGTTTAATTATTTCATTTAGATGTCTATTCATGTGTGCTCCATGACATTTTGTCTTAAATTCTTTGTTTTGGTTAGATGAACCAACATCTGTTTCTCTGTTCAGCAGGGTTGGGTGAGACCTCCAGATCTGTAGCACAATCTGTGACAGGATCCCTCCTCTGCTGTGTAAATACTCTGTGGGAATTTCCTTTTATTTCATTTTCTTCAATCTTAGATGTGTTTGTTGCTTAGAGTCATTCACTTGTTTCCATGCCATGTTTGGGTTTCCTTGAGCAGCTATTCCACTTTGTTTGGCCGTCAGAAAGAAGCTGTTGCAGGCCTCTTTAAACTTTGTTCTGGTTTTCAGCAGTCACAAGCTCTGTTACTGTATGGTCTGAAATAGACTCTACGACTTTGGCCTGTATATACTAATCTATATTTAGTGATGTTATGAATTTTTGTCCTGTCTTTGTGTTCTCTTCTTGAAACTTATCATTAAAAAATTTGATTGGATCTGCGATATAACTCTAATGTTCATGACTTTTTTGTTGTAAAAAGAAAGCCTCTGCTTTGGTGTGAATGACCACAGCTTTGTATGCTAATACCTCTGGCACACATAGGCCTTCTTCCCCCACTTCGATTGTCTCTTTAACAGAGTAGAAACAAAGGTTCCAAATCTCTTATGTGGAAATTCAGTGACTGAAGGAGGAATGAAACTTGAGCATTTTCAAACATGAAGCTTTCTCTCTGTCCTCATTTTTCCCTTATACTGTTCATCATTGTAACTGGTATTGTCCGAGGGATGCGTAGGAGAAGTTATTCATGGTAGATTTAAATTCAAATCGAGTAACCTTGCTTGTCTTGCGAAGGGTGGGAATCGGAGATGGACAGCTAAATCATCTACATAATCACTGAGAGACATATGCAGAACAACAGTGTCGTGGACACACGGAAAGATAAACATGACAACAACACAAGAGTCACAACTGTTTCAGGTCAACTGATAATTATGCCTTCGCATACACATACACAGACATACACAAACACACATGCACACGCTCACAAAATTCATACAACCCCCAGAAAGCCATGGTATATTTGCAATTCTTATAAGCCCTTCTCATCGCTCTCTCTCTCTCTCTCTCTCTATCTCTCTCTCTCTCTCTCTTACATTACCTTAATTCTACACTTGAAAATCTGCATTCTGAATAATCTGCATCCAAATCATGGTTGTACCTGAACTGTCTTATTTGTGCTGATGACACCCCACATGGTATTAGAGTCTGTGCATTATTCATGCGTCGCCACTGTATTTAGTTTCAGGAGCACCTCAGGCACAGGACATCAATATCCTGTATTATTACTCCCTGCTGTTTCCTATGCTATTGATTCCTCCATAGACAATCGCTGTCATACATTTTCATTGCCGTGAGGAAGATGTGTGGTTGTTCTTTTTTTTTTTACCATGAAATAAAATACTGTATTACATAAACCTCACCATTTTAATATCTGTAGACTATTTTCCTCTTGCTGTAATCACCTTTCGATTACATTTTTGTTTATTTGTGCATGTATGTAAATAGCATAGCAAATGATGATGTTTTCGCAACTGTACCTCAATGAAAACTTACAACGATTTTTAAGGCTAAATGCAGCAAATGCACTTTTTTACATCCATCTGTGATGACTCTATCTGTCAGATCTAAAGGTCTGAAAAACACCTGACAAAAACACCAAACAGCAACAACAAAGATGTCTCTCCCCACAGAGGACGATTCCTGTGGATGGGTAGGCGTAGCCTTCACCTCCTCTCTTCCCCTCTTGTTTCCTTTCTACAAACACTCCATAATCTGTGTTGCTTTCTGCCGAATTAGTTCACTGTGCCTAGGGTGTCTGTGCTGCTTCCTTCCTCCATTTGAATAATAATCAGCAATAAATATTTCTTTTACAAAGTTTTTTTTTTGTGTGCAAAGAAACGCCTGTGTGATGTGTCCTCCGTGACTCTCTTGCTAAGAATGCCCTGCCTTTACTAACTGTCATGCGTGATTATTTTTGCCATCGGCAAAAGCAGACGTGCTTATTTATCATCCCAACTTAACAATCAATTCCTCAGCATTAATAAGAAGATTTCTGATTTGCTGGTTCAGAAAGTATGAGCCTAAAAATTGTATCTCTATAAAAAGTTGGAAAGTGGTATTTCACAGTGCAGTACATAGTTTGGAATTATTTCCATCCTCTGTCTTCTCTTCTTTCATTAATTTTTTCATTTAATACAGTTTATAGTAGTCTGTCACCCTAATGCGCTCTTAAGGCAGTCGATATGTGTTAACCGTAGAAGACAACTTTTACTGATTCTTTGAAAGATTTCTATGACTCAGACAAATCCAAAGGTTAATGCCCACTTTCCAGCAATTTATCCATCCAATGCATATTTTTCTGATGGATGAACCACTAATGGCTCACAAGTGAAATGGCATTTAAAGGGATAATAATAATGCCTCTGCACATGGTGAGCTCTGGGCTGCAAATGGCTCTGGAGAACAGTAAGACACAGAGGCAGAGCACCTTCCCTTCCCATGATATACTTTTCCTGGTGGGCATGCTAGGGTGGGTGCTCCTCTAGCTACACATACCTGCCAGACTCTCGTTAGGACAGGACAGATGATGCTGAAACTCTTCCCTCATTAAGCGGCTTAACAATTCTGTGCTGAAGATTAGTTTTTGGGGTTCAGAGGTTGTGGAGACAGAGAGGATGCATCTTCAGTCCCATCCCATGTGCTGTAAACAGTCTTAATAAGGTTGTTCTAGTGTTGTGACTAACAAGGGATGGGAGAGATCCCTGCAGCAGTTCTTTTGGTGTCACCTGTATGTCAGCCCACAGATCTGTGTGGGTGGATAGAACTGGGAGAAGCATTTGGGTGACACGCAAATAAGAAACTGAGTTTCCATGGTTGCCAGGAGGTGAAAGCACAGAAGTAACCTGTTAAGCTGTCCTGAAGCTGATTTAAGCGATTCAATATTTGCTCCCTGAAATTCATTTAGATTTCATGGAATGTAGACATGTTAGTTTAGTTTGCCCTTCAACAATCAAACATACTCCATTTGGGCAGCATTATCCAGATTATTAGATTCTCGAACATAAACACACAGAGCACACTCTATAAAGGGAATTCTACCATGAGGTTTGTACGCACCAGATGCTTGTTCCTCTTATAGCATGTGTGATTTACAGTAAGCCTACCTCCTAAAATCAATGACAGAACAAACAGTGACTTAAAGAGTTGATTGATTCTCCTTTAAACATTGTCTGGAAATTCAGTCTGGCCTTGTTGACCTGTCCCCCACTCTTTAAATCAGCAGTCTTTAGAGTCTTCGTGTGTTTGTGTCTTGGGCATTCTGTCCTTGTGCTTGCCTTTGTGTGTCTTCTAACTGAGCCGGCCTAATTCTTCACCTCTCACCGGCAGCTGTGGTGCACTTCCGTGTGGTCCGCTCCCCAAGAAAAGCTCTAAATTGTTCTATTAACCTCCTGCATTCTGTGTGCCGCTCTAATCTGGCTCCCTGAAACAGTCCAGTGAGCAAAAAGCAGCGCGTTCACTTCACTCGCTCTTGATCTGCGGGTGTGACGACAGCTCCCAGTCGGAGGTAGACAGCGGGATTCAACTCGTAAACAAAGAGCAGTTAAATAAACACAGACAGCGGCCTGTGTGCTGGAAACATGTATAAGCAGCTCCACATGTGCACAGATTCACTGTCTGTCTAATGCGCCATGAACCATCTCCCACTTTCCATTACATTAGAGGCACAGGAAATATTTCTGCTGGGGGCAATTAAAAAGACGAAAAAAATGTATTTTCAATTAGCCTCGTCTACCACCCATGGGTAATATGCAGTTTTACTGTGCATATACTGCTAGGGTCACACGTAGCACATCTAAAACATGGGCCTATGGAAGTCTTACTAATAAGGCTTTCCTCTGATTGTGTTTTCAGTCCTTTAAAGACTCAATGCCATTCTTATGTAAATACAGTAAATTCATACAGCCTATATTTTCCTTATGCACCTTTAATTGGATGTTTATTGCAGACTTAATACTATACTACAGGCCACAGGAAATATATATGACCTCATGGCATTCTGCATTGCATACTGTTCACATAATCACAGTCTACTGATTTACTGGGTTAGCTATGTGAAGCTATGTAGAAACATCATGGGAGGAACATTACATTAACAATGCAACCATGACAGCAAACCATGAGCAAGATGACCAGAGCTCCCAACAAAATATGGTATGGTCTTAACACTTCCACTTGTCTTCACGTACTCTGCTGTCTGGGTCTTCTCCATTGACTTGAGCTTTGACCCTGTCAGTTGTTGACAAATGAGACACAGATGAATGCTTACGTCTCTCTCTTTCTCTTTCGCTGTGTGTTCATTTACACGATGCACCCAACTGTTATGAGGTCACCTAATTTCATTTTTCTCTGAAGAAAAAAGGGAGTGAAATGAAAAAGCCCTTTAAGTCTCACGCCACTGTGCTCCCACGGCCATCTTATGGAGCAGAGTGTCAACAATTCCACATAGTTCAGAATCGCATGGCCATGATAATATTATGACTGTGTATCTTTTTCATTTGTTGGCAAAATGTCTGGATTTTGTATTACACATCCTTAATAAACAGCAATGGTGCAGCCTTTATGGATAATTGATCTGTTTTCATTCTTATTTTCAGGTCCAAGCTTCTAAATATCATAGAAAATTAAGCATCAAATAATGTCTAACAGAAATGTATGACTTGTTAATTGATATATTCATAATGTTAAGAAAACAAAACACTTTCATCTGTTGGTTTTCACTGTGCACTTGTGATTATAGAATAATGTTTCTGTTGATGAACAGTATACATTAGTCTGATCTGCAAGGTACTTTCAATCAAATATGAATAAAAAGCATTTCTTCATTATTTTGCTTGTCTCTGATGCAATTATCCAAGATTTAAGAACACAGATTTAAATAAAGCTATTTGTAATCATTTACATTCTTTCTGTCCAGGAACAATACTCTTTGTGATAAAGCTCTCTTGAGAATTATGGTAAAAGACAGAAGTGATTAATCTTTTCCAGACATTAATAAATAAATGTCTATAATGTTTCAATGTACATGTATGGCTTTCTTATAGTATTCTCAGAACACGAAAATAAGGTCGCTGCTATGGAGATGACCAATGCTGATTTGGAACTGTGGTGGGTTTTCTTTCTTAGGTTCTATTTCAGCCTGTATCCACTGAAAGCAACACCATAAAAAGGTGGGTGTTTAAGACACCACCAAAACATAGGCATATGCCAGCGGCCAATGGCAGATTCTGCCACTTCCATGGTAACTGGCCAGACTTAAATGGCTCTCCTTTTCATTTGTCATTGCTTCAGACTGGCAGCAGCTCAGAGGCAGTCAAGGGGCTCTTTTTGTCCCATGAAAAGACATACACAAGCAGGATGACAGTGGTAAAGTTAAACTATTTTAATCCATCCAAAAACGCAGTAGAGACCAAAAACTGTGCCAGTTTTGCAGTATCATGAATAGTGCAACTGTTGACCTCTAATGCAATGATGTACATTAGATGAGGTAGTCAAGCATCTACAGAGTTGAATGACATTCAGTTGTTTTCACCATGTGCAGTGTCATAACTACAGGGATGTCTACTCCAAACATGCTTGTTTTCTCATCATCTTCTAAAATCTGTCATAAAAATATATATATTTATATATTCCTAAGAGCTATATAATGCGCCTTGCGACTGTAACTGCAAATGCACTCCACAAATGGCAATCAGATGGTAATAACCGCTGTGAAGAGAAGCTTACCACATAAGGCTGGAAAAGCACAGCTAATGGCAACACCTGGAGAGCGAACAGGCTAGGCTTGAGTTTGTGCTTCAAAGCTCTCTTCACTCAGTTTCAGGCTTGCCATAGAGAAAGAGATAGACAGAGAGAAGGGGGAGGGGGAGGAAGAGAGAAAAGGGGGGAGTCATGCTAAATATGCTGCATTCATTACAAGATTTGCTTAATTGTCTCGGTGCCTGTTGCAGCACAAATTAATGCTGCTCAGGGACAGCTCCTCATCTTTTCAGAGCCTCCAGAGGAAAACATACACACACACACACACACACACACACACACACACACACACTGAACAAAACACAAAGCACAAACATCTTCCTCTCTCCATGAAGTGAAGAGGAGGAAAAAACCCAACCTGATCTCAATTAAATAGCCAGTCATCTGAAGTGCGTGCCAAAGTAAGTTGGACCTGTTAAAGCTGAGACCTATTTGCGTCTAAATTTGCGAATTGGCATTTTCTAATTTTTTGGCACAATGAGGAAAAGCGCTGTATCTACTTCAAGCAGTAAGCCAGCAGCACTTTTAGTTGGAGCTGTCAACAAAGATGCGCATCAGCTTGGTCAGTTACTTTTGGCAAACAATTTTAAAAGCCATGTAGTCTCATGCAGTATTCTGACTCTAAATGGCTCGGGTGGCATTGGTCGGCTTGTGGCCGCTCATCTTCACCACTTTTGTGGTTGGCTCGATGTCGTTGCTCTCGTCGTTCCTGCGGAAACAGTACACCCCGTAGAGGCGGAACTTCTTGTCGGGAAAGCCGAGGTGCCGTATACCTGGCTCTGAACCGCCACAGCGTGCCCTCGGGTTGACGATGGGGTAGCGGATGCTGCCGTCCTCAAGCCAGCCAGCCTCGCAGCGGTCCAGCAGCTGAAACTTCCAGGCGGAGTAGAGCTGGCCCACTTTGGCTATGGATGCCCCATCCCGCTGACAAGCCTTGACTGCCTCCAAGTAGTTGATCTTCTTGAAGCGTTTCAGGAAGTAAACCCGCCCTTATGCACACAAGTTAGACGCACAAGGCATGTCATATCACAAACACTCACAAAACAAAATGACTGCTCCAAAAATGCCTTTGTAAGTCTGACTCATCTCGCATATATGCACTCAATGCACGTCAAAAGTCTTGACTGGTTTATACCGGCTAACAAACGTCTGTTACATTGGTCGCACTGCCAGCTACATTGATAATTACGAGGTTGTCATCACACTGAAATGTTACATAGTAGCAGCTAGCATTACCATGCCCACGCTAGTGCTGAATGTACACCAGCTGGTCAGTACAGTCTCGCCTATAATGACTCAATAGCAACAACACTATACTAATTTATGTGTAGTAAACTATTATTTTTGAGGAACCATGGACATAGCATTTATTAAGGTCATCCTACATGAAAAACTCAAATAAAAAATCTCTTCTCTCTCTTATTAACATTTAAGACCTACTGTAAGTCATGCTCCGAGCTGTGATTTCACAGACCTTTTAGATCTGCTTTAAGCCCTGGGCAACACTGACTCTGACAGTTTCACTAATGGCAATCAAGGAAGGGAATAAAAGCCGGAGAAGCCAATTCAGTTGTTTCTCTACTGTTTGAAGCCAAACCCATAAAACATGCTCCAAATCCACTCACCCTGAGGCCTTAAAGATAACAAAAACTGACAAAAGGGATGCCCCATTGCCCCCAGGTTCCATAAACTTACCATTGAGATTGGAAGTGAAGCAGAAAGCATCATATCGCTCATCGTCTTTGTGTCGGTAGCCATAGTTGCGCACCCCTGGGGGAGTGTCCTTGCGTCCACACTGGTCCCGGGGATGGGCAATGGGATACTGCACAGAACCGTCCTCCAGCCAACCTGCGTTGCACCAATCCAGGCCGTCCAGCCAGGCCTTATGAAGCTGTGCGTGGGAGGCCAAGATGGCGTCCTGCTCTCTGCAAACATCCTCGGCCTGGTGGTAGTTGAGCTTGTAGCGCCCCAGCTTGGGATAATATGGGAACACCACACCTGGGGACACATTGGATATAACATATACTGAATGACCAAAGTCATCATCCAAAATCATTAATCAACACCAAAGGACACCAAACCACATTAGGAAAGCAGCAGAAAACTTCAAACATAAGCTTTTAACATTTTTAAGCCCTTAGATCTAATATATGGTCCTCAAGACACTTTTGATAAGTACAAATAAGTCAACAATACAAGCAGCTGCCCAGAGATATCACCTTGTTGAGTGACTAGGACTATTTCACTATCAAATTCTTCAGACCATAACAAGGCATCCATTCTAACCTTCAAGGTCGAGGTTAACAAACCCTGTGTCATCCTCCATGTCATTGGTGACCTCACATTCATAACGCCCGTAGTCCTGCAGGGTGATGTTATGGATGATGATGGAGGCATCTCCAGGCCCTGCAAGCTCGAGGGAGACGCGGTTGCGGTACGAGCCGAACACCTTCTGCCGTCGGCCCAACGCCACAAACACGTCCTCGAACTGCAGCGCGTCAGTCACCTTGGTCCACTTAATGCGGATGCGGGCTGGGTCGGTGCTCTCGGGCTCATGGTGGTAACGGCAGGGCAGGGTGATGGAGCCACCACGGTGCGTCACCACCTTCCCTGGGGCCGTCTGCACTATCACTGCACCGGTCTCATCCTCTACAGGTAAAAGAGGAGTGAGTCACAAAACCAGACGAGAATGTTCTTGGACTACACTTGTATCTTTAGAGCTATGACAGATATAGCTCAACAAAAGCTAGGTAGATGAAGAAAGCCTGTTTTAAACAGTTTGTTGAAGCCAAAACAGATTGAAAAGGCAGCCGTATATCTAACAAAAATTCTTCTAAAGCCATGGACCATATGGACACAAAACAACCATTTCAGGCCCCTCATGAATTCATGCCAACAATGTGGCTTTGGCAAAAAATAAACAAGACCTTTACCTGAGAATGCATTTAGACCATGTGGGAGGCAGATAACTGGGGTTCAGTCTGGGAGATCCGATGAAACGGACGTGAGCTAAATAGACTTATCGCCATTTCAGTGTCACACATACACGTGTTTCTGAGCAACAGAATGTTTTAGGAGCATGGCAGGTAAATCCCTTGAGTGTGATTTGGCAGTCTTATATTCAGACAAAATTCCTGAATTTGTATTTGACATCTGACTATATGGGAGACTTATGATAACGTGGTGCAGGCCTATGTGGGAGGCTTTGGTGATGATCAACAGAGAGGCAGTCTACTGACATGACCCACTAACATCATGGGTGCATGCAGCAGCCAACAGTACTGGCTTATAGAAAGCATGCTGGACTTTCAGCCACCCCCTAAAGACCAACACACAGTTAGATAGTCTGTAACTGTCTTATGCAATAGATGTCCTAAGCCAGTGTCTTGAATAGGCATTAATTCAGCAGAGCTATAGTGTTTTAGAGACAGTAACCCTCAGTCTCTCCAGTTTAAACACTTTCTGTTCATCACTTACATGGTCCTTCACACTGGGCATATCACTAGTGCCTACAATAACGATCAAACATTTGTGTAGCCAACACAGGCTATTCTCTCTTCGCAGCTTGGAAGAAGGAGCAAGCTGGACATGTGTTCAGTAAAAGCCTGCTCTTGCAGCATGTTGCCCTGGCCCAGGGCTTGAAGGTTGTGTTGATGTCCTTTGGTGTTGGAGGCCATTGAAATGCTGGACAGCTGAGTTACATGTACAGCCAAGATTGCACTGATGTTTTCTGGAGCTTGAAAAGGGAACTCTCTAGGCCACTGAAAAACAAGTCAGTCTAAAGAAACTGGAGCCAAGTATTTTGGGTCGGAGAGATTCAAATGTAGAGAGATTAGAGCACTTTTGTTTGGCTAGCTGGTCACTGTTTAAACTGGTTTTAAAAAATAAATCTGTTCAAATTTTCTAACCTGACAGAGTTGAAGTAATTGAAGTGTTAATTGAGTTAACTATTATGAATAACGATCTGAAATCAAGATATAACATCAACAACTTGTCTGAAAAATGAATTAGATTACATTAGTTCACATCTGATCAGTACGTATTGCAAGCACAAAAGCTGAAGATAACCTAATTATGAAAACTCATAGCATTGTGGCTAGAGGCGAAAGCTAATCTGCTTGTAGATAATCACAAACATGAACCCTTGTTAATTAGATTTTCCTCTTCATATAAAACATAGGAGTATTATTACAATATACAATATGACAATCTTACAATCGGTAGCTGACAGAAGACTGGGACAAGGGCTTACCCAGGACATGGACCACTCTGGTTCTCTCCTTCTCTGTATCAATTGGGTGGGATATCCCAAGAGCGGTATAGGTGAGGAGCAAACAGGTCACTACCAGCGCCTTCACTGGCAACTGCCCAGAGAGCTTTAGGCAAAACATGAACGTTAGATGTTTAGATGCAAGGCTGTGTCAAAGTCAAGTACTACACTGAGCAAAGACACTGCAGTTTTCTGGCAAGAAAAGGCTCCCCTGCGCCAAGGAGGGGCTTCAGTGAATGTTATGGTGCTGAAGTCATTTGCACTGAAGTTCGAACTTGGCTTATGGCTAATGTTTACTTAACGTTGATGCAGCACTGCAAAAAACCTTGAGCACGACACACGCACTAACATACACGCACAGACACACACACACACACACAGGCGAGAAGCCTCAGGACACTCTTCAATAACATGCTTTCATACAAAGCGTTATATTTCTTATTGTGCTGATATCATGTTAGAAATTCCACTGTTGTAAGTCGCCGGTGCAGGGCTGTCGGTGCAGTGATAGAATGGTTTGTTGCTGCAGTGTTCTACCCTGCGCTGAGGTGGAGACAGCTTAGAGGAGAATCATATTACCCCATGTCATCATGCGCTTCGCTTCGCCGAATGCCCTCCCTTGATGTAGGTTACTATGTTATTTCTAGTGTACCGTTGCGGATGGTGATTCCGCAGTGTCAAGGTTACTGCAACTGGCCAAACACTGATATCTGCTGCAAGACGTGCATCATCAGAAATTGTATCAAAATGCATTGTATTAACTTACCATTTTAACGCCAACAGTCAAATGTTTAACGATTTAAAATAGTCTGTGCGAAGTTCGTGTCCCTGAAGATGGGAAGGTGGGAATATCGTACTATTTCACCACCGTCCCATATGACTCAGTCCTGTACACCTGCAGTTCTCGCTTCTCGTCCCATAGCCCTTTCCTTTGGCAGGACAGCGAAACTGCTGACAGGAGAGCAGTGGCTGGAACCAAACGCATAATGACGTGACTCGCCAAGTTTCCCTCAAGACAGCGGGTGTCCTCCAAATTGTGTGCTTCTTGCAACACATGACAAAGTCGCAGAAATGAGAGTAGCCAAGTATCACGTTGAAGTAAATAAAATATTTGATTTTATACTAAAGCTACGGCTCTAAGGTAAACCACACTCAATAAACCACACTCAGCTACTCAATACACTCGTTTAGAAATACAGTACAAGCAGATTTTTCCCCGTCACACTTGATCAGTGGATTTTTTTTCACTGAACGTACAGTATTTTCTGAATAGATAAACTGTTCTTTCAAAATTATATTATGGAGGCCTAACAGCACATGGGGATTTTTTCAGTTCTGTCCTTGGACTGACTGTGCAGACGTAGCGCAGGTGTAGTAAGCTATTTAGTAGTGGTCTATACAAAATAATTTACATAAAAATTATTGACATTTTTTATTGTAAAACAATCAGGTGGTGCCACCCTGGGGGTCATAGTTAGACAGGCACTAGTCTATGTATTTGGTATGTTACCCTGTGAGCTGTGACTAAATATCAGTGATATACACACTACCAATCAAAAGGCAAATTCTTAAACTTTTTCATCAGTTTTGTGCAAAGCCTGCTTCTCATTTAACACAGTGACAGGCCTATAAAGTTAAACTGAATTTTTATTGGTCTGGGCTGTATGATTAGTTTAATGTGATGAACACCAAAACCTTTGCTCTTCTTTTAGACTCTACTTGAAAGGATACAGCGAAGTTGCTGATGTAGGCTACACATTCCTGTGAATCTCCATTTCACTGAGGGAAAAAGTTGAAATCCTTAGAACTGTCTTGCACAGTGTACAGGCATCTGTGAACTGCACCCTTGATGTGATTGGATTGTAGGCTGGGGAATTGTCCCACAGACTGCTCTGCTGGCATGTGCAAGCCTCCAAGCTACATGTCAGCACAACATGGGGTAAAGAGAATCTATAGATGTCAGTCAGAAAGCTGGAGAAAATCATTTCATTTGCTGTCTCTAGAATTCATGACTACAGTATAACGCAAAATCTGGGGTTTATCTAATTTTTATATTCATTCCTCTAAAATAAATAGTTTTATTAATTGATGATGTGATGATCAACATCCTGTCTCACAATTACAGCCAGACAAATATTACTTAAAGTATGTAATTTATGAGAAAATCATAAGTGTATTTTGAGGGCCACGGTTTATAGTTTAAGAGGAAAAGAAAGGATAACAGCATTGCACTTAACATTGCATTCTTTTATAGTTTTCCCATAGATGAGTGGGTATAGCTTTAGGACTTCTGCCGCAAGTGTTACCATATGTTTGCCTGTGACAGTACACGCTCACAAATACACCTCATCCACAAGGGGGCACTGGCTTACTTTTTCGTCCAGGTAGCTACTGACTAGCTTTAAAAGCAGGTAAGGAAATTTAAATGAAATTGTTTGCCTTCTTGTGGGCCTACCAGTGCCTTGGCATGTCAACCCTGGACCCTTTGGTGGTTGTTCTCCTCTCCTGTTTGGATTTACTTTTGTAGTGAGGTTGTTCTTTGTTTTATCTTTGTTTTGTCTGTGAAGATTCTCATTCATCCAGGTCATGGTAGTCAAAGGTCTAAGTTGTACGCAACTGGACTTCTTTTTTGGAGCTTGAATACATTTCACCTTTTATCCAAAAGGCTTCCTCAGTTCTGATCTGATGGAAGATCAGAACTGAAAGTGATTGTTTAGAATGATGGAGGCCTTGTCACAGAGATCTACAGAAAACACACACACACCGACCAATACCTACTGTTTGACTCTCATCACCCATTGGAACACAAACTGGGTGTCATCAGGACCTTACAACACCGGAATCACAGCATCCCATCCAAAACAGAAGGGTGCTCTTGGGTGGTTTTTCCTTATACAAGGAAAGCATGTTGTGCGAAGTTGGCATCAATCAACCAATCACAAAGTAGCTGTTTATTGTTATTTGTAAACTCAAAATGGACTTTATGTCTGAAATTAAATGGCAACTGGTTTAGGATGTGGCCAGACTGAAGCCATATCACTGTGTAATGTATGCAAATTGAACTTCTATAGAGTGACACACCCTCATTTATGTAATAAGATGAGAGCAAAATCTCTCAACATCTCTGTCAAAATACGTATCTTCATTATACAATCCAGCTGGCTGCCTCACCATTCATATAATACATTCTACAGATGTCGGTGAGGTCTTAAAGCTGGCATAATTTCATGTGAATAGCCCATAATCTATTTTGTGACTCTTTCCTTTCATGTGGGCTGCAGAGACACATGACCAGTGAGACGAGACTTCCCCTGGTAAATGGTGCTGATTGCTTGAAAGCTAGACATCAAGTAGCAGATTTGAATGCACAAGTGTCACTGATACTAAGCAAAGCACTAACAAACACAATAGGAATCCATGTTCACATTTCCATTCATGTTTAATTGACTTTTTTGTCATTGTTGGACTGTGTCAGGGTTGTTGCAGACATGAAGAAAGCGGGGTTGCTGATGCAGCGTTTGGCCAACAACAGCGGCACCACAGCGTACATCACATTTGCCAGGAGCACAGGAACCAGTGAAGACGGAGGAATGTGGTACATGGTCGCGGTGCGAGGGTGAAGTGACGCCCCAATATGGGACCACTGGCACTGTGGAAGAGACAGTTAAGACATGGGTTATTAGACACATGCCAATCAGTGGCCACAGATCTCATGGAGTAGAAGCTAGTGAGTAAGCAGCTTGCTTCTCATCCACTTCTCATCCAAAGGCTATTTTGTTACTGGTATTAAGTTGTTATAACATTTTACTAAACTTGTTAAATGAATAATCAGATGTTAACATAATCATAAAATGTTGTACCACCTTAACAAATCTATTATCACCCTACAATACAATAATATATATATTCTCTGCCTGTGCTTTTGTAAACCAAAGGTAAGTACAATACTGAGCCATCAGATGCCCAGCTCAATCCCCAACAGACATGTAAAGCTGCTCTACACTATAGTATCCTTTGATTAGAAATGCTGAATCCCATGGTAGCTCCACCTCCATGGCGAGAGGGAGAGGGCTTTGCTAGATGGGCTTGGGCAGGGCAGGGCTTTGATCTGAGCCTTGTTTGATGGCTCACTCTCTCCACAGCCCCCACCCCTGGCACTTCCTGGATCTTGCCCAAAGCCATGTGCCATATCAAACACCACGAAAACCTCGAGAGAATTGGCTTGACATGAAAACTTTATGGAAAGGGAAACGTAATGTATGCATGAGACGCTCGATTAATGGATGTTTCCTCATGATGTAGCACTCAAGCAAAAATAGCCGCACCACTCAGACGTACAAGGTGTTGTAAACCTTTTTGGTCCCCTGTCCACTTTAAAAGTAGATGAATTATAACCTTTGTGTAACTCCCATCACTTATTTAGCTTAGCTGGCTATTGAGAAATGGTGTTTGCGTACCTGGGTCATTGCTCCAGCGACAAACACTGTCCAGTCCAGCATCCAGGTGCACCCAGGTGTCCACAGTCCATATACGAAAGATCCCAGCAGCGGCAGTGCATAGAACAGGAAACACAGCATCTGCATGGGGACCACAGTGGCACATCACACACCTGAGTTTGTGTGTAAGTGTTGACATACTTGCCCTGCTCCTGCAACCTTGTGCTCCTGTGCACAATGAATGCAAGCTACTTCCTGCCTCCTTTGCCTCTTGGGACATCACTGTTCTCCCTACCCAGGTGCATCCACAGAATACAGATAGCAGTGGAGCCACCTGCAGTGAGTGCTGGCACCTAGACTGTATGCACAGGCAGTGCAAAATGGCAGACCCATGCTGATTCCTGAGTCAAAGGATAGTAATCTCAACAGGTCCAGATGGCTGTCATTTTCCACTGAGAACCTCTCCTTCTCCTTTCTGTTCACCCATATGGGTGAATGTGTGCAGGTGGTAATGTTAAAGCCATGTACTGGTAGTGTAATGACCTGTCTGAATTCCAACATATGCAGTTGTGTTAGTCTTTGCCCTTGTCTTTGCTGTTTCTCTCACATAAAGAGATAGAAAAAAACAGGAATAAGAATATACACCCCAAATGTCTCCCCCATCAGGGGATTGTATCAAAGCCTTTCAGAGAAAATCACATCCAGTGATTCATTGAGGCATGGCTTTCAGTATTGTCCTGGTAATGAAATAGTGTTATTTCTTTGAAGAATTGCTTTGTGTGTTTGTGATGAATCTTAATGAGTGGCTGGCCTGGAGTAAGTCTCAGCATGGGAAATGTGCCTGGGAGATGTATGCCTGGTCATCTGTCTATCATCTGTCATCATCAAGGGCGAAGGATGCAAACATTCTTAGCTATTCAAAATACCATGGCCAGCCCACACAGCCTATACGGTTCTATAGAGAGACGCATATGTAAACAAACATTTGCACACACATTAAACACTTTCTCTCTCTCTCTCTCTTTCTCTCTCTCTCTCTCTCCCTCAGTCTCTGTCTCTCTCACTCTATCCCTCCATTTCTTTTACTGACTCCTCCGTCAGGCTGATGGATGGCTCAGTCAGGACTCTGGGGAAAGATTAGCTTATCAAGTTCTCACAGTGCAGATCCAACCAGATCAATGCCTCACTATTGTGGCTGGACCGAGGCCAGAACAAGGACTTTTGATAACCTATTGACCGGACTAAGAACCTAGACAAAACAAATCCAGCCCTCCTCCATATACATACAAAGCCATGCAGGAGCTGGCTGCAACTGGTAAACGGCCACCCTCTTCACCTGCGGAACAAAAGGGACCATGGGCTGCAGTGGGCTTTGGGCAGCTTTATTGTGTGGGAATGATGAATAATGGGTTGATAATGAGTGCCATAAAGGCATGCAGAAAGGGAAATGAATGGGCTGATTAGGCTTGGGGGGAGGGAGGTGATGGAGATCAACTCAAGTGTGTTCCCACTAGTGCTACCACTACTGCTGTTGCTACTGCTGATGAGCTTATTTCAACTCCATGGCCTTGCTTTGGTCTGATTAGACAGTGGCAATCAGTCACTGTCTTTGCTTCCTTTTTAGAAACTGTGCATCAAAAATTGTAGAGCGTGAGTTAGGATGGTGAGACTCGGCTTACCATCACTTTAGGGTACGCGACTGGATCATTTAAATATGGCTCATACATGGTTGTATAAGAAGTGAATATTTCCAGTGGGCAACCAAGAGCAACCTGTAGAAGAGAATAGAATAAGTATTGGATAGTATTATGAATTTCTTATCACATATATATTATCTGGTAAGAAATTCACATTCAGTCACTGATTTTGTGCTTTGTTTCTGTATACTTTTGCCATTAAATTATATAGTTTGTCTTAATCAGGGCAAAAGACAATCATCTTAATCGTTTGCAAGATGTTTATTTTGAAAAACTGCACTTCACATACAGTAGTAGAGGATAGCAGAGGCAAATAATGTTCTGGGTCAAGCAGAGAAGTTGATAATTGCATCACGCATTTGGGTAAACACCACAATATTTTATACTGTTGGAGGCAAATGATGAAATTATATAAGCAAGTCTTACCATTCAGATCTCTGCTATGAGAGGATTCTAAGCAGCCACAAAACCAGAAAATCTAGATCAGTTTGTGCTGTTTTTGCAGCAGATCGGAAGACTCACCAGACCCCTGAAGAGGGTGAACGCCATAGCTGCGCACAGACCAAGTGCTAGCAGCAGGTCTAGGGGGCGCGAAATCAAGGACTGTTTGTGCTTTCGCTCTATCTACAAAAAGAGAAATTGTAACATTTTTTTCCATTCTTTTAGCATCACTTGTGTGTTTCAGTGGTCAAGTCCTAATCAGTGTTTTGATTTTCCAACACTGTACCTTCAAAAACGGTCACCGTTATCCTTATAATCACCTGTTTATCCACCTCCACCTGGGCCTTAGCACTGCATGAGCAACAGTCCTATTTCAGTCCTATCCCATTTTATAATCAAATTCTTCCATAGCATGTAACAATCCAGGCCAAGCAATTAATCCTTCACTGATGTTGTAACTCCTTACCTTAGCCAGCGTAACAGAAGTTGGATCTCTTGGCCTTCGGAAGAACGACACTGCCCCCCACATGGGTACTAAGAGAAAGGGCATATTGAGCCAAAAGGCAGGCCGAATCTCAAGGCCATATTTGCCTAAAATGTTGAAAACATGATTAGAATTATTTTTACAATTCAGTTCTTTTTTGTTGAGCATGTATTACATAACTGAAAGACAAGTGAAAGCAAATATACCTGAGGAGGCATATTTACTGTAATAAGACCTTATAGATTTTAATTAACCAAATACATCCCACATGGGACTTAGGTGTGCTGACTGCAGGACACTGGAGCAGCTGCCCTGTGTTGTGCTTCTTTAACCTCAGAGTGCCTTTTAGCTGCTATGTGTTCTGCTGTAAACGTGTATGCCAGTGCCAGGGAAACAGACTAGAGCACAGATGTTTCATAGGCTAAGGCTATCACCAGGGGAGGGATGCCTGCACGGGCCTCACCAACGACAATGCCAGCGACAAACACCACCATGTTGCCCAACAGAGACCCAGCCCAGAACAGCCCCAGGTTGCGGTATGGCTTTCTGTTTAGACAAACAAAGTCTATAAATGTTAAGTTCCTGTTCACCCATTACTGCTTAAATGCTATTTGCTCTGTCAAATGCTGCAGCATCATTCATATATCTCATTCTCTTCGACTGAATGTATGCCTTCCATTCCTCTGTATGGAAATCATTATTTTGATTGAATGATAGACAAAGCTAGCACAGCTGTCGTGTGAACTTACTTCTTGGACATGCATCGCACCATGGTCAGATACATAAGGAAGTGGGAAATGCCATCCCAGTAGCACATCATGATGGCATAGCTGGTGCCAAGGTATGGCTCCCCCTGTGGCGCCATGAATCTCATTAGAAGCACTCGCTACATGCATCATTTATCATGTTTGCACACACACACAGTCTTTAGAATGAATGGTTTTGTATGTGTGCAGTGGCACATACCGTCTTCTGGTAGAACTCCATGAATCCTGAGGCGAAGCCGTCATACTCCATGGCGCTTACCAGGTCGATGATGCACGTGAAAGAGAACTCTGCAAACACTGAGAAGGAACAAGCACTTAGGTATGCACAATAGATATTCCACACTAAAGCTCATTTCAAGAGTGTTGTTGGAAGTACTTAAGCATGCACCATAGGCATTTCACATTTAAAACTGTGTGTTAAAGGCTGTTTGGATGCAAGTGTGTACTGTCAGGCTGGGAAATGGTATATTGTGCAATTTGCATAATTCAGTCAAAGCTCTGACAAATTATGTATTTATGGAATGGAAACTCTGCTCATGTACTGGTTAACAAGTGGTAGGAGTGCCTCTGTGTGTGTGTGTGTGTGTGTGTGTGTGTGTGTGTGTGTGTATGTGTTTCATTTCATAGCCTATCTTATCCCATCCCAATCTTTATTCATTTCTAATTCAACCCAAATTAAACTACAGGGTAGTGGTGGACTTTGCCCATAAATCTCCCATTTAACAGCTCTGGGCTTTGAAGAAACAGCTTTAACTATCATTCAGTGAATTCAATTTTCACTTCACTCTTGACCTGGCAAGGACATCACTTTCTGTGTAATGACGCCATCTGCCTTATACTTTAGAATGACAGAATTACAACCAGTTTAGAACTATGGAATAGATCATTTCCATCTGTAGAATGAGACTATTGTCTGAGCCTACATGCGCAATGTTTGCCCATGGCAGTTCGCTTCATTTAGCCCTCGAGTAACTAAGCATCATAACCTTTCTCTTGCCTCTAAATTTAAAAACAACTGTGAAGCAGATATTGATTTCTCTCTCTGTGGAGGGAGATAATGGTGTCTGTGTGAGCAAGATGGTTTGAAAGAGACTCAAACTTCTGGAAGTTGTACATTTAGTTTTTGGCATTCAGAGCGAAGTTCTGGCACAAGGGCATTTCACACTGGCAATGGACATCTTCAGTGACAATACTCAGACACATTTAATAAGTGGAAGGTAATGTCAGACAAAGGGACATGCTGTAAGCCTTCCACAGAAAAGGAGCCAGTGGAACAACTGTTGACTGTTGGCCATGGTCAATGCAATGAATTACTTACAAAACCATTTGCAGATATGGACTGATTCAGTGCCAATGGATTTAATCAAAACTTTAGAGCAGCAACAACAAGCACATGTCACACATATCAGTTCTCTTAATATCCTGGTTATCTGTGAATCTTATGTAGACTACAGCTTTACATGCAGAGGCCCAGGCAATAAATATGGCATTCTGTGTTGAATTCAATAAACATGAGATTTTGCATTTAAGGCCAATGATCATCTATCTATCTATCTATCTATACAGAAGACCTTTCACTCCTCTTGGATCACATATATATTCAGAGTGATAGACATCTCTCTCTCCCCTCCCTCCTTCTTTCCCTATAATCCCTCTCAAGGGCTTGCTTTGGCCGACCACTGCAAAGATGAGAAATATATTATCATTCTCCACCATCACAGAGGGTAGCAATAAGATTTGAGGGGATTCTGGTGGCCTCGAAACCAACCCTCGCATGCCCAGGGCACACTGTAGACTGAGAGAGCAAATAAGTAATTAAATTTCACTGTAAGTGTCACAGGGAATGTAAGCCATGGTGGCGTTTATGCTAAGAATGTGAATTTTAGATTCCCGTGCCTCGTAATTGCCAGTCTGTGGCAAGGATTACCACTGATTTTGATGAGGCAATCGGATTTCTTTTGTGAATGAACAATGCAGGCAATTCATCACAATTCTCTGACTTTCCTTTATAAGCTGAGAAACTCACAGAAATTTAATTGATCTCTTAAATACATTGTTGCACAAAGTAAAGCAACCCTTGCACTTATATTGAACAATAATAGTAGGCTACAGACAGAAACACTTGTATGAGTGTTATCAGAGGTAGAAATGAATTTACTTGACAGAATCTTACCATAGAAGAAAGGATCTTTAGGTGGGTTGAGGCGGGTAGCAAGGTAGACCAAGAAGAATACAGCTATAAGCACTGCCACTCCTATCTCAAGGATCACCATTGGCCTGTGTGTTACAACAAGTTATTGCACAATCCCCTGGAAAGCTGAAAAAGAACAATCTCTCTACCCATATGGTTATTCCTTTAAAAAGTAATCTCTCTTAGATTTTCCACCTCATTTTCCTTTCAAATTAGTTTCTATCTGTGTAGTGTGTGCTGTGCACGCTCCCTCCTCACTTTTAAATTAGTGAGCAGAGATGAATTGGTAGATGGAGGAGGCGATAATTATCCCAGCACCCAGAGCACCGGAGGACATGATGCAAAGATGTGAAAGCTCACAATGAACCCACATGCATGACAGACATAAGGAACTTCACTAGGAACCAGGGGGATGGATAATTGACCCCGAAAATTCTCAGCCATTTACAAGAAATAGTACAGTGCAGCAAATCTTTGTGTGCTGAACTGTTGCAGAATAAAAATAAAATGTACAGTATAATAACCAGAATAGCGCACATGATAGGGTTTTTCACATGGTAAAACAATCCTATAAGGATCACACAGTTAAGTTTAACCAGAGAGTGTTATCCTGTAATTTCACCAAAAATCTTAATATAGCTGAGATCCAATGCATACACCGAGCGCCCTCCTCTGGCAAAGAGGAAATATTAAATCTTAAATGATCATTCTCAGATTTGATAACTAATTGGCTTTTAGATAGATAGATAGATAGATAGATAGATAGATAGATAGAGAGATAGATATACTCACTCCTGAAATGCGGGCACATTGTTCATTATATAGAGGACGGCAAGTGCTGTCAAAGAAAATAAAAATATGCATATATCCTGCCCCATTGCACTGCTGATGAAGAGGCCGTGATTTTTCAGGAGGACACACTTTTCCGTTCACAGAAGGTCAGATTTTCTGAAAAGGTACATGCAATCTATGAAAATCGAGGCATTGTGAATTTCATTGTGATAAGGACTGTAGAAAATTAGCTGTTGCAGGCTAGCCTATAAATCGAATACTGCCCGACAGAAATGTAAATTTTGGATGAATGATGTCTTAGGCTACCTGGACTGTTGTATAAACTATAGTGACAACGATAATCATTAAAACAAATGCACTATTCAGGTTGACTAGTATACAGTGCAATTTCCTTCGGCCACTTTAAACTGTTTGTAGGATTCTCAGTTAAATGTACGAAACTGCTTACCATCCGTCGTCTGGGTGAAATGGCAGCTGCATCTGAGCTTGACATCACTACAACTGAGAAATAAAAGGATCAGACAATGGGGCTTTTGCCATGTTATATAATTCAATTATTTTGCCACAGATTTATGTAACTAGCATTACTTTTAGTCCACCAGATTTTACCCCGTATATCACGTGACAACTGGAATATGCAGCCCATAGCCTAACATAGCCTAAAATAGTTTCATGGATTAAATGTTGCAATTGTTTCTTTTTTTTCTTCCTTAGGCAACCCATTGGCTAGGCCTACTTTAAGATAGCCTAGGCTTACTATTTCCGGAAGTGAATAATATCTGGCAACCTATTTGTATTATTTAAAACTCGTATTTTACATTTCCTGTCAGCTGCTGAAGAAGATTTTTCAATGTTCCCTGATTGATAGACTTTCTATAAACGTCAGAGAGATACTGTGACGGGCCTTAAACTTATGATGAACAACAGGGGGTGCTATATGGAAATAAATTGCTCGTGTAAGCTATTAAGTTGTGCCGTCTGTGTTCTAGTGTGAATATGTAATTACACAAACCTCAGACCTTAAATAGGCCTCTTATTTATCAACCTAAGTTATGCCACCTAAGTTGCAACTAGACATCGGTGTCGTAGGCAAAGCTATAGCCTAGGCCTATATCCTACTCCTGTTTTCCATCTCACTACTTAAAACGAACTATTTTATGAACTTTACAAATAGACAAATACGTAATGAAAAGTGGGTATGAGGTCAAAACGCTAGTTTATTTCAAGGAGTCTACTGAATAATAAATGTATTCATATTTAAAAAAAGACTAAATAACTAATAGGCCTATGGGAAATCAGAACTGAAATAATATGGACTTTTTTTTACTACTTCACTTCACCTAAATAGCTTAGGTTGCAGCTCAGGTAACTGAACAACTTTTATAATTTACTGTGCTTTAAAGCCTATGAATTTGATAAGTCGAATTTTCTTTTTCGTTTCGCTCAGTTTCTGAATCAATTGGTTGCTCCAATATGACTGATGATTGACAACAAAAGGCCGTGTTGACTCATGTCAACGTCAGCAGACTAAGTGGACAAACTTCGTATCGCCAATGCAAGTCAAGCGGACCATAGCGGAAATATCTCCTTTCAGTTCAAAATGGCTACGTCTATGAGGAAGTGAGGAAAACAGTTCTGTACAGAGTGGGTAGAAGTAACGTTACCCCTTCCCAATAGCTAACAGGAGTGGTGGAGAAATCAAGGGAAGACACGCCATCTAGGTCTTGGATTTTGTAAATCTGTAAGGTAAGTGTCCGAAGTAACCGAAACAGTATTTAACCTAAACTGGTCTTTAAAGTTCTTCACGGCAGAGTCAAAGGCTTAGAGCCGCTAGAGAACTCTTGTGAACCTGACAGCTAGGGACCGACAGAGCGAGGCGAAAGCAACACATAGAGAATGTCTTGAAAAGTAAATCAACACTGCGTTGCGCACAGTTTGACTCTAAATGCCATATGGAACTGCCGTGGGACGAAAAGGTGCCAAACCCAATTAATCTATTTTGTCTGTCACAATTCACTGGGTAGACTGTCACATGAGCGCATTTATTAGCTTCAGTGACAGTTTGACAAACTTTAACCTAACGTACCTGTAGGTATAACTACTCATAAAGCACAACAACATATTGTTTTAATATATTTGTATACCGTTGTATTATAGTATAGTAATAACGATATAACAATATAGGCTAACGTCAACGTAGGAGACTTCCACTTTAGTCCAGGTTTCGTTATGATTTTTCTTTAGCCTAATTAAGCAAAATATTTGACAGCAAATTTGCCATACGAAAATGTACAATTTTCCCTAATAAATACTGTAGAAGAAATGATTTATCTATAATATCTATATATAGGCCTGTATACATATTATTGAAGCAAGGTTAGTTAAACGATAGTTGGAAAATGTATCTTGGCTAGTTATGCCTTTTTGTCTGTTCACCGGCATTACATATTACGTCATACCATCTGACGCATGAAGTGCGTGTCTGTGCGCGCAGGCGCGCGTATTTGTGTGCGCTGTTTCCTGCCATCTTACATGTAACTTCATGATGTATATTCCTTGGAATGATTTTGGTGTATCACTGTTTTTTTATGTACTAAAGTTGTCCAGATCACTGTTATTTGCTGCAAAGTAAATGTAAAACTATTGTCCAGAATTTCCTATGGGATAATAAAAGTATCTATCTATCTATCTATCTATTTGAGGATCAAGTGGGATGGGTTTCTATCAAGCATGTTATGTAGAATTCGTTGTACAGGACAGAGCTTGATCGCAGGCAGCACTGACCCAAACAACCTTTATGTAGTCTTAAATTGTGTGAGTGTGTGTCTGTGAGAGAGGTAGAGAGACAGACAGACAGAACGTGTGTGTGTCCATCAAATAATTTTCAGTTTTCACAGCTGGTGACCTGAGTAATTGGAATGTTTTTTCAGGTCTTGTAGAAACATACAACAATCTGTCTCTCAGTCCATCTGAGTCTGTCTGGGTCTATAGAGACAAGATGTTTGTACTGTATTGTACTGTCAAGTCAAGCCAGTGTTTCATCTGGTGGCAACAGTCCGCACATGAGATTGTAATCAGTAACTAACTCATTCTTCTGTGATATCTATCTTAATGGAATGAATTGGCAGTGTGCAGAAAAGGCCTCCATGTGTCCTCTAGTGAGACTTGTACTGAAAGGATTCATCCTGCCTGCATAGATCTAAAGAGAAGAGAAATATGGGGTCTTGTCTCCACTTGAGCGTTGAGATGTAAGAAGGCTGTTGCTGATGCTCCCCTCCTCTCCCCTCCCATCCTGCCCGCTCCTCATCTCAACAGCGTGCCCTCTCAGCCTGCTGTTGTGCTGGCACCCCTGGCAGTGACAAGGCGCTGTTGTTGAGTGCCAGGCAGCCCACAGCTCTCACTGCCGCCTCTCTCTCCTTTCCCTCCCTTTTCTGACTCAGGGCCTCCGTGTGCCTCGGCTCTCTTCCCCCCATCTCATCCAGTGATAAATTTCATTTAACCCCCCTCACCACTCCCACCACCAGCAACCCTGCAGCCCCACCAGACTGATTGGCTGTGGGGGTTGTTGGGAGATGGGCAGTGTGTTTGGAGCCAGAGCAGCTGCCTCTGCACTGGAGGTGGGCAGTCAGTGGTGATGGGTAACAGCGCGTGCTGTTCCCAGCATTCCTGGAATCTGGCCTTCATTAGGTAATGGTTCATGTATTAAACATGAACAGCAGGATGACTGTTGTTTCTTTTTTCTATTTTAGGAGAGAGAGGCTTGGGCTATTGTTGCTGTACTGTCAATAATTCTGTAGCCTAGTCCTTGTGTTTGCTTTCTTTTAGTCTGTCAAGCTTATGGTGTTGAAGGACACATTTATGGCTGAAAGTGGCGTGAGGACTGTGTAGAGCAGCGCTGTTTGGAAGCAAGTCTAACTTTGTTCCAAGAGGATCTTAAAAGGCTATTATAGTTTTTATATTCAGATTCATTATTGACATGCTGTGCTATTTGAAAGATCTAATGCACTGTAAACCCCAACCGTTCAGTGAACTCAAAATATTTGCGGAAACTGATTACCACTAATATTTGATTTTTTTCTGAAGTTTTAAACTTTTTAAATATTTTGGGTTTTTGAAAATGTTAAGTACTTCATATTCAATAGATTTGTGCTAATGATTGTTAGATTTCAGTGCTAATCAGTTACTAAAATATTTAAATTTTGTCTTAACAAAATTATATCATTGAAACACCAAAACCATTGCAACTAGTGTTTTCTAGAACAAGTAGATTATATTGGCATCATCACAGAATGCATAAATAACAACAATTTGGCAGTTAAACCCAAACTGTGATTCAAGTGCCAGTCAAGTGTCACTGGCATATGAAATTGTTTACATTGATAGCACAGCCAATAGAGTAGGAGGGGTCAAGAAGAGATTTGTCTTTTAAAAAGACTTCACCATGATCTCTTATCACATGGCAAAACTGTAAAAGATACTATGATACGCAGTCTTCATTATGAAAGTAAATTTAACCTTTAGCCTTTATTTAGCCGCTATATAAAAAAGATTATGGGATTCAATTTCAGCTCCTTGTCCAGCGCTCCAATTAGTGTTGTTTGAACTTAATGTTTTGAGTTGAATTAGCTGTTACTTACCTGTGGTGAGAATTCAGCCAAGGAATAGTGGTTTTAACTCAACAGCAGCATATGTCCTTATTAAGTTGACATATCAATGCTATGAGTATTGTAAAAAAACTTGAAAAAGTATCACAGAATTCTAAAAGTTGCATTTTAATGGCTTCTAGTGTGTTGCAAAGGATCATGGGAGTGAAGGAAAACTCAACATTTTTGGGGTAACAATCAAAGCTTTTGAGTTGGTGTGAAAGTTATTCATTTTTGGGAAATGTATTTGAATTTTTAAATTTGAAAAATTGAAATGTTAGTGGTAATAAGTTTTCACAAAAAGCATTATGTTCATCAAACATGTCAGGGTTTACAATGTGCTTTGTATATCAAGACATCCCTAAAGAAAAAAAAGATGATTCAGTTTCAATCTAGGTTATATTTTGAATGGCAGTCAGACATCCTGTGCAAATGTTAACCATACTTGTTTTTAGTTGAATGTGAGAATATGCCACTAGCCCTCAGCTGTTTAGTTTCATGTTAGGCATGTTGCTAAAAGAGGAGTGCAGGCCTGTGTGCAGCCTATGTCTCTGGACTCTCACCCTGCCATCTTAGAAAGTGCAGGGGTGAAGGGTCTGAATGTCATGGGTCGGGCGACTCAGGCGTTCAGGGGAGAGAGCCTGCAGCAAGCATATCAGTCTCCACATGGTCTTGCTATTGCAGCATAGCAGAGAAACTGTGCTTCACCTATCCTATGGAACCCATGGTGCTTATGGTATGTGGCGTTTATATTACACCTGTGTTGAATATGCTACATGCGTTTATGTCGATTTTTAATAAAGCATCTCATTATGGTTATTATACAAATGCCCTTAGAGGTGGGGTCTGTGATCCATTGCATATTTTGTTAAATTCCGTCAGTTGCTACTTGCTGTAATATTAACATTGTTTGTCTTTGCAGTCTGTGGTATGCATTTCAGTTTGGGGGCCTGACAAGGCTGTTGATATTTGAGCTCAACTGCCTTTCCCTTCTGGGCTGTATAGGCACTTTGTTGATTGACAGGATTGTTTGTGGTTCTGTTTTCCAGGGATATGTAGTACAAACTCTGAAACCTAGACACTGATTGGGGCATGTTGAACTTGCCTAAAAATGCAGAGGATTAGAGACACAGATTAAAAATATTTTGTCTCTGTTAATTGCATAATGTAATAGAACCCTATTCTTTGCATCTTTAAAATGTGGGAAGTATGATCTGTGCGAGCTGATGTATGAGTTGTGGTAACGGTTTGATGGAGTTTTAGGCAGTGTGTTGAGCTGCTGCAACTGAAGTGAGCAGACAAAGTGAAAATGTGACTGTTCTCATGTAGAGTGGAGTTTCATATGTTACACTGAGCAGGTGGCTTGCTGCATTGTGTTGCATTGTGCTTGGCTGTCTTCACACATACTGTACACACAGTGTGTGTATCTCTGTGTGTGTGTGTGTGTGTGTGTGTGTGTGTGTATGCTGGGAGTCCGGCACAGGAAGCCATTTGCATCACCGCCCCCCACCCCCTGATTTCCCATGTCAGGCCTGCTGAGATTCGGCCTCCCCCTGCAGCCAGTCAGTCACGGCCAAACAGGAGAGCCATTTTCCAGCAAAGCGTCCAAATGTCAGAGGTGACCAAGGCTTCCAGTGGAAACACTGAATGTTGGGGGTGGTGGTCTCTGAACAGGAGTCCTAGCAGAGGGCAATGAGTTGACCAATAAGTATGGATAATTGAACTAATATGTTTAGGATAGAAATCAAAACACTTCACTTAGGTTTGTGAGTTTATTGCTTATTTAATGCTTCAACTGTGACCCTAGTCCTTTGACATCAGTAACGCTTTAAAGACTCGTTGTCATTTACTTTTTCATTTTTTATATGCTGTGGCTCAAGCTTGAGTTGGTGTTTGTCCTCTCGGTGGCACTGTTAAGAATGTTGCAGGCTCCTTTATCTTGGGCCTGTGTTACACTGAAATGATACGGGGTTTGTCTGCCAAAATGGTATGTTGAAAGAGTTGTCCAGTATCACTGTCTGTTTTTGCTTTCAGTGTTGGCGCATATCTTCCTGTGGCAGGTGAGCTTTGGGCCAGAGTGCCTCACTCTATTTGTAGAGACAGCAACAGGAAGTTTTTGAGGAAAACAGTATCTGGAGTCATGCCATGGTCTCCTAACAGCATCCAGCTTGTGGAAAGTGAACTAACCTTTGCCTCTTTTATAGCTGAAGTTTATGGTGTCAACAAAGAAACATTGCCACTGGGTGTGATTGTTCCAAACGACTTCCACTAGGGTTGGAAAATTCCATGGGAATTAATGGGGGTTTATGGGAATTTATGGGAATTAACAGGAATTAATGGGAATAAACTGGAAATTTTCAGGTTGAAGGAAAAAATCATCTAATAAAATAATCTTGGCTAAAACAATCAGATTTTGATGTGAATACAGCTGAGTAAAATCAAAGTTCTCCTATTAAACCATCTGTCATATCATATGCTATTCCTCAGTCATAGGGACATAGCACACTACTTACTGCAGGGCTGTTGAGGCAAAACCCACTACATGGATTGTACGTTCCTCCATCACTTGCAAAATGATTTTTAGAATTCTTAACTACTAAAGCTACTTTTCCGCTAACACGGATAGGCCTACAGACTTTTGAAGCCACACATTTTGGCCAAAGGTGTTGTTCAAAACATTTTACAACATATTGATATTTGAAATCTTCTGAGTAGCTAGCACCATAAAAGTTAGCTTCTTTAATGAAATTGTGCTAGCTAGCTTACATTTACCAGTAAACTAGCAATACATTTTGATTTAATAGTTGAAGGTTGAACTTTAACACCAAAGGGTAAGAAATATTCTAGTCAACATTCATGGTTTTGTTCAGTGAAAGACTTGATTGTTAAATTCTTCAATGAAAGAATTAAGCATTCATAAAGTTCCACTTATAAATAAATCTGCATCATGTTTTTATTTGCATCCTTTTGCAACAATATCTGCTTATGACAAAACAAAATGTATATGTGTTCATTTTGGTATATGACTCTTCTTTGAATTATCCCAAATTTAATTGTCATTATTTCCCATAAATTTCTCAGAAATTCCCATAATTCCTGTCAAAGTTTCAAATTTGGAATATTTCAAAAATTCCCAAACTAAAGTTTCCATGGCAAGTTCTTGTAAATTTACCAGAAAATTTCCTCCCCTCTGCAAGCCTAACTTCTACAATTAAAGTCTAACATTTTCTTGGATTTCAGTAAGTCATGCTCATACATGTTTTCTCAAAAGTTACCTTAAGAAAAGTAAAGCAGGTTGCATTCATCAGTCGCACTGGCTTGTAATCTGTAAAATGTATCCCTGAGGGAACTCTATTAAGCTGACCTCTGTATACACATAATAACCAGACAAAGGCAGACTTGTCCACCACAGCAATCATTTGTATCACATGTGTTGTGGATGTATCTTGTGTCCACTGTATGCCTATAATGTGTCTTGGAAAGTATGAAAGTCTCATTCTGCCCGAAGCAGTGTCACACAAGTCCACTCTCTTTAAGTCTGTTTCTAATGCAAACCCAGAGAGGGCTACAGTACACTACCAACAGCATGTGCGAGTGTGTGTAGGAAATGAGTTGACCATGTGCTTTAGCCCCTACACTGTCTTATGTCCCTCATATCATCTTAGTTTATCTTCTGTGGGCAGTTGTATCAGTTATTATACTATATTATATTTGGGAATAGACTAATTACATTGAGAATAATTAATGACAACTGGGTCTGAATGTGAGTGGGAACAATCTGAATGTGAAACATATTTGAAACATTTATGCTAAATCATTGTTTTGTGAAGGCAGAATCCAAAGAAGTATAGCAGATTCAACCGAAAGTAGTCGGTGTTCCTATGAAACTGAAGGTGGTTTTCTGTAGCACTGGTCCTTGTCCTGTTTCAGTGCCAAAGACACTTCTACCCCCCTCTTTATCCCTGAGCCTCTTGACACGACTCTTGACAAAATGTTCCCGTTTTCACATGGTGCTGTTCACTGTGCTCCTCTTTCATGATTACCATCTTTGTCTTCATGGCCAGCAGGCATTTTTAAGAGTCGAGTGCAGCTGACTGCGTCAGAACATTAGGAAACCTTATCAGTCCAAGATGCTGAACTGTTGTGCAATCTCTGAGGGTCAGGATGCAGTTCTCCTGCGCTTCCCCACGTAGCCTCTTCCAGGAATGCGCTCAGACATCCCCGTGGCTTTTGTCCTTTTCTCGGCGCTTGTCATCATCAGCCGTGGGCGCTGATAAGCCATCTGCCCGTAGCATCCAGACGACCAAATGAGAATGACTGGCACTATCATTGCTCACCAGAGCTTTAGATGAAGCTAGCAGAGACTGTTTGAGTTTTGGGAGCCAAGCTGTGATATCAGAGGGAGAGAGCCTTGCTGGAGATCTGCCTGAGTCACACACAGACACCAGCTGTAACAAAGCGGACTGCACACATCTGTCCAGTGCCCACACATTTGTGTGTTTATGTGTTTGTGTGTGTGTGTGTACGTGTGTGTGTGTGTAAGAGAGAGAGAGAGAGAGAAAGAGAGAGAGCATTTACAGAACTGATGATTTCACTGTAGGAGTATATAGATTGGTAGGAAATACTCACCTCTCATGCATTGTTTAATTCTTTGTTTGCAAGTCTTTTTTTGCTGAATTAAACTGATTGTGGAAGTGGGAAGACTCAACAGTCTTTATATATTTGTAGTGCAAGACATACTGCACATCACTGACCTCAAAGAATGAAATGTAGTCAGCAAGTGGTGATGTTTCCCAAGTAGCTGGTCAGTTATCTTTTACATCTGGCTTTCTGACCCTGTGTGACTATTTTTTATCCGGAGGTTATTATCAAGATCCTCTTTTAGAGTTTTCTCTGTAGGTCATAGGTCACTGTCCATCTTGCAGATGTTTACAATTCCTGGAAAGAGAAGTGTGTGTGAGTGTGTGTGTGTGTGTGTGTGGGGGGGGGGGGGGGATGTCAGTTTCCCCAAGGCACTGGACCCCATGTATCTACCACCATGTTTTACACCAAATTAAGGAATAATTGTTACGTTGCAGAAACAGTCCAAATCAACATCACTGTTGTCCCCTTTTCAGTGTCATTAACAAAATCAGACACTAGTAACTGATGTAGCAGAGTCTGGTGTGTGTAGCTAGAGGTTACACATTCTAGGCCAAAACCTCCAAGGTCTTTTTTGCCCCAGGGCCCAGTGTACAGTTGCTCTGCTACTGCAACATCCTCTCAACCAAATGCAGCACGTTTGGGCAGTGTGGCTAACTGTCTACTGAAAGATGCATGAGTCCATACTTGTAGCTCTGTCAACACATTAGCTCTGTGACAGCGAAACCGCAGCCGCTTGGCTGGGATCAAACACAACCGTCAGGCGTCCATCTGCTTCCCTGGTTTGATCCTCTCTCTTTGCTGCCCTTCCAGTGTCATTCTCCATTCAGCCGTGGTGCTCGTCACATCTCCCCAGGCCTTGGCTCCTCAATGACAAGTGTGTGTGTGTGTGTGTGTGTGTGTATGTTCCATCAAGGCACACCACTCCAATGAATAAATATTTAATTCCCCAATTAAACTATTATGGTCTGTTGTGGCCAGGTGCATGTTTAGGCATGTGAGGCCACCAGGGTTGTCTGTTGTTAGCATTATCAGATGTTAATTAAGACAGAGGAAAAAGCCTCCAGCGATGAGTTTAATGACAGCTAATCAGTTGAATCTGTTTTGTCTGCATCCTGGTGGTTAGCAGCAAAGCGTGTGAAGGATCTCGCAATTTTAGCCCCTCTTAGTCTTAAAGAGAGGGAATCTGCAAATCTGCTGAAAGATTTTCCTAGTGTTGTGAGAGGAACCTTAAATTGGTGTATTTAGTGGTGTATTAATAGTGAATTTAATGTTATCAAAATCAAATGTCCAAGCCTGAATGTATATTGAGTTGATGCGATATGTGGTCAGCATTGATAGATATTTCCTGAAAGCCTGTGTCGTGACTAGTGGTGAATTCCAGCTCTCTCTCTGGCTAACTCCTGCGCCCTCCTCCTTTGTTTCCTCTGGCCGCGAGTCACTGGCGGTGTGGTTCTGGCTGAGAGCGCTGAGGCTGCGGCTGCGGCCGCGGCTGCTGCTGAGGAGGAGATCGTCCAGATGACTCCCATGCGCCTCCCAAGCTCCGCTGGTGCTCTCCGCCGCCTTTTCTGCAAAATCACACTCATCGCTTCCAGCTCACTGTTAGGCAACAATTGGTGTGTTGGTGTGTGAAATACAGAGAAGAACTTTCCCTCAGGAATTAATTTACTGTATCTATCCACAATGAAAAGAGCCTTGCATGTCAAAGGAGTTGTTAAAGATAATGATCATAGCGTCGGTAGTCTAGCGGAGATGGTTCTATTCCCAGTAGGCTGAAGGCTGTAAGTATGTAACCTATAGCCTAAAGATATTAAATGAGTGCTATTATGTCCTGTTATTAGTGTAATGAAGTTTTTACACTGTGTGTCACCTTCATTAAACGCACCTCTGCATCAGCTAGGCCACATACAGTATAGATGTATGAATCTACTTTACTATTGCAAGTGTAGAGGTGGTTTTTGTGGCTCTGTTGAAACACATACAGTAATGGCACACACACTTCGTCCACTGGCTTCAGGCCCGTGTGCTGTGGCAGAGGTCACGTTAGCTGAAAGGGTGAACGTATCGTGTGCCACTTCCGCTGGAACTGCACATGCACATGGATCAGAGGGAGAAGGACCACCCAGGAGCAGGCGTGTCTGGGGAACAGGTAGAATGAGTGGCAGAGTGGAGCTCTTGGTGGGGGGTCTCCCTGAGCCCCTCCGCAACACCTCCTGCCCCCAGCACCACTTCTGACTCCAGCCCGCAGTGTGGACATTGACCTACATGGCAATATACCTGCATGCGATTGGTCAACATAAATAAAGCCCAGTCTCTTCCACTTTCTCTTGTAGCCTGTGAATGGAACAGGGAAATAAACTCCCTCTCTTTCTCTCAGGAACAGTCTGTTGTCTGTAGTAAAAGCATCACGGGTGATGATTTAAGAGGGAAGCATGCTGTAAGACTAAATAGAGTCCTTGTGTCCTTTTTTGTTGAGTGAAGAAAAAAAGGAGCCACTGTAATTGTGGTACAGTCTCTCTCTCTCTCTCTCTCTCTCTCTCTCTCTCTCTTTCTCTCTCTCTCTGCAGACTAGCTTTTTTCATGATGTTTTCCAGTAATGATACTGGCACTTTACAGGAAGAGGATATTTGGAAGCCCAATAATGATCAGTATTGATTGTCTCCTTGGAGACAAGAAGGGCAGTAGTGGCGGGAGAGGGCTGTGACGGACACCTCAGGTTGCTAGGACGCAGCCAGCTGCTGCAATGGTGTCTGGGAAATGCTTTGATTCCAAACTGATATGCAAGCAAAGAAAAAAAATCAAAAATCAAAAAACAGAAGGTATAGAATGGAAGGATTGCTGGGAAGCTGAGGAGGAAGTTGGTGGAACCCCGCCTGCAGTCCTGCCTCGCTAACCAGCATATGGCAGAGATGAAGTCAGCGCAAGCAGTTGAACTGATTTCCCACAATTTCCACAGCATCTGTCATGCCTGCCCTCTCGCACTGTGCAATCGAAATGGATTCTGGGAATTTCTCCACCCCGACCCAAGCCACAGACGATTGTTGCGTAATTTGATTTGAGAGCAGTGGGAGGAATGATATGCATCTTGCTGACCTGGCTGATCTGGTCTGAAGCTAGTGCCTGAACCACCCTCCCCCACCCCCCACCCTCAACCGTCCCCACTCATTGGAGCTCATCTGGGCTTTGCTAGTACCCACAGGGGCAGCCTCACATCCTACCTCCCAGGAGCCAAGGGCCGCACAAAGGGTCGCTTATGGGGCCCTGTGCCTGAATCGCTTCACCCTCCACCACCTCCTACCCTGCGGACTCCTGACCCTATTCCCCCCCCATCTGTATGACTGCCAACAGATCTGCCGTGTGCCCAGTCAGCGAGGCCTGGCAGAGGCTGCTGTGTGGTGGCGGTCGGGCGGGTGGAAAGACCAATGTGGAGGTGAGAAGTTGGAGCTGAATGACGGGGTGGATGCGTGGCGCCACTGGCAGCTCATGAGGCATCCACCACCAACAACCCCCCCCTCAGCCCTCAGCCAGCGTGCGTAATGGTGTGAGGGGGCCCCAAGGCAGCCAGGTCATGGTTGATATTCATAATATTCAGCTCCTGTATTAAGCACTGCTACCAGGCATCTTCTCACCACCCTTTGCTCTCCCAAAGTCCTGTTACCTGTCTGAAGCAGTGAGACTGCATGCGTCAATTAGTTAAGAGGCCTTTGCCTATGGTCTAGTTCTAAATTCTAGCTCATTAGTAGGGCTATGTTAAACGATCATAATCACAATGACCATACAGTGTTCCCAGACCAATCCAAACTGACTCAGAAATCCCAATATCTACCCAAAACATTGTGCACACTAGAAACGGAAAGCTAATTACATGGGACAGATACTGTATGCAGAGTGCTGGGACAGCTTCACTGAAAGGATAACTTTGCAAGCAGCAGACTGTAGAGGTTGAATAGCAGCAAATCTGTCTAGAGAAAGTCATTTGAATGTCTTTGTAAAGAAGTTACTGTTCACACTGCCTAAAAAAATGCCACTCAGTTGAGTTATTTCAAAAAGTGCTTACTTGTTACGTTTCTTTATGCATTAAACCAAAGTTAAATCATCAAAACATTACTTCAATATGAATGTCGTGCCTCAGTTGCAGTGCTGATGATTTTTTTTTGACCGGCTTTCCTGTTTGGTGTCATGACCATACAAGTCTCATATTGTGTGAAGCCACTCACTTGAATTTCACCAGAACTTGTTTTGAATGAATTTCCAGTGAAATGTTTTAATTTGGATGTGCCCTGTCTGACTGCACTGAGCCCTGAGAGCCCTGTCTGCGTTTTTAGCTGCGTCTTGTCATGGGTCTTTGAGGAGTTATTTGTATATACATGTTTAATTACATGTGTATTTTTCCCCCTTTGTGTGTGTGTGGGGGCGGGGGGGTTATGTGTGTGTGTATGTGTGTGTGTAGGTCATGGCGTTTGTGTGGTGCTAGCCTTGGTGCTCCAGGTTGTTTTGTGTGGGCAGCAGCGGTGATGAGCCAGCAGCTGGCTGCCTGATGCCCCTCATCTCCTCCACCCCTCTGGCTATGGACCCGGAGAATCACCTGCACCCGGAAGGCCTGCAGCAGGACATGGGCATGTATGGCCACACCACCCCGATGCTCGGGGTAAGTCCCTACTACTCACTTACTCACTTACTCACTTAGTCACAGTACCAAGCTTACAGTACACACCACTCCCTAAAACTGCTGGAAGATACAGAGAGATCGCAATGAAAGATAGTTTGCCCAGAAAAAGAAAGTCAACAGCATGAAAGTGCCAATACTTTCACCTCTTTCTGTTTATATTTAACTTTAATATTAAATTGTAAGTTATTCTGCCATGTCATCAGTACCACATCCACAAAAATCTGTAGGGACGTGAAGAATTAAATATATTTGATCAAAGTCACATGCAGTATGCAAAAACAGGCTCATGTACGTTTTGCTTGTGTGAAATATACAGTTTTGGCAGTTGTGTCTGTCTCATGTCTCAAATGGGTCCTCCACATGCCTCACCCAATCTGCTGATGCACACCTGCACCAGTACATGATTACTGTAATACCTGCACCTTGAGCACACTGCATCACTGCACTCTAGAGCAGAACTGATGCAGAGTATTTACTGTAAATGCGCATCATTCACAGAGTTTGGGGATTCAGGAAGCAAAAGCCCCTTCTATGGATGTATACAGATATTTTCCATGTTGTCTGTAATTGTCTTATGAGTGTTCATGAGTGCAGTTACTGTGACAGTTGTTGCTTTTTGAGTCTGACTGTAAGAGGACAGTTCTTAACCACAAAGAAAATAGAAGCAATGCTGCCGTTTTTTTTTTCCAAGCTGATAAACAGACTCTAGCTCTTCATGCTAACCATTTCAGTAACCACAGCCACCCTCGCTCATGGTTCACAAGAGCACTGCGTGCCCTGCTGCGTCTATCTGTGAGTGCGTGCGTGCGTCTTATGAGTCACAGCACTGACGCGTGGAGCCCCTCACCGCCCAGGCACAGGCTAGTTTAGCACTAATTCACTAGCCATTCCACCGCTCCAGCAGCCGCTGCCAGAGCTCTGTTTGAAAACTGATTTAATGTTTAACGTTTTATCAAGTCAGGGGATTTCCTGTTCGATCATATCCTATTCTTGGATGCTATGACTTCAATGGTTAAAACAAAAGGATCAAACTAGACAAATATTGGGAAATCTTAAATCTGAAATTTGAATATGAAAAGCACAATGTAATTAAAGGACAGCTAATAGTAATGCACTGCTGAAGGAATTCCAATAAAGAATAATAGCTTTGAACTGAAGATGTGGATTAGTGTGAAATCATTAGGCTTTATAATATAATGTCTTGCCATTGTGGTTGGTTTGTAATAATGGGAAAGTTTTTTGAGGAAGTGGGTGTAAACTGAGTGGTTGGATGTCATTTTATCTCCACCACTGATGCAGGGTTATTTAGAGCAGGGAGTTTTTCATTGCCAATTCATTAGCATCTGTTATTTAGCCAGCTGTTTGATTCTTGAACTATTTTTGGCCACGGCCTCAATTAACAGCATGGCTAATGCATTTAGCCTCTCTTTCTTTTTGCAGTCGTAATGGAACACTCCTTAATTCCTGTCCAGTATTGTTTTTGTCCAATTTAACACTCATTACACTTTACAAATCAATTCTTTTGCTGTCTGTGTTTGTATGTAGCCCTGGCTATTTAAATAACAAGCATGTGGAATTAGATAGAGTAAATGTAACCCATACACTTCCTGATATCCATACTCTTTTATCCAATCAGCATATTGTTTCAGGAGCAAATCATATAATTTTGTAAGTTGATGTACTCAAGTATTAGTCGCCCTTGTCCAGAATTCCAGACTAAACCAATGTGTTTGTTGCTGCTGTCTTCCAGGGCCAGTCATATTCCCATCGACTTCTGTGGGGATTCCCCCAGCAGGATTCTTTGAACCTGCAACGGCCCATGCAACCCTACAGCCAGTAAGAAACTTGTCCCTCTCCCCTTGTCCTGTCTTACATCTCCTTACAGTGTGCACATACGCAAACACACACACACCCACACATTCACAGACACAAGCACATACACACACACACACACACACACACACACACACACACACAAGCACACGTGTGCACACACAAACACTCCACAGGGAGGATGCTGAGGTCATTCTCTCAGTGCCCCGTGTCCAGTCTCTCAAGAGCAGCTGTAGGCCTCCCTCTGAGGATTGGCTGAATGGAACCAGGTGCAGGTGATAGTGATAGTGGATCATTTGGGATGGGAAGTTGTAAATGCTTTTTTCCTGAAGGTGGTGCTGGTTAAGGGAGCAGGTCTTTGATGCAAGCAGACCTGTTTGTGATTGTATAACACTGTTGGCTTTGCAGTGGTACAGAGTTTACGAAAAGAACAAACAGAAGAAATTAGAGTCATTAAAGATGGTGACTTTGGTGTTCTGGATGACATCAGCTCCTACGTGATAGAAACTCTTATTATATATTATATTATTCTTATTATATATAATATTATATATATACACACAGACACACACACACAGGGGAAATATGCGATGTCTAATTAAGTCCTGCTGTAGGTAGTCCTACTGTCCTTGTGGTTTGTGTGTAGGAAGCTCTTCTGATATTTGTGTGTCTGTGTATCAAGTGGTTGGTGCCAGTTGGTAAGAGTTTAATCTTTGAAGTGGAATTGGCATTTGGAAACTGACTGAAAGGATAGTTTTTTCCCTTGCTTTTTGTGGCTGTTCTCCTCTTTCACTCTTGGGCAATGCTGGGTTTTCACATGCCTGTTGGAATGGATCTTCCCAGGTTGCTCAAAAAAGTTAGACTTTTCTGCTTGTAAAGAGAGTCACACATTGAAGTGTCACTGGTCACTAATTGGGATCGTTGGCTTTCGTGTGGCTCATCTCTCTCTCTCGACTGGACAGTTGAGAATGAGGAGCACATGAGCACAGGCATGAACTACACGGCCCCACCCTGGCCCCACCCAATAGACACAACCCCCATTGTTCACCCCCTAAAGAGCGATAGGAAACATTCAGCATCATAGCAGTACTAGACTCTAGATGAGTGGGAGGTTCATGTGCTTCATGTGGTTAGCCCACTGCTGATGTAGTTTCTCGTATTGCTAGTCAGTTTTTTGCAGTCCTCTGAGACCAGGTGCATTTAACCAACTATATGAATGAAAATGCTCTGACGTAAAGCTCAGTTTAAGGGAACGTCAGAATAGAAGAATATGACTCAAAGTGTATTACCATATCACCACAAACTTTTAGTGTCCTTTTGATATTAGGGGTAAGTAGTTTTAGGAGTAGAACTGGAACATTCTGGCAGCGCACAGATTTGAACCACTATACTATCTTGACCATTTTCCTCTGAGGTGCTAGCTCTGACTTTGTGAGAATTACAAGGTGGATTTAGCTTACTACAGCTTACAGATGCTGACCGAAAGCCTTACCGCTTCTTTTCTTTTCATTTTCTCTCTCGGATTGAATTTGATTACTGGTACTGATTCTGGTAACACAGTCAAGGTGGTAATCTTCATTAGGCTATTCAGTTTAATAAATGTCACAGACGTAGCACATTAAATTAGCTTAAAAAACATCACATCTATCAACAGAGCTCTTGAGAAAAAAATATTTGGGGTTTCATGCAAGTGCTTCAAAAATTAGATATAGCCCAGTTTCATTCTTAGCTCATGCTGTTGATTTGGACATATATTTTTGAAAATCAGCATTTATTCATTTTCAGTCTGTCATTTCTTAACATTTAATAGCACTTTCTGAAATGAGGAACCGTCTGTTCCAGATATTAGGATAATGAATTGGATTGAGTCTGTTATGACTCCAGTGTGGTTTCTCAGACAAGGAATTAGGCAGCGACCGCAAGCTCTGGTAGTGACAGGAACATGTCAGATTAGGGAGCCGTAGCCTCTAGTTACACCAAGCAGATGAAACGTTCCGGGAAAGGACTCGATATTCCAGACCGAGGCGCTCTTGTTTTATTGGAATGTCACCGGTGCTGCCTGCCAAAGCTCCTCCATTATTGCCACATCCAACGGGAACAGGAGGTCTACGGGGGAGGGGGAGGGGGAGGGGGAGGGGTCACAGACAAGGGAAAAAACACAAACAAACACATATAAACACACAGGCACATGTGCGCACATATACACACACACTTTACCCACCCTGAACACTAATACAAATGCACATGCACTTGTTTACATACAAGTAAACAAACAAATAGACACAATTGGAACTCCTGAATCCAGCTCTTTAAACTGTGCCATACTGTATAGTCCTTACATGTGACTCAGGCTGTGACTAAAAGATTGTAAGGACACATTATTAGTCTTTAGTCAATTTTCAAACAAATCTAATCATCTTCTGAAGATTTCTGTCTAGCTGATAGCTTTATTAAGCTTCAGTGTCAAGTCTCTGATAAAAGTGACATCATTGCTTCCTTACCAACTCTAAACTTGCCAAAGCAAGCATAAATCCACAAGAACCTTTGAAGTGACAGTGACTCATGATTTGTCCCCTCAAAGCTGTCTGATGTTCTGTTGCATAAATGCACAGTGTGAGCACATTTACGCAAAGCCTTCATAATAACTAAAAAACATTACAGTTGCTTTCAGACTTGTAGCATAAACTTTTAAACCAAACTTAGGGGTTTAGTTATCAAACAATTCATTGTCCCGACACAGATATGACAACTTGCTGAGTGTGTTTTATCTTGTAAGGTCCAAGAACTCCTGATTATTTCTGGGAAGAACAGTCTATTTCATCAGAGTTTGTCATCTTGTGTGATTTGTTCTTTGTATAAGATCAGATAAGATAATGGCCGGAGGATTGTTTACAAAAACAAAAAATACCAAACTCAGTCAGCAGTAATAATAGACCTGAATACTGTTACTGTATTTTTTTTCAGTAAGCAGTATCCAGGCTGTTAGGTTTGTGTTTCAGTGGGGCACATTGGCATGCAAGAAATTCTGTTTCTGTACAGCACTGTACAATTTGTCATATTGTAAATATGCACATACATACCATACTACTATCTATACATTGGATATGGATGTTTGTACTACTATGATTCTGCTTGGGTGTGTTAAACTGAGGTTTCAAAAGTTTGTTTGTATATTAGCTAGATGGCATTTACTTAGCTAGATTTGATTTAGTCAGTGAAAGAACTAAAGGTCATGTCTTACTCTAAGCACTAAAAAGTACACAGTAATGACATTGCATCATTTTTTACATGTAACTGTGGGTTTGGTTACTGTACCTATACCATTTTCATCATTTTGAACTATAAAAAATGAAAGCACTAAAGTTTTCTAGATTGTCATTTTGTAACTGAAAATTACTGAACAGAACCATCAATTTTACTTTTGATTTCGTTTGTTAGCACCGGACCAGATTGACTCAGTGAGAAACTGAAAGAGTAATTGTACTGTTACCCACACTTTTACAATGTTTATCTGAATGTTTATCTGTAAAACACACTGACAGATCCAGGAAGTTGGTGTTTGATCAGAGAGTGGGTTGATTCTGTGGAAGCGGAGACCTGGCTTCCCAGGTAGCGTGGCAGGGAGCAGAAGTGAAAGCAAAAGAGGAGCTGTAAAGCTGAAGCAGAGCTGTGCTCCCCGTGCCTCATGACTCCTGTGTGTTCCCTAGTCATATGACTGGGCACACACACACACACACACACACACACACCATTCGTTCAGTCATTCACTCGCTTTCAGAGGGAGAGAGCTTGTGTGAAGAGCGATGAGGGAGGGGAGAGTGCCATTCACGTTTGGGAGCATTTCCTGCTGGTCTCCATGGTGTGTTATAAGGCTGTTTCTTATTGACATGTTAGCTACTCATATTTATTCGTGGGAACTGTTCTGTGAACAATGTAAGTGCGTATTGTAATTTCCATTATTAATGTTTTTATTTATACGTACACTGGTGGTGTAGTGGTTAAAGAATTGTGGGTTTGAATCCTGGCTGCCACCATTGGTGCTCTTGAGCAAGGCACTTAACCCTAAGTTACTCTAGGGGAAACTGGACCTGATGTTAGTGATAGTTGACAAATGTAAGTTGCTTTGGATAAAAGCGTCTGCTAAATGCATAAATGTAAGTGTTCATTTGTATGTATCACACCTTTTTAAATTTCTCATGGTAGTTTTTTGCCTGTCATTTTGATTGTTCCTAGGGCATTCTGAAAACATCTTTTTATGAAATGATTATTGCCATAATTGCCAGACTCCCACATTATTGACTTTGACACTGACTATTTAGTCAAACATTTGTTTATATGAGTAAAAATCCCACAGGTCTCTTATCAAACTACTGTGTCTGTGTCTATCTTTAGGCCTTATCAATTGAGCAACACGTCAGATGTACCAGTGGAAATGTTGGGTGGTTCCACATTCCATGATGTGGACTTTTCTAGTCTTGCAGTTCAGCATGGTGAAGTCTTCTCTCAGGTAAGGCAATACGCCACCAAGAGGGAGGGGGCTGGTCTCTGCCCTGCTTATGCCTTCTTTCTATCTATCTATCCTTCTTTCTTTCTTCCTTCCTTTCGTTCTTACAAACTGTATACACACGCACACGTGATGCACATATACACACACACACACACACACATATACATATGTATACACACACACATATACACACACACACTCACACACATGACTTATACATCTCCATCTCCATCGATAGCTCTCTGTCATGTTTTTCTCTTGTGATGTTTGCACCCAGTCTGGGTCATTAGAGTCTTTTGTCTCTTGACAGACTAGACAGAGCGAGACTCTTCCACTAGTGAGGACTTGTCATCAGTGCACCTCTGTAATCACACTGCAATTATCATTTTCTCTCAACCACGGCTACTCATGTCAAAGCCGACTTACCTGGCACCTTGTTGGTTAGTGTGGGTGGTTTGTGCGCGTGCGGTGGTGTGTGTGCGCGTGTGTGTGCACTGGTACTAGGAGGGACCTCACAGCAGTTTGTCCTGCAGCAGAAAGTCTAGCGGGAAGAGAGAGAGAGAGAGAGAGAGAGAGAGAAAGACAGAGAAAGAGAGAGAGAGAGAAAAAGACAGAGAAAGAGAGAGAGATAGAGACAGTGTCCTGGTGTCCAGGCTATTTTTAAGCTCCACTAGCCACTCCACATTAGGCATTAGCATTTTTCACTGCTTGATGTTGTGTGGTGTGGTGGTTTCAGTCTCCCCCTCCCTCCCACGCAAGGAATGCTGGCTAGCGGGGAGAATGACTCCTTGTGGTATTCCGCTGCATTCATCAGACAGGGTTACATGCAGGTGACTCAGACATTTGTAGTTAAGGACTCTCAAATGAAAATGATCCATTGACTCACTTTGATTGCTGTGTGTGCCATGCTCCTACACAGCCTTTCATCAACTGCAGTCCAGTTGAATGATCTCTCCAGGCCCCTCTCACGTGTGTGTCATGTCCTCCATGTGTTAGCACAGGGCTGGGTTGGAGTGCCATGCAGCTCCCTGGCACTAGGGGGCAGGCTAGGCCGGCATCGCCACTGGCGGTGGCAGTGGGCCCTGGGTGAGTGCCAGTGCTGACCGGGCTCCATGCCTCAGTCTCCCTGCGGAGCACCCCAGGGCTCACCAGCGCTCTTGCCAGAAGCCTCTCACTGTGCCTAACCCAAGGTGATGTAACACCCGCGGAATGTGTTTTGTGTGTGTGTGTGTGTGTGCGTGCGTGTGTGTGTGGGGGGGGGGGTGTATTTCATACGTCAGGAGCTCCACTCCACAGGGCTCTTTGTGCTTTGTTGTCTCTGTGTGTTGCTCGGAAATGCACTGTAGATATTGTTGATGTCTCACCTTTGGGTGTTGCGGCAACAGGCCTCTGTCTGTGTTATCTTTGTGTAATTAGGGGATGTAATATCAGTTTTGGGTGTGCATGAGGAAAGCTCATAAATATGTGTGTGTATGTGTGTGCATGTGTGTATGTGCTTGTGTGTGTGTGTGTGTGTGTGTAACTGTATGTGTATGTGTTTGCGCGTGTGTGTAAACCAAAGCCCATGGCCTTCTCACTTGTCTGATAGATCACATAGGCCGTTTACTGAAAGTGGAGTTTATGTTTCCTGTGGCATGCAGAGGAAGCCATAAACACCCGTGCAGGCATTCATGTGCATGCATACTTGTGCTCATGTATATATGTGTGTGTGTGTGTGTGTGTGTGTCTGTGTGTGTGTGTGTCTGTGTGTATGTCTGTGCGTATCTACTTCTACTTACATAGAAGTTTGTGTTTGAAGGGATGGATGGATGTTCATCTGTGTGTGTATGTGTGTCTGTGCATGTCTGTGTCTGTGTGTGTGTTGTGTGTATGTGTGTATGTGTATGGGTGTATCTACTTCCACTTGCATAGAAGTTTGTGTAGGGATGGATAATGTTTGCTTGTGTGGTAACACTTTATATCAGCACACACAGATCCGCCATTAACAAACATGCAAATGAGTAACGTACTAGCCATTTGTTAGTCACTACACATCACTTATTAATACCTTATTCTGCATGAGCTTATTCTACCCATAGTAGACCATTAACTAAGAAACTCACTAGTATTACTTCCTAATTACAGCTTATTCATAGTAAGTATGTTAGTTGTTGTATATGAATTATGATATTAGTATGCTTTGCTCAGTAAGGGGCTTATAAGGTGCCAGTACAACAGGAACAGGTATTCTCAGGAACAATTATTCTCAATCAAAAAAACGTAATTAGGACTTATTTGGGCAAAATTGGGACTTGTAACTTTGGGTTTTGTTCCTATGAATAGACCATCTTTTTTCAGTATTACTGAAGGAGAATAACTGCACCTGTTGTACTACTGTCTTATAAGCCCCACATTAACCAAAGCATATTAAAATCATAATTCATATACAACAACTAACTTACTATCTGCGAATAAACAGTAATTAGGAGTTAATAATGGAAAAATTCTGAGTTAATGGTCTATTGTGGGTGGAATAAAGTCATGCAGAATAAGGTATTAATAAGTGATTTGTAGTGACTAACAAGTGGTTAGTATTTTATTCATTTGTATGTTAATAAGCAGCTTGTTAATGGCAGATCTGTGTGTGCTAATATAAAGTGTTAGCACTTGTGTGTGTGTGTGTTTGTGTTTGTGTGTCTGTGTATCTACATCCACTGGTACTTTGGTATGTCCGAACATATCTGGAACACAGAAGCGTCTGACGCACTATGCACAATGCACTATGACTGCGTGACTGAATGAGTCTTGCCCAGCACCTGCACAGACTTCAAGGAGAAGCTGTCTTTTCATTAGTGGTCTATGATCAAACTAAGGAAAACCCACTCATACAGATTGGTAATTCTGAGCAACATGCCATCACCTGTTATTGTTGCAAAGACAGGTTGGAAATCAGTTACTGTGAGGAATCAGTTACTGAGAGAAGTGAATCACGATTATGTTTTAGTGTTGTGCATTCGGGGGCCAACTCCCCCTTTTGACAGGCAAGACTGTAGCCTCTATGCAGACCTCTGAGGGTAATGCATATGGTTTTCTGCCTGGTAGATAGCCTACAGTGTATTTTTTGCACTTTCATGGAAAATTGTCAGTCTCTTCATTCAAGTTAACTGTGAAATGTGAGAGATGTATCCATTCTAAATGTGAAATGTGAGAGATGTATCCATTCTAAATGTGAGATGTGAGAGATGTATCCACACTCTTTAACTTGATCTCATGCTTTGATTTATTGTAATGACGAGTATAACACATTTGCACAATACAATTTGGTTTACAAAAAAGTTTTTTTTTCTTTTTTTTCCCCAAAAATGAGTCTGGAAAAGAGGGGTAGTCTTATATTTAGGATGTTCTTATATTTGGGCCAGTACGGTATGTCTCTGGGCTCCCCTGGGCTGACTGGTCAGAAGCGGCTGGTGCCAGGCAGAGCTGATGGGCGTGATGCAGGCTGGGGGAATGGAAGTCACAGGGCTCTGACTAATCGCCCAGCAACCTGAGCAGCACACTCACCACATGGGGCCTGCTATGGCCTTCTCTTTCTTTTGTTCTGTCTCTCTCACTCTCTCTCTCCCTCTACCACATTTTCTCCCTCTCATTTTCTCTCTCTCTCTCTCTTTCTCTACCACTTCTTGCATTTTCTTTATTTACAGCCTTTCTCTGTCTCTCCTATTTTCATGTTCTTTCTCTCTTTCTCTCTCCTTCTTTCTTTCTCTCTCTCCTTCCCTCTCTCTCTTTTTCTCTCCCACTCTCTCTTTTTCTTTCTCTCTCTCCCTCCCTCTGTCTCTTTCTCTACTTTCTCTTACTCTCTCTCCCTCCGGCCACAACTCTCTCTATCTCACATTCTCCCCTCCCTTTTTTTTCTCCATGCCTTCTGCCAGACAAAAAATCTCCTTCCCTTTTTCGCTCTTTCCTTTTTCTGCTCCCCTCCTGTCGGGAAGTCTGACTGACCTCGGCCACATGGGGACGAGCGCGGCCCCGACCGTGACACAGCCAAAATCACGCCGCTGACATGGGGAGGGAGGGGTGAAGGAACGCGGCTAGGTGGGGTGGGGTAGGGGGTTTGTACCAGCTGTTTCCACGGTGACGCCGCATGCCACGGCCATGCAGCTCCGATTCCGTAAGACAGCTCAAGTGAGGCCACAGACTGGGTGCACTGGAAGTGAACTCATGCTTGATCATGACACACATGACACATGTTTCGCTTTTACTGGAATTCCCTAGACTTCTGTGCGGTCAGCAGAATAGGACTGGTAATGTAAGGCTTCCTCCAACCACAGGGCACAGATGTGTAGTACATATTGTCATGGAGCCGATGCAGAAGCCACAATCAGAACAGTGTCACTGAGAGTCTGAAGCCCTTTGAGCTTTCTTTTATCTGATTTCTTCCCCTGCCCAGCATGTATTTATTGGTATGCCCTCCTAAATAGCACCACATGAAACACTTTGTCTTAAATCAGTATTTGTGTATAAAACTGTTCCGCCAGGGACCCAGTCAGCTTGATAGGGGGGAGACATTTTTCATTTGGTGTGACGGCAGTGAAGAAGGAGCAACCTCTGACAGTCATGGCTGATAAATGACACATATTCTCCCATGCACAGCGTGCTCCTTTGATCTGCAGGGTTATCACAGCGTGGGGAGGTGACTGACGGCCGACGCAGAGAGGGAGGCAAACTAGACAGTTCCCGACAGCAAGCAGCCATAAGCAAACTTGCAAGGAAATTAAGTTAGCAGTTAAGCTCATATGAAAAAGTCCTAGACTGCCTCTGGCTCACAGGCACAAACGCAGCAGCTGAAATATAGTGTAAATGGTTTAAAATGATTTACAGACGGAGATTAGAGCGGGGCCAGCCAGCGTTGTTGGTGTTGGCGTGAAACACCTCTGCTCGGTGGGACTCCATGTGGAAGATTCCACACTCATGAGTGCTGAGTGCTGTTCCCAAAGCAAAACTGACAGCTGCCGAATTTTTAAAGTTGGGCATTGTTGCCTATTGGAGTTTTTACATAGTAAGACAAGTTAGGTTTGCAAAGGGCTGAGAAGAGCCCTTTTGGATGTTGGGGTGTGTCTGTGTGTGTGTGTGTGTGTGTGTGTGTGTGTGTGTGTGTATACCAGACAACATCCATGCAGTCACAGGTACTTGCACTGTCATATATAGACTATGCACTAACATACAGGAAAGTAAGAAGGCAGCTTAAAGAAATGAGAAAATGGTGTGTGCCTGTATGTGGTTTTATGATATCTGTGTCTGCATATATCTGTGTGGTTTCGCATATATCTTGTACGAATGTGTCTGTTGACACATGTTGACACCCTCCTGAAGGCTTCAGTTGCGAATGGTTACATGTCCTGTCTAACTGCATGCGCTCGAGCATGCCTACGTTTATGCTGTACTGTGACTTTTGCATAGATGTGTGTGCATATTTGTAAGGATCTGTCTGTGCTTACATATTCAAGCCTGGTGACTTGGTCATGGTTGTGATTGTGTTGGTTTGTGATGGAGGTTGACTAACATTGTGGACCACAGTGCCTTGTGTATCAGTATTAGTATGAGTATTAGTGCAAAGTATGTTTAGTATGGTTCGTTTCTGAGATCGGTGTTTCTGCTGTATGTACGGGGTGGATGTGTTTGGACAAACCTTTGAACCAACAGCCATGTAAGTGGGACTTATGGTGACAGCACTAGGCTACAGCTTCTCCCCTTCTCTCTCTATATATATATTATATATCCTGTTTCCCAGCCTGACCTAGGCTGAGGTTTGTGTCTTCTCAGCACCTGAGCAGACTTGAGGAGAAAGAGTTGGAGTGTTTGCAGTGTCAGTGGTCGAGTGACAGAATCTGGGCCGCCGAGCGAGCGAAGGAGCCGTGGCGTACGCCATTACTACACAACCACAGCCACCACAAGAACGGAGGCAGAGAACGTGAACCTATGCAATGTTTTCACAGAATGAGTATGCGTGAATGTGTGTATGTGTGTGTGTACTGGGGGGGCACCAGTAGTGGTTGTGCTCACACACAAACACACACACACACATTCACACACAGGCATGTTCACTTATGTTCAAACAAGCATGGATGCACACATGTCTGCACAGTGGGTCCTCAAGCACTTTGTGTAGTTGCAGGCTTTGTAATAGACTCTTTAGACTCTTTACAGTGACTAGTGGTTGGGATCGGACGTTTAGGGCTGATGCTCCGCCTCTTTCATTCCGCCCCCCTGTTAAGAATCATTATGTCATCCTTCCTGTGTTTGAGAGAATTTCAACAGAATTCTATGATGGCATGTGCTCATGTCACAGCTGTCACCCTTGAGACACTGACAAGCTATGCTGGCTATCAGCTACACATCAAGTGTTCTAGTGAATTAGTCAATGGTGAAATGCTATATGGACTGTAATGCTGTAAAGCATTCAGACCACTTTGCAAAGCAATGCCTCACATACACACTCACTCACACACACACACATACACACACACACACACACACACACACACACACACACACACACACAGTGATGGCAGAGGCTGCCAAACGGGGCACCAGTCAACACACTGGAAGAGCAGTTTGGGGTTCAGTGTCTTACTCAAAGACACTTTGACAGGGTCAGGAGCAGCAGAGGTTGGTAAGGAAGGCCTAAAGTCTTCTTACACCCCCAGTGCAACCTCTTGTAATGCTGCTAAGTTTAGGCATGTATCTGTAGTGAGTCATGAACTTTATTCATGCTTCCCTGTTCCTTCTCAGGTACACCTGGCTAGAGGTGCTTGAACGAAGAGAGTCTTGTGCTTCTGGTTTTATATATTTTATTTTTTCATTGTGTACTTTTAGCAGCTACACAAAAGGTTGGTGGAACCTGTAGCAGCAGCTGAAGCAGATCTTGTTCACCAAGACTGGACATACTACCGCGTCTTTTATATAAACAAAGCCCAAACAATATTTTTGAGAGTTTCCTCTCTGAAGTCTTTTTTTTTCAACTGTTCTGTGTTGAGCTCTGTATGTGTCTGAGTCAGTGTTTCATATCAGAATTAGACGAACTCCTACAGTAAATGCATAACTGAACCTGCATGTCTTTATCTGTGTGTGAGAATATCTCTAAACTTCCCAATGCCTTTCAATTTCCCACTGATACTTCCATTCATTGGAAGTGATTATCATGTTCCTGCTAATATAGCCAGGGATGAGTAGGGCATGCTGTGTTTGGATGAATATGTGAGTGAAGTAGGTCATGTGGGGGAGTTTGTTTGTTGATTTCTCTTCATTTCACTAGTGAATCGACTGCTTGATTTGCAGTGTTAACCACTAAATGACCATGAAAATGAAAATGGAAGGAGCTGTGGTCTTGGTACAGTTCAATTTTAGACTGTTTCTATTTAGAGTTATTGGGATATGGGGTCAGGGTTTTGTCCCCACGTCATAGCGCACTTCAGGCTTGTACTTTGCAAATGCTTAAGATCTCAGATCCAGTGAGCATGATTAGTTCAAACAGGATGCTTTTTTTCTCTTTTTTTTCCTTTTTTTTGGTGTCTGTCTTGTGATTCCAGTTATTCCCTGCCTAGAATCCCAACAGACGCCCATTTCTTGTTATTTCAGGAAAAGCCGTTCGATACCCCCGACCGTACAGAAAGCCACAGAGTGTGCACTGTCACTCCTCCTTGTCTCCAGCTCAGGCTTACAGACCAGAGCCCAACTAACACAGCACACACAAGAACCTTATCTTTCAGCCACAACCGCACAGCAAATAACATATAGGTCTTACATTCTTCTACTAGGACAGACACTTTTCCATATGGGCAATACACATAGCAAGCCATATTGTAGAGTTCCAGTGTGCCATCTAGTTAGAAATCAAGGGTTTTGTCAGATATGCTAAATCATCATTGGAGTCGCCTTTTCATATGTGGTGTCACTGGGTCCAATCATCCACTCCCATGGCTTCTCCTAATACTGCTATGCAGCTGATACCCAGCTCTATCGGTCCTTTCCTCCTGGTGACTCCACGGTGTCAACACAGATCTGACTGTCCTTCTGACATATCTGCATGGATAGAAGAACATCACTTCCAACTAAGCCTCTCTAAACTAAAACTAAACTGAACTGCTCGACTTCCCAGCCAAGCAAACCATATATCGCAACATCAGCGTTTAAGATAGACTCCCTATCTGTTGCTCCCACCAAGGTTGCAAGAAATTGATAACCAGCTGACCTTTGCTGATGATCGGTCGTGCCGTTTTTCTCTTTTCAACGTAAGGAAGATCAGGCCGTACCTAACCCAACATGCAACCCAGCTCCTCGTACAGACCTTGGTTATCTCTCGCCTTTACTATTGCAATGCCCTACTATCAGGTCATCCAGTCTGTGCTGTGAGACCACTACAGATGTTTCAGAATGCAGCTGCATGTCTGGTTTTCAACCAGCCCAAAAGAGCATGTCACACCTCTGTTCACTGAACTCCACTGGAAACTCTTTGATGCTTGCATCAAATTCAAAGTACTAATGTTGGCCTACAGGCTGATTGATGGATCTGCTCCCATCTACCTTGATACCTTTGTAAAGCCCTATGTTACCCTCTGGCCACTGGCCACAAATACTTGAAGACCTAGCTCTTTCAAGAATATCATCTGTCTTAAAAATTACCAGGAATGCACCCACCCACTCTCTTTGCACTTTTATGACACTCCTGCACTTTCATCTCAAAATACTGCAAATTTTATGTTAGTAATATGCACAATATGGGCTTGTCTCAGCATGTGAAAAGAGTGAGTTTATTTATTTATTTATCCCATTTCCATCCCATGACAATAAATAGTTACATGTGCATTTACAACTTTAATGTGATGCACGCATACCCACACACCCACTCCCAGTAGTTTCCGCGCCATAAGAAGACTACCTGAATTCTTCAGAACTGATCTGAAGATTTTTATCAGTCTCCAAATGAGTCCATGGTGTTGTCTTTTCTGCACTTTAGTCATTTGGTTGGAAGTTTATGTTTCATCGAGCTCACTCTGTTTTTTAACAGCTAGTGTGTTAGTCAGCTCACTAAGGCAGCTAAGGTATGGGGACTGAGCTTTCAGTTGCCATGGGCCTGAACTGTGGAATTCCCACCCAGAGTACCTGACAGAAGAAGACCTGACTTTTAAAAAGGCATCTTTTAAGGTACCGTCTCTTTCTTGTCCTTTCTCTCCATCTCTGCTGGCTTTTGTTTCTTGGAAGTGATATTTGTAATATACCGTTATGATACTATCACTCTCAAAACCCTTTAGTTTACGTTTTTTTAATTTGAAGTGTTTATCAGTATTGCCACACCACTCATGCCTGTCTCCAATCTCTGTCTATCAATTAATAACCTAACCCATATTGTAGAACCCAGAAACAGAGTGTTTTTCTTTGAAGAACACTTCCTTGAGCTCCTTACTGGCAGGCAGGGGATGGTAGCAAAGCCTGTTTGTATGCTTGTACCACCTGTGCAGCCATACAGGCTTATTATTGGCCTGGTTTCTTTCACCTGTTGTAGCCCCATTTCTTTGTGCTGCTGCCAAGAAGATGATAAGATGATAAGAGCAGAGATGTGAAGGTAACTAAGAGAAATAAAACTAGTCAAGGAAGAACTTCCGTCCCATCCATCCCGTCAGGCCTTTTGTTTGATAGTTTTGTTTGTTTTGTTTGAGAAACAGAGAGAGATTGTTTATGAAATCTGCTCAGTCATGGATGACTCATTCATACCGATAGGTTGGGTTCCTAATGGTATTGGTGCCACTGGATTGGACCCTTTATGTCCACCAAAGCTGAGCTGTCGGAGACGGAGCCTGTTGTTGAGCAGAAGAAAACTTTTGTTCATCATTTTGTTATTACAATAAATACAGTGATCTGGGTTTGCACTGGTTGCACTAGTTTTGCTCTAGTGATGTAGGGGTCTGGTTTTTAATAAGTGCCTCTCTGCTGTGTCAGTTGTTGCCAAAGGTGGTTTTGGTGTTAGCTCAGAGGAAGTTACAACTCCAAGTCTGGTTTATTAAGAAATATTAAAATGCTTTCTGTATAAGGAAGTAATTAGAACTGTTCAAAAATCCCCTTCAGTTATTAATACAATGGGAGTTCATCTTAACAAATATTTAAACATTGCATTGTGTAGAGCCATGTCAATAACCACCACCCTCCCAGTAGTCATTGCGTTCTCGGGGTGGACAAACAGCTGTCTTGTGAAGTTTATGGGGGGTATTAAAATGTCTTCCGTGATGAATATGTGCTCCTGTGTCCCGTAATTAGTGTGTGTGATCCATCTCCTGTTGGGCCAATTCATTCACCCAGCGATTAGCTCTGACACGGCCTCCGCACCAAACTAATTGCCAAGATCGTTTTCAATTCATAAGAAGCTCAGACTGAAAGCTAATCCTCCTCTGTGTGTGTATGTGTGAGTTTGTGTGTGTGTGTGTGTTTGTGTGTGTGAGAGAGAGAGAGAAAGACAGAGAGAGTTATAGCAAGGGTTGTAGCAGAAATAACTCAGCCAACAGGGTGCTACTAAATATAATAATCATTAAAATAATGTTCCCAGAGCATTAACCAGAGCAAAAGCAGCCATCAGAGCGCAGCCCAGCCCAGCCCAGCGTGAGAGAGCACCGGCGTGCGCTGCACTGTTTACACTACAAATGCGGTTGAGTTACACCATGTACAGTAAAAAAGGGCTTGACTGCCAGTAACTCCAGTCACTTACCAACAAAAGCATCATTTCCTGAAAGCTCCTCCTCCCGTCAGCCCTCCTCCTCCTCCTCCCCCTCCCCCTCCCTCCTCCCCCTCTGCGCTCCTCCTCCCCGCCTCCCTTCCCCTCTCCCCAGCTCTCCTCCTCTCCTCCTCTCCCCTTCTCTCATGCTCTCCTCTCCCCTCCCCTCTGGCCACCTTTAGCACTAAGCAGCTAACCACAATCAATATGACTAACCCTCCATGCAAATACCTGTCACTCCTCCCGGAGAAGCAGGAAGTCTGCGGGGTCTTTCTCTGTTCGGCCTGGACCTCAGTGCTAAGCGGATACCTGTTGTGTGCGCGCGCAAGAGAAAGGGAGAGAGACGCACGGGTGTGTGTGTGTGTGTGTGTGAGCGAGTGAGTGAGCAAGAGACTGTCCGAAAAGGAGCTCAGCGTTGCCGGCTGGGGGAAGTGTGTCAAGCGCAACGTGCGTGTCTGCCTGCCTGTGTGTGAGTGTGTGTAAGCGTGCGTGTCTGTGTGTGTGTGTTGTGTGTTTGCCCACGAGCCAGAAAAAGTGTGAGTGAGTGAGAGGAGAGAGAGAGAGAGAGAGACACACAGAGTGAAAATAACACTGAAGCCTTGGAAGTGCTGTGTCGGCCCCCTTGTTTACCTCGGGAATGCTCCAGCTGTGAGAGGCACCCTGATGCCGGCAGGCTGGCCTCAGCACACAGGAGGATCTGCTGCTGCTGCTGCCTTTGGGTCTTTCCTCCAGGAGGAGAGCGACTGTGAGCGAGTCTATGTGTGCCTGCGCGTCGCCCGCTCCTAGACTTTTGGGACTCATGTCTGACGTGCCGCTTTGGACTAAGTTTTACGCACAGCTGGGACGACCACTGCCCAAGGTAGCAAAACGGTTCGCTTGATTTTGATGCTTCTCTCTCTGTTTTGTATGTAACTCTGTGATGATTAGCCATTTAAACTGACCACCTCTGCTGCTATATTCATGTGCTTCTACCACTTCAGGTCAGGTTGACTCACAGATTCATAGAGTCACACTATTGTGTAGTGGGTTTTATGAGTTGTGTTTTTTTTGAGTGCTTGTACAGCAGTTACGATGCTGTTGACATGTTGTCCAAATGTCAAGTCGGAACTTAGCAGCTTATGTTTTTTTGTGAGTGCTTCCTTGAGCAAATTGTATAATATGCTTCCTTGTGCACTATGTTTTTTTATAGACACATAACATCCTGTTTGCTTACATATTGGTTTGCAAAATACTTGCCCTGTGATTGAGCCCTTCAAACTTGCATTGCAATGAGCTCAATGACTTTATGCTTTGTAAGAGGAAAGAAGAGGGTAGAGAAGTGATTCAGGTGTCCTTCTGTCACCAAATAGAAGGGCTGTTATTTAGAAAATGGACTGTGGAATTATGAGATAGCCATCCGAGCTGAATGAACAAAAAGGAAGAAAAAAAGAGACTTTGACACAATGTGATTGTGTCATTCAAGTGAGCCTGTCAGTGTGCGGATGATGATCATGACAAATCACACTCATTACCTCTGTTTCCAGTAAGGAAGAGCGTCATGCATCCAGTAAGCTCCCTCTCACTCAGTTATTGCCTGGGGCCGAGCGGGCATTGTCCGGTGCATTTCACTCATTATGGCCAAAGCCTCACACAAAACCCCTGAGTGTGAAGGGGTTGGTTTACGTGGTGGTCAGTGAACTGACAAATTGTTTATGCTATGTCACAGGGCACTGAAGGCCATGACAGCAACACACACACACAATCCCCCTTTCCACACTGAAGCCAAAACACACCTTTTGTTTCCCCCATCATTTCCATTGTGATTTCAGTTAGGAAGCAGAACCACCAAGAGGTATGACTGAGAGAGAGAGAGAGAGAGAGAGAGAGAGAGGGAGGGAAAAAAAAATGACCATTTCTCCAGCTTGCGGCATTTTTGTTGTGTTTCCTACACAACCCAGAAGTCCTAGAGTCAGCATCATTCCGGGGCCCCAGAGTGCCGCAGACGAGGCGTGTGAGTTACTGGAAGCGCCATTCGGTAACTCCGGCGCTCCGGGAAACAAAAGCAGGCCTGGCGGTTTGTCTTTGCTCACCGTGGCTTGGCTCATGCTCGAGCAACCTGGCCCCGGGGGCTGGAGGGTCATCAGGGCTCTGCGCCATAATTTTCAACCAGCAAGCAACTGTTTGCAACTTTTTTGAATGGAAGCAGATGGAATCGATGTGTTTGTTTATTTATTCAGTGCAAAAAGAAAAAAGAATGGCGCATGATTATTAGCGCTCTGTTTCTCCGTTGTGATGACTGAAGTGGATAGGTTCAGGGGCTGAGGTGTGGGTGGTGTGGTATGGTGTGGGTGGTGTGGTGTGGTGTGGTGTCATGGCTAGCAGTAGCACCTGTGGTTGGCAGTGCCAGCTAACACTGACCTGTGCCCATTGTTCCACTGGCAGCCTGCCCGTGTTCATCAGCAGCATTTTTGTCACCACACACCTCTGGTTTCCTCGCTAACGTGTCATCTTTTCCTCATTCTTTTACTGACAATCACATGCACAGATGCACGTGCGCATGCGCACCACACCCGCACACAGACACTTGTGCACACACACACACACGCACGCACACGCACACACACACACACACACACACACACACTGGATTACGGTAAGGTAAGCCCACTGCAGCAGTCTCAGTCTCTTATCATGGTTACCAGCTCACAGCTCGATTCCTGTCTGGCTGTGCCTCAGCCTGCTGTGACAGCGGACATACCAGGCCCATATGGGGGTTCAGCTGCAAGTGTGATGTGTGGTTATTCTGCCCTTTTCTCTGCCATGCTCCTCTGCCCACCGCTGTCATTTCCCCCAAGGACCTAACAAGCACAAAGGGCCGGGAGGCCACTGATCTTACATTTGGACCTGGTTTTCCTTTCATCTACCTCTGTCTCTATTTGAATGCAATGAAATGAACAGAAACTACTCAGCAAAAGATAAGCAAAGTAAAAAAAATGAACAAAAGCAAGCAAGAAATAGCAAGTCACTTCATAAAAAGGAAATGAGAGACAGGCATTTGCGGTATGCAGTTTTTTGTGGGGGTTCTGGATTGCTGTGTCCTTAGCGTCTTTGTGCTGTCGCTGAAAGCCTCGGAGAGCTGATGATTGGTGTTTATGGGGTGAGGGGATGTGGGATCCCAGCCTAGCAGAATCTAATCCAGGCGCCCGCTGCCAATAGATCCCAGTCGTGGGGCATTACTCAAGCGCCTGGTGACAGACGGCCCGCCTCGGCCCGTGCCAGAGAAGTGCCCACATCACAGCTGTGGGAGGTGAACCCCTCTACACACACACACACACACACACACACACACACACAGACACACAGAGTACCTTATGTAGCTTTCTGGGAGGTCTCCAGCACCTCAATGCAAATCCCATCACCCCCTAGTCAAGAGGAACAGACTCAGCATAACAGGAAGACGTAATGGTTTGTTGCCGGCAGTGGTGGCTTTCGGAGTTGAGCCAGCACAAGTTTAGCAATGAACGAATGCGTGACCCTGGCAGCCATGGGTTTCTCTCTCTCTCTCTCTCTCTCTCACTCTCTCTTTCTTCCTCTCTCTCTCTCTGTCTCTTTTCCTCTCTCTTATGAGTAGCTTGGATAACCTGCCTTCGCTAACATTGACATGTTTGCCATAAAAGTGATACATGAGGCTTGGCAGGCTGTCCGTTTATGTTCGTGAGTAGTGACACGAGAGAAGGTTAGCTTGTGTTGTTGTCAACCCCCCTTCCCCCTTTGCCTTTCATCAGTGAAAATGGCTCATCACTACAGCTGGGAATGAAATGTGGCTTCCCGTCAGCTGAGGTCATTCGGGTTATTTCAGGACTCGGGAGTGAAAAAGAATCAATTCCAGTCATTCAGGAGGACGGACAGGGAGCCCAAGAGCGGGGCACTTGCATTTCATTTCAGTGCTCATTGGAAAACACACTCTTACACATGACATACACACACACACACACACACACACACACATACGTACACATGCAGACCTGACCACAGCACTCATCTCAATTCCATTTGATCCCTTTCCCCCGCGACAACATGTTTCTTTTCCGGAAAACGTCTTGCTAGGTAAACACACACAGAAACCAAAAGACCAAAGCCTGTTAATGAGTGAAAAGGTACAAAGAAAACCCAGATGGTGAGGGTGGAGACGGGCGGCTGGAGAGACTGAGTGTGTGAGGGAGGTGGTGTAGAGTTTCCGTTGGCGTCTCGCGTGGCTCGTCTCCGATGAGTGACGGCAGGACTGCCTCCTCTTCCCTGCCGTGGACTACGTGGGGATTCCCTGCCCGCTGGCTCAGCTCAGCGTCCCAGGAGGAAGGCATGCCGGCTCGGCCTTCCTGGAAGCCTGCGGCTCTCTGCCATAGTTTCAGGGTGAGACACGCAAGGGTGAGGGGAGGGAGAGGGAGACTGAGACACATTATCGAGAGAGGCGCAGACTGAAGTGAATTCCCATGTATTTATAGGCATCCATGTGTGCATGTATGTACTTGCATTCACACTGGTCATATGAGAAAGGAGAAGAGGGATGTAGGATGTTTGGCATGTGGTTGACAGTGTTATGCAACATTCAGCTGCTTTTAAACAGATAACCCCCCACCCCCCGCACCAATAGTAAGACTTTAAGCTGTGTTTATGAGTTCGGAGCAAGCCGATGCTCTATATGTGTTATCTCTTCATCATCTTTCGCTTCTGTTTCTCATATGCTGTTTCTCATGTAGCACATCACTTGGTTGGTTATGGCTTAGGGTTAAGCAGTTTCTCATGAGGATATTTTGAAGAATTGTTTAAAGCTTCAAAGCCTATTAATATCAATGAATAAATATTGTGATAATTGGTATTTTTCATTACCATCTGCCTATGTTCATATGTATGTGCAAATTATCCATTCATTTTTCTTATATGAAAGTTGTGTTACTTGTGCAAACGAACCATCTGATAAATATTTGCTTAACACTATGGGAGCTTTTCATGCTTGCGTGAGCCAGATGCTTATCCGCCGATGAATTCAGGTCTGTTTGGCCCCTCTCAGCCACCGTAAACTTGTTGTGTGGGTTAACGTCCAGAATGTTCCATGGCGTACAGGAGCCCTGGTGGTCATTTGGGCCGAGCTGCTCCTGGGATCAGCTGGGATCTGGTCAGTAAGTGTGGGCTTGCCAAAGACGAGGGGAGCCTCTATATAAGGGCATGAATGTGGTTTTCAGCTGGGTGCTGGGAAGCAGAACATGCTTGTTTAAGCAGTAAATGACTTGAGACAAGCAACTGGAAGAGGAACATGTTGTTTGTGGACAGGGGGCATAAGAGTATGTGTTTGTGAGTGGGTGTGTGTGTGTGTGTGTGTGCTTTTGATGGAAAGCGTACGTGATAAAAAGCAGCAGAAAAAAAAAAAATGTGTATACACATGCACAAAATCATACATATAACCGCACACACACACACACAGACACGCACACACACACACAGTATCTTTCCTCTAGGTTCCCGCAAGTGGTGTGCAGCTCCTTCAGTTTCCAGTAACAGTCTATTGTAACACTGTGGTTTTTTGTCAGGATGCACGCGCGCACAGACAAGCTCGCGCACACACACACACACACACACACACACACACACACACACACACACACACACACACACACGCACACATACACACACACAGACACTGACCTGCTTAACCCAGCGGTGTGTGGCCCGTGCTTTCTTTGTCTTTTGAGATTGAGATTGAGATTGGGTCAGTAGCCAGGCCTCCTGTTTCGGGTTATTAGCACCACTGTTGGACCTCAGGCCTTATCGCTCCACAGAGCACAACCTCTGCCTCGAGCACTTCATTAGTGCAAAACTGTGCTCTGGGTTTAGTTGTGCTGGCCGCGAGTCACCGGGCATCTTCCCTCCACCTGTGCCAGGCTGTTCTTCAGTGTGCTGCGGAGATCAGACTACTGCTCACACACTGTCTGTGAACACACTCTCGAACATGTACTGCAGTTGAGCTTGATGTGTGAATGCCAAACACTCAGGCAGACAGTAGCGGTGATGACAGTATTCAGCGGGTGAGATGCTTTGAGATATATTTCGTTTGGTTTTGTTCTGGTGGCGATGAGAACAATTTGATATTTGATAGAAGATGCTCAGATGCACTCATGATAACCCAGACACAGAGACCACAGAGTATAATTAACATCTGGATGAGATGAGTCTGGCCGTTGTTTTTCAGGTCCTGGTTTCACCAAACAAAGGAAAGCATGTTTGAATGGTCTTTGTTACACTCAGTCCCTGGAATGTAGACTGCATCTACGCTGTTAGTTCTGCCTCTGATGGGAGGCGCTTGAGATTCCAGTGTCCTTTTTCCTCAGGCCAGTTGAAATATCATTTACCACTGTTCCTTTACTTCCTGGAAAGTCAACAGCGAAGACACTTCTGTAACCATGTGTGCAGGCAGACAGACAGTGAGTGAGGGAAGTCACTGACTTTATTTGTCGCTCTGAATGACCAAGAAGGTGGAGGTGAAGGTAGAGAGGGTATCAGTTGATCAACTGATACCCTCTCCACCTTCAAGAAACTTGTGAAGACCCAGCTCTTCCAAGAATATCTCCTGGCGTAAATTTTTGTGAATGCACTTAATAATTTAATTTCTCTACACTGCGTTACACTATTGCACTTTCAACTTAAAATAGTGCAGATTCTATGTTAGCAATATGCACTCCTTGTTAGTTCTTTCATTGTGTTGTAGCTTGAATGTTCTCCTCTTTTGTAAGTTGCTTTGGATAAAAGCGTCTGCTAAATGCCTAAATGTAAATGTAAATGTAGAACACCAGGAGCCTGTGTGGTGTTCCTGGAGGCTCCTTTGTCAGTGATGAAGGGCCCAAGGCAGTGTGTTCTTCCAGACACGGAGACTGGAGGAAGGGGGACTGAAGGTTGTCTCTCAGGCACTCAGAGGCCAACATGGCCAACAGGGCGCTTTGATGCTTGTACTCCTTTTAGGCTTGGATAGGGTGTGTTGCCAGAGGCCCTTTGTTGTTGAAAAGGAGATAAAAAAACACCTCACATTTAGCTAATCCAGTCATTCTGAAATGTTTTACACATAACACACTGATGTTTTTTTCTTACTACATATTCGTTATCTTATTATTCGATATCCTGTCTGAATGGGGTTTATTTGGTTCGGGCTGCGATACTGACACTGGGATGTTAGATTTGTAAAGTTCCTAATGCTGATCTCGTTTTATGTGGCAAGCGCCTTAGTAATGGATTAAAATTACAACATAGGCTACTTTTGGCCTATCTGGTTGGATGGAGATTTCAGAAATGAGAGTAAGCACACAATGTTAAGTCAAAATAATTGTATGTATTTCTATTCAGAATAGCAGGCTAGTATTGAGAGCATTCAGTGCAGACATTGACAAAGAAATAAAGATGTGCTTATTAAAAATTGAGATGTGCAATTAAATATCAGTTATAAAAAGGTTCAGCACTGTACATTAAATATATTCTCAAATCAAAAGCCAATTAAAAATTCAGTATTCAGTCTAAATTAGGAACAGCTCATCAGTTTTGTCATTTTTTAATTCAGTATTTTAGCTGAGTACAACAGGGAATAATAACAAGAGAAATGTTCAAGGGTCCACGACTGTAACAACACCAGAAGTGTACTTCCCTCAACATTTAATGGTGCTCTTTTTTGGGGGGGGGGCTAAATTAAGGTGTGATTTTTGTGATATGTTTGCCTAATGAGGGATGGTCCATTGTACATGGGACAATTGTTGATACAATCCAAATCACAGCCTAACAGAGTTAAGACCACAGTTTTCACTCTAAGTCACACACACACACACACACACACACACACACACACACACAGAGAGAGAGAGAGGGATACACACGCAGCATTTACTTAAACTCTTTTCATGTTGATCTGCATATCCACAAAACCACACACATATGTAAATGCACACACAGACACCAAGTCATTTCACCCCCCATAGGATGGGCCCCTCTCTTTGTGTTGTAATGACAACAGTACAGACACACGCATACACACTCTTTCACACTTACAAACTCACACACACATCCTGTTCTAACCACATACACCGAAAACACAGGAAGGTGGTGTGTGTGTGTGTGTGTGTATGTGTATGTGTGTGTGCGCACGTCTTTGTGTGTGTGTGTGTGTGTGTGTGTGTGCGTGTGCATCTACGCATGTGTGTGTGGGCATGTGTGTCTGTGTATACTCGTGTGTGTGTGTGTGTGTGTGTGCGCGCGCGTGTGTGTGTGTGCGTGTGCATCTACGCATGTGTGTGTGCGCATGTGTGTCTGTGTATACTTGTGTGTGTGTGTGTGTGTGTGTATGTGTGTGTATGTGTGTGTGTGTGTGTCCTTGACATTCTCTGCAGGTTGCCTTCATTACTCTCCAGTGCTGGATCCTCTCTGGGCTCTGCAGCAGCCCGCCTCTGCTTTAAGTTTTAACCTCATCTCTCCCTGCATGCACTGTGGCTGTCAGCTGGCTCTGTCCCGTGTGCCACATGCACTGACCCATGAGGCCACGCATCAGGGAGGGCCTTTGATGGGGACACCACTGCTGCTCAAAGAGCCTCTTTATCAGTCGCCTCTCAGGCATGGGGGTCCAAACCATCCCTCTCGCCCTCGGTGGTGGTGTGTATGTGCAGAGGTTCAGATTGGTCCGTGCCAACCACCTCCTGCCGGGCAGAGGGGACTCATGGGTTCAGAGGGCGACTGCTGGTGGTAGTGGGTGGGTAGGTGGAGAGGAGCAGGTGTGTGTGAGGAAGAAATTTACTGGGGGAGGAGCCGAGGAGTAGCTACACTTAATATGACTCATTTGAAGACTTATGTGGGCATGCATGCTCTGCTCACACAGGCAATCTAAAGGACATGGGCCACACACACACACACACACACACACACACACACACACACACACACACACACACTGCTTTCGTGTCGATGTCTTAGCACAATATTGCAGTCTCGTCGGTTGGCAAACACACAGACACACACACACACACACACATACATGTACGTACCTACATACACAGTAATATAAACACTTAAATGGCTGATGCGTGCAGCCCTGCACATCTGGTGGGCTAAGCCTAAGAGCCTGTGTGGGCTCACAAAGATTGTGTTCATTGGCCTGTGACTGGGGCTATGTTTTTCTAGCCATCAGTTGACCCGCTCCACCTCTTTCTTCCTCTCTCTCTCCCTCTCTTTCCTTCTCTCCCGCTGTCTATCTCCCTCTCTCCCTGTCTTCTTTTCCTTCTCTTTCTTTTCTCTTCTTTTTGCCAAGCCTAGCACTTCCCACTCACAGTAGCCCTCTGCCAGCTTGTTATGTCTTTAATCAGTGCTTGTGATGACTGGATTGGCAGCCATGCTGACAGCTCTTCCTCCTGGACTGACACATACTAAGAAGCAGTCCTGTTGAATTTCTGGGGAATTTGAGCTCACGTTTGATTTCACAACGCCCTGTGCAAAGTCATCCTATGATGCTCTAATTCCACTGTACTGGTATCTTTGTTTTTTCGTTGTCATTGCAACTATGACACATAGACTGTCTCATAAATCTAATTCTCTGTCTCTCTCTCTCCTCCCCAGGACCTCTCCTGTCTAGATGATCTGTCCTCCACCTCTCTGTTCTCCTCTCCAGCGGACTCTCTGTCTGAGTACACTGATGATGCTCAGGCCTTCCTCAACACTGACAGCTTCACGCACGTGCCCACAATATGGGACATCAGCACCCCAGCACAGAACCAGCCAGAGGTTAGGACCAAACCAGTGTGCACACACATACACACACACACACACACACACACACATTCAAATTCAAATTCAAATGAGTTCTTTATTAGCGCGACAGTCTTAAGTACGCTGTTGCCAAAGTCAGTGTTAGAGAGTTAACAGAACATGTCCCAGTACATCAACACTAATACAATCACTCTTTCTCTGACAAGCACACTCATATACACACAGAGGCACACACATATACAGATAATTAAACATAAACACATGCACACACACACACACACACACACACACACACACACATTTACTGTGGCAAAGCAAATTTCTTTGCATGAATGATACTGGGGTAACAGTTACACCACATTCACCCACTCTCTCTCTCAGACACTCTCTCTCTCTCTCACACACACACGCACACACACACACACACACACACACACACACACACACACACACACACACAAATAAACACACACACATATGCACACAGCACACAAACGTATGCTGAAATGGCATTCACCTCCAGTGCACTGCCCTGTTCAACAGTTCCACGGAAGGTTTACTCCCCCAGATGACCATGCAGTGGTTACTGGCACCATTTCATAATAGTGACCTCCTTGCCTGCTCAGCCCTTTGGTGTTGTGTTGTAAACGCCGTTGTGTGGTCTCACCCTCATGCATACTGCATGTGCACAGTGCATTCTTTTCATTTCATCTTCGTTTTCAGTTGACTTTTTCTTCCTTCTTTTTGTTTTTGTTGGTTTGTTTGTTCCTTGTCCCCGCTCTTCTCCAGCCAAACAGGTTTCAGGGTCTGAAGAGTTTGGAGGACCTGTCGGCCGTTATCAGTACTCCTGGGGCACCTTTCCAGGTATCTGTCGTTTCACACACCTCTTGCTCGCACTCCTCCACCTGTCCAGCTGAAGGCTATCAGACACGCTCTCATGGTGGAGGCTGAACCCACTGCTTGCTGGTGTATGGGAGTAGTGTTTGTTTTTGTGTGTGTGTGTGTGTGTGTGTCTGTGTATGTGTGTGTGTGTGCGTGTGTGTGTGTGTGTGCATCAGAGTGGGTGTATGTGTGCGTGCATGTGTGGGGGGTTGCTGCATCCCCAGTGTGCGTATTGAGGGATGTGCGTATTGAGACTGTATTGTTTCTGTGCGTCAGTCTGACTCACTGTCCTTTCCTCCCTTTCTTCCCTCTTGTCCAGTCAGTCTTTCTGCTGTGTGTGTGTGTGTGTGCGTGTGTGTGTGTGTGTGTGTGTGCGTGTGCGTGTGTGTGTGGTGTGTTTGTCTCCCACGCTCTGTCTCATGAACTTTTGACGGATGGACTTTTCATCTCACTGACCATTCCCCCTCACCATACATCGCCTCACCCTTCTCCCTCCCTCTCTCTCTCTCTCTCTCTGTAGACTCAGAGTCCTAACACCCCACCTGAGAATGAACAGGAGGCAGACGAGGAGGAAGCTGAGGAATTGGGCCATGTGGACACCTACGCAGACTACAAACCCTCCAAATGTACACAGACCACTGCACAGACACACACACACACACACACACACACATACACACACACATACAGTAACTGTAGCATTGCAGTCATTCAGCGACCCACTCAATCTCATCCATCTTTTCATCTCTCTTCTACTCTCATGTCTCTGTCACTTTTCCCTTTCTCTTTCTACATCAACTACTCCTACTCCTCTCTCTCTCTTTTTGTCTCTCCATCCTTTCTCTTTCTTTCGTCCCCTCTTGTCTTTCTTTCCTTCCCTGTGCTCAGCCACCATAGGGATCTCCCATCCAGACCGGGTGGTGGAGACCAACACCCTGTCCAGCGTGCCTCCCCCAGACATCAACTACACCCTCTCCATCCCTGACAGCACCATCAGCAGTGGCCTGCTCTCTGCACTGCAGCTGGAGGCCATCATCTATGCCTGCCAGGTGGGCCCTGTCTATGTGCACACACACACACACATGCGCGCACACACTCACAACACACACACACACGCACGCACACACTCACAACACACACACACACAGACACACATGTACACATGTACGCACATACACACACACACACAGACACACACACACACGCATGTTTAGGTCTTTTACCAGACACACACATTTAGTTCTTTTACCACCCTCACACACGCACACACACACACACACCACCCAGCTCTTAATCTCTGTAGTTGCCTAGCACATGCATGGATGTCACCAAACATGCACTCCCACACCACTCTCGTGAGTAAACAAAGGCTAAACTGAATCACTCCTGAGTTTGGACGTTCAACACTTCTTTTGTCAATACCCTTCCCCTTGGGCTAACCAATGCATTGAAACAGCAAAGCTCTATGAGATTTGTGTAGTTAAAGTGGGCAGATTATTGGTTTAACTGTTAAAACTTGTTTAATTGCAATGTAATTGCAGCATTTTGTGACTCCTCCAAGACGCATAATAAAACGGTAGCAGTGTGATAGCTAAACACACACACACACACACACACACACACACACACACACACACATACACACACACACACACACACACACACACACACACACACACACACACACACATACACATACACACACACACACACACACACACATACACTTTGCAACATTTCATTGGGAAAGAGGGCCAACTCCCTCTGCTCTGGCTGAGTCAATAGAGACAGACTGGTCTGGAGTAGTATACTGAGTACATAGACACAGACTGGTCTGGAGTAGTCTACTCCTGCTGGCTCTCAGTTTAGCTCTCAGTCTAAGTGTATGTTTGTAGTACACTATATATGTATATCATGCACAGTTTATTCAGCATGTATATTTGAGTATGCATTGTAAGTTATGGTTGTCAGATATTTAAATTGAGCACTTGGAGTAAATGTTTGTTCATGCACTGGTAATTCCTAGACGTTCCAAATGTGGTTGTGATGTTTTGATCTTCTGCATTGCTGCATGGGACAACAGAGTAGTGAAGTGTAGCCAGTGTAGTGAAGCCAGTGTTTCTCTGTCCATCAGCAACACGAGGTCATTCTGCAGAACCAGCAGCGAGCAGGCTTCTTGATTGGAGATGGGGCCGGCGTGGGCAAGGGCCGGACAGTGGCCGGCATCATCCTGGAAAACTACCTAAAGGGAAGGAAGAGAGCGCTGTGGTGAGACAAATACACACAGTCACCCTCCATTGCTCATGCACACATAAACACACCCATACACACACAGCATGTGGCTCTTGAACACACCCACAACATACACATGGAGATAAAGAAAGCAAACATACACACACACACACACACACCTCTTTACATTGAGTGGCTGGCACAGGTCTTCACATAATGAATGGAGAAATTATTTACACCCCATGTGAAGCAAATTCATGCGCTATTTTTATTCAGCACAAACACAAACATGGCACTCATGAGCATTCTCCGTCTAGTTACCGTAGTTCTTAACAATTACACTCAGGCTTGCTCCTCTCTTGTCCATTCCACAGGTTCAGTGTTTCCAATGACCTGAAATATGACGCAGAGAGAGATCTCAAAGACATCAACGCACCCAATATCCCTGTGCATGCCTTAAATAAGGTAACACAAAGCTTTCATGAAAAGGAAAAATGAATGCCTTGTCACAGTACTTTCCCAGTGATGCTGAATGCTTTGCGTTGCCCTTTCTACCCCACCCCTGTTGTTCTATTAGACTGTGAGCTCAAGTCTTTTATTAAGTGCAACTGCTAGAATTGGTCTAATTCCTGTAATGCTCTTTGCCAGTGATCTCAGCCATACTCGCTCTTCATCCACTTTGGTCATTCTGACCTGGTGACATTTTGAGTGGTTCCAAACTTGCAGATATATTTTTGTTCTGTAATATTATAGTATTTAAGTTTTGTAAGATTGTTCTGAAGTTCCTATTTAACACTGTGGAATATGCATGATTTACCCAGAGATCTCACATTCAGCCAGAGCTCAAGCCATAAAGACTCTTTCTTTCAGCAAAGATCTCTAGAGCCCTTGTCAGGTTACATGCCGACTTGAGTTTATTTGGTTATTCATGTAGTTGTCTGCAAAACTCCAGTGAGGCCTGAGCTATTTGACTAGCTTGCTGTGTTTTGATGTCTGGCGCAGATTAAGTACGGGGACACAGCTACCTCAGAGGGCGTCCTGTTTGCCACGTACTCAGCGCTGATCGGCGAGAGCCAGGCCGGCGGGCAGCATCGTACTCGGCTCAAGCAGATCCTGGACTGGTGCCAGCCTGACTTTGAGGGAGTTGTATCCTCTGCTCAGGGAAAAACCTCTGATAAGATCTAGGGCTAAACTCTAATGAATGCAATGCTTTCGGCATGGGTTTGGTCTGCCTTTTAATGTAGGACGTTTGATTGAATGTCTTTATGATAAATACTGCAGTTATTTTACAGACAGAGGTAAAAGATAGACTTGATAATAGGAAGGCTCTGCAGATCCAGAGCTTTCTCTATGTAGAACTCCTGTTCAGTATGTGTGTGGGTGAGAGAGAGTGTGTCATTGTGATCAAAATCTTGATGCCTGTATCTGAGGTTTGATAGTTCAGCTCTCATGCTGTGAGAAAACTTGTAGTTGTGCATTTTGAGAAGTGTTGTCCTTGACCATGGCCATGAATAGATTGTGTTTGATGAATGCCACAAAGCCAAAAATGCTACGTCCACTAAAATGGGCAAGGCAGTCCTGGACCTGCAGAACAAGCTGCCCCGGGCCAGGGTGGTCTATGCCAGTGCCACAGGTGAGTTGCACCCACTGGCATTGAAGCCAACACACACACACACACACACACACACACATATGCACACAAATAGGATACGTGATGACCATCTCCTTGTCTCTACATAGGTGCCTCTGAGCCAAAAAACATGATCTACATGAGCCGTCTTGGCATCTGGGGAGAAGGGACCCCGTTTCGGGCGTTTGAAGACTTCCTTCACGCCATTGAAAAGAGGTTTGTCATTTATAGTGCAGCTTGCACTGGCTGTTTATCCATAACATATTTGTCATTTTTTGTATTCCCAGCCACAGAATGAGTTTTTTTTTACTCAGGGAACTTTTGGTTTCTTTGAATTCCATTCCACAGGGGTGTGGGCGCCATGGAGATTGTTGCCATGGACATGAAGGTCAGCGGAATGTACATTGCACGGCAGCTCAGCTTCTCAGGAGTGTCCTTCCGCATAGAGGAGATCAGCCTGGACGAGGACTTCAAGCTGGTCTACAACAAGGCTGCCAAACTGGTGAGGGGAACCAAGACTCAATCTGTTAGCCATTGTTGGGATTCAAATAGACCCCAGTGCATTTGCATTCAGTGAAGGGAAAGGAAGTAAAACTCTTGTGACGGGCTTTGGCCAGTGGAATAGATTGATACAGATAGACAGAATGATTGAAATAGATCAACTGATTCAGTCAGATCCACTCAGCAGCTGCTGAAAGATGAGTCCATTATGAAATCAGTCAGCTTACAAACTTCCTTTATCAAAACACCAAAGTGTTTCACAGTCCGCAGTTGGGATGTAGGTTTATGCATGACTGTAACCCCTGACCTTTAACCTTGTCTTGGCCTATGCAGTGGGCAGAGGCGCTGAGCGTGTTCACGCAAGCAGCAGACCTGCTGGGCCTGAACTCCCGGAAGTCCCTGTGGGGTCAGTTTTGGTCGTCGCACCAGCGCTTCTTTAAATACCTCTGCATCGCCGCCAAAGTGCGACGACTGGTGGAGCTGGCCAAGAAAGAGCTTGATTCGGGCAAGGTGAGTTCACTAACACACCATAGACCCTCCCCAGGGCAGCATGAGGTAATGAGTGATTTAGACACATGACAAGCCCAGCAGTCATACAGATAAACCTCCACAATGTCTGTTCTATGGGGTAAAATGTGTTTTATTTTTTTTAAAAAGTGTTTTTTACATTAAAATGTCCCAAAATGACTTAGAATGTCAAGAAATAACCGTACTGAAGTAATGTCAAACGTGCCCAAGGTTGGAACTATCGAGACATCCTTTGAAGTTTGCATGCAAACCACTAGTGCTAGCCTGCATGGCTGCTCCAATAACATCACGATCTACCACATGTGGCTACCGTGCTAAACACAAACCAGGTGAATACCTGCGTTCAAGACTCAAAACTGAAAGTAGTCCATGAAAATGCCACATAGTTGCTTTTAAGTTTAGTTTGGTTTTCGCTTTAATTTATAGCCAGAGCCAATAAATGCTGTTAGGACCAAAACTAGCCAAGCCTCAGTGGTGTGTAAGTAGTCTCCCCGACTGTCAGTGCTGACCAGCTAAACAGTGAGTTTCCTAATGAGGCCAGTTATTGAAGCAGGGGGGTGGAGCTAATGAGCAGGGCTACACCATGCTGGGAGTGATTGCAGGATTAAGGGCTTGCCTCCCCCTCCATCACGCCTGGCCCAGGGGCAGCCGCCTGACACTGAGCCTCTTTCCTCAGGAGCGCTGGCCTCAGACACGGCCCTGAGCAGCTGGAGCAGGTCCAGATACAGCTGTCTGACCCACCTGACTGACCCACTGACTGACAGGGGGAATAGCGCTTTCACGTTTAGCTGACGCCTGTTCTTATGTTTTCTGTCTGTGTTTCTCTCTCTCTCTGTTTGCCTCTCCCTATTTCTCTCTCTATGTTCAGTGTGTGGTGATTGGACTGCAGTCCACGGGAGAGGCTCGGACGCGAGAGGTGCTGGACGAGAACGACGGCCACCTAGACAGATTTGTGTCTGCTGCCGAGTGAGTGTGCACTTTACATTTGTGTATACTGATGGTGGTTGCTAGAGCATTCTGTGCGTGAGTGTGTGTGTGTGTACTATCCTTCTTTGACATATGGGCTGTTGATCTTCACAGGGGGGTCTTCCAATCACTGGTGCAGAAGCATTTTCCCTCAGAAAAACAGAGGAGGGAAAAAGGAGCTGGGAACAAGAGAAAAAGTAAGCTGGATTTAATGCCATATGATCAGTATTATTTATTATTAGTAGTAATATATATATTATTAGTAATAATATTTTACTGTTATTTTATTATTTAATGCCGCAAGATCTTTATTATTTAGTGCTCCAGTTTCATTGAAAACCTGAAATTTTTACCCTTCTGAAGCCTTTCTACTCCTTTGAGTCGCAGTTTACAGAGGGATGCCTGCTATTCCATTCATGTCCACATGAATACATACCACATACCATGCAAGGCACCAGTCTCCTGTACACATGAACACATACCATGCAAGGCACCAGTCTCCTGCATATCAGGCAGAGATTGGGATTTATTGTCTTGCTGAAGGACACTTTGACTTGTTCAGGATGTGGGTTTGAACAAGCAACCTGCTGGTTTCACAATGACTTGACAATAAGAAAAAAGAACAAAGACATACTGTGTGACGTTGAATTTAGTTCATGACTAAGTTTGTCAGTGTAACTGGAACATTGATAGGTCAGATTGGAAACAAAACATGCTGTTATTTTATTGCCTGAATGCAAGGCTGTGGCCTTTAACCTACATCTACTGATGTGTGTGTGTGTTTGTGTGTGTGTGTGTGTGTGTGTGTGTGTGTGTGTGTGTGTGTGTGGTGGCTCAGGAAAGCCCCGTGGACGTCAGACCAAGTGCTCGCGGCAGAACCAGGATTTCGCCGGGGTTATTAGCATCAGTGACGACAGCAGCAGCGACACCGATGGCCTGGACAGCGACTCCAACTCCTCCCCTGACTCGCTGCAGGACAACAGCGACGACGTCATCTTCGTCCAACAGACCAGTGGTCACACCGGTGCGTTTGATACGCCGGCGAAGGCGCCGGAAAATTGATAGCAGCAGCAGCAGCCCTAGCCGTTAGCTGCGAATCAGACAGTCTGAGGATGTTGCTCTGCCATAGGCGTAGTGTGACATGTAAGCGTGTGCTCCTTTTAGCCATGCCTTTAATGCTGTTTGCTTTTGTTGTTGTGCCTTTCTAAAGCAGAAATAGAGAAACTGAAGCAAGGCCTACTGACCAAGATCTCTGAACTGGGAAAAGAACTACCTCTGAACACGCTGGACGAGCTGATAGACAAATTTGGGGGACCTGAGAAAGTGGCCGAGGTACTTAATGCAGTTTGCCTGCTCTTAGTGGAATCTTAGTGGGTGTTTGAGTGAACATAGCATAAATATGAGCGTGTGTGTGCATGGGTGTGTGTGTATATGTGTGTGTGTGCGTGAGAGTGTGTGTGTGTGTGTGTGTGCGTGTAACATTTTCCACTGCTCTCCATGTCTGCAGATGACAGGGCGAAAGGGTCGAGTGGTGCGGCGGCCAGATGGGACTGTGGGCTACGAGTCGCGTGCCGAGCAAAGCCACACGATCGACCAGATCAACATTAGAGAGAAAGACCGCTTTATGAGTGGGGAGAAGGTAGGGGCACTGGCACACACACACACACACACACACACACACACACACACACACACACACACACACAAAGACAAGAGTGAGCCTGTGATCATCTCAGCAATCTCCGTTAAGCCACCCTTGTCCCTGATGAGTTTCATTAGCCTGGGGTTAATGAGGCAGGAGGATATTGCCTCTCTCTGTTAGCCCCTCTCTCTCTCTTTCTCTCTCTCTCTCTCTCTCTCTCTCTCTCTCTCTTTTGTTCTCCCTCTCTCTCTCTCCCCCTCACTCTTGCATTCTTGCTCTCATTTTCTCCTCTTTGTCAGTTCCATTCAATTGGTCAATCCTTTATTGGCTTGACTGTCCATTAACAGCACCGTCAAAGCAATTAGACCTGTAGGAGAAAAACTTTAACTACATGTGTAATGAGCTCATCTGTGAGCTTAATGTGAAGACTTCATCTTTCTTGGCCTCTTTTTCTATCCCATCCTCTCTCTCTCTCTCTCTCTCTCTCTCTCTCTCTCTCTCTCACCCTTTCCCAGTTGGTGGCCATCATCTCAGAGGCAGCTAGCTCAGGGATCTCCCTGCAGGCAGACAAGCGTGTGAAGAACCAGTGCCGGCGGGTGCACATGACCCTGGAGCTGCCCTGGAGTGCAGACCGTGCTATCCAGCAGTTTGGTGAGTCGAGCTAAAGACAGCCCCATTCAACTGTCATTCAGTTTTGTGGGTTTCAAGTTGTCTTGAACACAGCTTTTGCATCCAATTGCCTTGTATGGGATACAGGCAATAGAACATGGCAGTAGTGGAGAATGATGTTATAGAACAGTTAGCCTTACTTACTTACAGCACCACTTTTTAGTGGACAGCAAGGAGCTGAGGCCGTTTTGACAAGTCAGTACAGTTGTTCCTGTACATTCTTTTCTTGTTTTTAGGCCATTAAAATTCAATCCCTGATATAGATTGTATTGCCAGTACCTTGATAAAATTCATATCCCACTCTTCCTGAGGCTGGTTAGATCCTCTTTGATGCTGTTCTCTGACTTGTCCAGGCAACACATGAAATGACACTCCAGAGAACACAAACAGATGGCACATGATACACATGCTTGTCCTCACTGGTGATATCGGTCAGAATATGACTAAGGAGTTTTACTTCCTTACATGTCTCAAGTGTAGAATTACACTCAGGGAAGATGAAACACAGGGAAGATCAGTTCAAACTGGACGCAGAAGTGACAGATCATTAACTGATATACTTCTGTATGACATGCCCTGTTTCAGGAAAAAAGTTTGTAGTTTCAAGTTTCAGATCCAGACACTCAATATGTATTTCTTTATGTTACACATATACACTAAACAGCAAATGTGTGTGTATGTGTGTGTGTGTGTTTGTCAGTATGCTAATGTTAGAGGGGCTCAAGCTCTATTATTGCTGGTCCGATCATTTGGATGAACTTGATGGTCATGATGGTGATGATTAGTGTTGAACATGATAAACTTTTTCAAGATTAACCCTTAATTGTTATTCATTTACCACTTACAACATGCACCTATTTATCCGTCTGTATGATTGCATGGCACTGAAACACGGAATCCATTTGCACCGGACAGAACAGCCATTTGCTTTGGGTTTTGTTGCTTTTGGCCCGGAGACCCACTGTTTTGTATTTCTGATGAATTCATTTTTTTTTCTGCTTTTCTGTGGCCTTCCTTTATGATTGACTTTGAATAAGGAGTGTGAAGGTGGTGCAAATAAAGGCACCCTGTCCTGTCCTTTCGCTTTGGCTGATGATTAAAAAAAAAGAATAAAAAAAAAAAAAAATTCTCAAAAAGAAGGTGTAATTCTTGGCTGGGGTGGTGTGATGGGTTTTTTTGTTTGTCACAAGCTCTATGCTTGACTTCCTCTGATTGCGAGGTAGACAGCGTACAACTCTGTCACACTTGCAAAACCTGCACCGAGTGAACTTCAGGAAACCAGAGTCACACGGCCGAGGGCCATTGTTGTTTTTTTCTCTCTGCAGTGAGATAAGTGCACTGTGTGGATTTGAAAACAAACATCCAGTGAGCTTTGATTGAAGAGCGTGCATCTCTTATTGTCAAGCCAGGCCTTATGTCACAATTGTCCCATTGAAAGGCTGCCAAAGTAGAACTGGCCTGACCGGTGTGCGGTTGACTTCCCGCCAGTGCCGCCCCCTCCTGTCTCACTTCCCTCTTCCTCCTTGTGTGTCTCCTCCCTCAGGCCGCACACACCGCTCCAACCAGGTCACCGCGCCCGAGTACATCTTCCTCATCTCCGAACTGGCCGGAGAGCGCCGATTTGCTTCTATTGTGGCCAAACGCCTGGAGAGTCTGGTGAGTTTCAGGCACAACCACCCCTGTACACACACACACACACACACACACACACACACTTGCCCTTGCCTTTAGATCCAGACCTGAGGGATCTGGTCCCAACGGCTGAATTGCGAGTATTTCACCAAAGCACTGAACTTTTTCCACTAATGTAACAACATATCTGTTAAAGATGCAAAACAGCACTTGCAAGAACATGCAAGCACATTCCAAGTTCAAACGGTGTGTTTTCACTCTGCTTATGTAATCAGCCATTGCCCAGTGTGGTAAGAATGTTCTGGAAAACATTGATTTAGGGAACTGAGAGGATAGGGTGCCTCAGAACACTGAAGCGAGCAGCAGCACCCCCTCATCCCCCTAGCTCACACACACACACACACACACACACACACACATACACAGACAGACACACACACACAGTGCTGTGGAGACTGTGTTCCTAGTACTTTTCTGATGAGTCACCGCTGCTGAGCTTTTTCCCCAAATGCCTCCTATCAGTTCCCTGACAACAAAGCGAATGAACAAAGCCCTCTGTGTGTAAATGAAATCTTCCTTTCCATCTCAGGATGAGAGAACCCTTCAGTTTTGTTTTTTTTTTTCTGGTGGCGATGTCAAACTTCCGCCATAAAAAGTCGAGAGGTGCTTCACCCAGGAATGCTTGATCTGTCGCCTGCTTTGTGGCCTCGGCAAGGCGTCAGTAATCCCCTGGAAGGGCTTTTGAAGGCTTTTTGTCAGAGTTTTATCTTGAGCTCCATATCTGTATCTTTTTTATGCTCTTGAAAGCTCAGGAATTGAAGTTATCCCTTTTTTTCCCTCTTTCACTCCTTCTTTCCTTTCTTTCTGTTATCTCTCTGCAGGGTGCTTTGACCCATGGAGACAGGCGGGCCACCGAGTCCCGAGATTTGAGCAAGTACAACTTTGAAAACAAAGTAGGTCAACCGCACTTATCTTGCAAATAGTTTCACTCTTGGCTGAGGAAGTGCTCAGTCTTGTTTGTGAGGTGATTTTTGGCCTTGATTGTGCGAGGGCTGCCCTCAATGTGAAAAAAAATGTGTTGTCTGTCCTCTCTGTTAGTATGGCACCAAAGCCCTTGATAAGATCACCAAAGCCATCCTGGGATACATTGAAAGCAAAGTGCCCCCTCCCAAAGACTACCCTGGTGGTGACGCTATGTTTTTCAGTGGTGAGTGCATCTGTCTGAACATGTGTGTTTGTATGTGTAGACCTATGTGTTTGTGTGTAAATGTGTGTGTGTGTCAAGTTATTAATGTCACCATATAAAAATAATTTTAGTGGCGTTTCTGTATGAGTGCATCAGACCATAACCTTGTGTAGGCATGAAATGTCAATGAAACCTGTGTCTCAAGTCAGTCCCAACGGATTTCTCTCTCTGTCTACTGCAGACATGAAGCAGGGGATGATGAACGTGGGCATCTTCTGTCGGGACTCGCGCTACGGCCTCAGCACTGAGAAAGGTGAACTCCCCGCTGCTAACCACATCCCTAGGCCCATTGCTGCTGCACGCAGTCTTGTGTGCTGCACATTTGCTTAAATACCCATGTGCTTCATATGTCAATATTTGTTAAGGAAATTTTCATTTGTGATGTGTGTGATGACTTTATACAGGCTAGTTTATCTGAAGGCTGTGCAGCTTTTATGTGAGGCTGTATGTGAGCTTCTCGGCCCGGTTGTCTGATTAATGCTCCTGGTGTGTGTGTGTTTTTTTTTTTTTCAGACTGCACCATCACCAAGTTCCTGAATCGTATCTTGGGTCTAGAAGTGCACAAGCAGAACTCTCTGTTCCAGTACTTCTCCGACAACTTTGACTACCTGATCGAGAAGGACAAGAAGGAGGGCAAATATGACATGGGGATTCTGGGTAAGGCATGGCTTTGCAGCCATCAGCACTCCTCCCAGCTCTCTTCAAGCACAGACACGTCTTCTCTCACTGACCTAAGTGTCTGAAATAAGTCTGACATCCTTTCTTGTGTCTGTCTAGATCTGGCCCCAGGCAATGATGAGATCTACGAAGAGAAACAAGAGGAGTTTTTGACTGTGGGGAACCCACATGATGGCCAAGTGGTGCTCTATAAGGTGAGAGTAGGTGTCTTAACCTGGTGTGAGAAAGATGTGGAGATTGTGTCAAGTGATACCTCTGTCTCCACAGCTCAGTGTACAAATTAGAGAACGGGAAGAGAAAATGTTGTTGGTTTAATCATTTTTTTATGAGGTTGCTCTCCACCCTGAGGTTGAAGGATTGACATGATAAGATACGTTATACTGATAAGAGAGAGAAATAATTATCTTGGCTTATCATCTTTACTGGAAGCTGGCTGTCCAACCTTAAAGCAACCAGGAAATGTTCAGAGGCTCTCGCATCATGTTATCTCTTGGTGTTTGTGGTTGTTTGTTTTGTTTTTGTGTTCAGTTGTCTGGGAGGTGTCTTGTGTTTGTATGTATGTGTGTGTGTGTGTGTGCGTATGTGTTTGTGTGCACCTCTGCTTCCTCTGCCTTGGAAAGAGTATGTGTGGTCTCTGTATGAACTGAACCCTGACCTGATAATATGTGTGTGAATGTGAATGCATGGTATATGTTGTATGTATGCATGTGTGTGTGTGTGTGTGTGTGTGTGTGTGTGTGTGTGTGTGTTTTTAAGCTTGTGGAAGTAAACATGACCATGACCATAACAGAGTGAACTCACCCCTCATTCATCTCCACCACAGATTACAGTGGACAGAGGCATGCCATGGGAAGAGGCCTTTGAGAAGTCCCAAAGTCTGACCAGGCCTGATGAAGGCTTCTACCTCTCTCACAAGGTGAGCCACCAACCCCACAGCCAAACACACTGCATCCAGTCTGACTCTCCCACAAGGTTACACCTGAGAGACCGTTTGCTTTCAGGCTCAAGCCTTCCAGAACATTCTAGATTCTTGGTTGGCTGGTGATTTGAAACAGGTGCATCACGAACGAATTAACAGTACTTTTCCATTTGCATGTATTCCTCTGATGAAATTTGTAATGCAAAGCAGCGCTGTACTGATGAAAAGCTTTATTTAGTGACTAAGCAGACAACAGGGTTACAAATGATTTAAGACATACAGAAATGAAATGAAATACTTGTTTAAATGTAAAATGTATGGATGATATTCTGGACACTTGCCTATACTTGTTGACTTGTAAGCCTGTGTTGTCTGAAAAGAAGTTGTTGACTTTCCAAGTTGTTGAAATTTGAGTGTGTGTGTGTGTGTGTGTGTGTGTGTGTTCTGACCCAAAGCTGAGGGGCACTCAGCCTTGTGTGCTGCTAGCAGAGCAGGGTCGAGGCCACAGCCTCATCCTCCACAAGCCAAACATCGGCAAGCAGGCCCAGCCCGAAAGCATGGACAACATGAGGAAACGTTACCTTCCGGTGAGAAGCCATACACATACACACACACACACTTGCCCGGAGATGGAGATGGAGATTGGAGAATGGAGAATATTGCTGTTAATAAGTCCGTTCCATTTTCAGCTCTGTTGTGTGCTCCCATACTGCCCCCTACTGGCTTAAAAATTTAACAGCGTGAAACATGGTTTGTTAGCTGATATATAATGTAAACATGACCTAAATATTAACATATTTGTTAATATATACATCTTCTGAAATATGCTTGTAAGTCAGTAAAAGAATATTCCTCTAAACAAAACCTTTTTCTCCCAGGTGACAGCTGAGGAAGCAAAGGAGATCTGGGAGAATCAGTACAAGTTCTCCTTCAGGAAATGCAGCCACGCCAACTGGTGAGTGGAAAGGCTCACATCGAAACAGAAAGGACAGTAGAATCATGTGGCTATGGGTCACTTTTGCTGTCAAAGAAGCTACCTCACCTGAAGACACTTTAGATACTCAAGACCAGAATCTAAAAATCATATGTAATTGTTTGCATACCTATATTCAGCACAAGTATATGCCTGCTTACATTTGTAAGGCTAAATGTGTGTGTGTGTGTTGCTGCTCAGGAACGGGAAGTGCAAGAAGATGGAGGAAGGGCAGGAGTGCACGCATGGCATTCGTCTGCGGCAGTACCACATGCTGTGCGGTGCGCTGCTGCGCGTGTGGAAGCGTGTGGCTGACGTGGTGGCCGACCTCACCGGCTCCAGCATCCTGCAGATCGTTCGCCTCAAGACCAAACTGCACCACAAGCAAGTGGGTAAGTGTACACCAAACGCACAGGACACCCACAGCCAGTAGGAGGAGCCACGCTAGACTTCAAACCCTTGAAGACCCCAGTCAATCTGACTTGAGATTTGGTATGAAAATGGTGTAGATACTCTAGACCAGGAGGATTTGATTGAGTTTGTCCCAGGGTCAACTACTTTGACTAAGAAACAACCTGCAAACCATTGTTGTGGATTGTGAGGTTAGGGCTTGAGATTAAGTATTTCTTAATTATTCAGAATGATTCATTGTTTTAAGGTATATGCGCTACTCTGTAATGTGTGTTATTTCAGCATTTCTTTTTTGTGTGCGTGATTAACTTTTTATTGAAGTTTGGAAGTAAACAAAAAAATAGAAAACAGAACAAAATATACACAACATGACCGTCATCACATTAACAAACAGAGGTCAAAACAAGGGCGAGACAGCCGTACATCACATTAGCTAATAGTAAAACAGAAAAGGGGGTGGACACAAATATGTAAGTAAGAAAGTAAAGCAGGAAAAATGGTGAAAGAAAATGACAGACATACATTAGTGGCCTCTGAGGAGCTCAGTCAGCTTCGAGTTTTGCCCGGTTAAGCTGAGCTGTAGAGTACTCCAAGATTTTACAGCATTTCAAACATTTATGTGTGTGTGTGTGTGTGTGTTTGTGCTGCAGGCATTAAGATCCCTGAATCGTGTGTGCAGCGTGTGCGTGAGGAGCTGACGCACATGGACAAAGAGGTGAGACAGCGGCGCCGGGACCGAATGCTCCAAGCGCAGGAGTTGCCGCATCCATCTTTACCGCCCGCCGACCTCCTCAGCCAGCTCCCCTTCCCATCCACGGCTAGCAACCTGACCACTCTACCCTCCTTCCTCTACCCGCCACCAACGGTGGCCTTCCCTTCGCTGTCCAAGACCCCTCTGGCGGACATGCTGGATGGTGCAGACGCGGCCGCCCTGGGACTGAGTGCCCTCCCAGGCACAGTGGCAGACTTTAGCTTGGACTCTCTGGACTCCCAGCAGCAGCAGCAACAGCCACAGCCACAGCAGCCAGAGAGCGATAAGGTTTCACTGGACTTCATGGACAGCATCCATCTGTTTGACTTGACCCTGTGCCCACCACTGTCCAACACCCCACCACCACCGTCAACCCCCACGTCGTCTTCACCCGCAGCCATGCCCCGCGCCCCCGTCGGCTCGGCCCAGGCGCCCGGCGGTCTCTTTGGCTCCGTGGGCATGGCCTCCACCGCTGCGTCATCGTCGTCTTCGTCGCCACTGTTCGCCGAGATGCCCTTGTTGGCCACGCCCAGTGAATTTTGCGCAAACGACGTCCACATTGACTTCCACGAGGTCTTGAACAACATGATCCAGAACAGCAGATTGGAAAACAACAGCAGGCCGTCCGTCATCACGTTGCAGGGCAGGGACTCCTCTTAGCCAGCCTTTCCCCTCAGCTGTCGCTGCAACACAGGGCACCAAGGGCGGACCCCACTGCTCCGCCCAACCACCACCCAGCCCAACCCCTCCAGGACTCACCATCTATTCACTGCCTGAGCATAGCTTGCTACACCTAGCCACACTCCACAAACACCTGGCCCGCACCCACACACAGATCAACAGCCAATAGCAGTTGGAGGTCTCCTAGCAACGGCACATTCAAAGCACTCAAAACAACTTTGCTTGAGCTTAAGTGTAGCGGTCCTCTGGCTTCAGGGTTTGTGTTGAGTTTTGTCTTTGTGGAGTTTGTCTGGTAATATGTTCTGTGTGTAGGCATGTGTGTGTGTGTGAAGTGTGTGTGTGTGTGTGTGTGTGTGTGTGTGTGTGTGTGTGTGTGTGTGTGTGTGTGGATATTTGGACTGGATATTTGGGGACAGGAAGAGAGGGTGTGAAAAACATGAACTGGAAAGATTAAAAGGTGTTAACTGCTATTTTAACGTAACATCAAAACTGACATGGGGGAGTGACTCAGATTTAATATTCTCTGTATCGCCTCACAGTTGTCTGTTCACCTCCCTGACCTGCCCTCCCTAAAAACCCACTGTTCACACACTAGTGGCCTGAAATGTTCGTTAAACCAATAGGGAACGGGGATGTCGGGGAGGGGGTTACAGTCTGCTGTCAAAACAGTGCCTTTGGAGAAAATGGAGTGTAGTCTTTTTTTAAAACACACTCAAACTAATGTACACTCTGCATTCGACCACAAATTCTCATTTTTGGCATTTTCTTGGCTCTCAGCAGGAGGGACAAAAAGTTACAAATGAAATGAGCAGAGGGGACTGGTAAAAGTATCTCTGTTCTGTCTTTTAAGTCCACATATGAAACAGACTGTGGTATGTTACAGGAGATGTTGTGGCCTGACATCACCTCATTCGTCACACGCTCCCCTCATTGGCTCTTCTCGTGAAATTCTTAGGAAGTCGAACGTTTACTCAATCATAAATATTATGAAACACTTCTGTTTTTTTTTTTCATGTTTTTTTTTTTTTTTCTTTGTAAATTCACCTATTTTTCCATTAGTGTGAGTGCTTCAATCTGTCTCACTCTCCACATCAGACAGTGCACTTCTGCTAAAACTTATCTGCAGTTTAGAAACACGTCATACATGTTTTGGTTTTTGTCAAGCAATGCACTGTCCTTTCCTACCAGCCCCCCCCCCTCCCCCCCCAAAGGGAAGTTCACCCGATGGCGACCAATAGCAATCTAAAGCAATAACACCTGAAACTGAAATATGTCAGCTCAAGGGCCTAACAGTGGTGGGTTGTGGTAGATTTGAAACTTTTGTATGTCGTCATGTCTTTTTGGAACAAATGTTCAAGTGCTTTTAGTACTTATGACCTTTGTAGAAACATTTTGTGGGGACAAAAGCAATGTGCTCTGGACAATGGCAGAGCTGGGTTAGTGTTGTTAAATTATTTGCTTGTTTTATTTATATTTAAGGGATACGCTTGCCGTTTCAAACTGTGATCCTGATGGATGCCTACAGTTAAAGTATAACTTGTCAGGGAAGATTCCAGAATTCAAAATGAAACAAAGATTGTTTTTAGGTCAAACCTGCCTATACATAATATTGCACTGTTTGTCACTGCTGTACCAGACCTCAGGGTCTACTTCTGTTCTTTGTAAGTAAATCTGGCTTAAGTGTAATTATTCTTTACTTTAGCTGAATTATACCAAAGTATTTAACAAAAGACTTCTCTGGCTACATCTGACCTATTCTCCAACTCAGGAATTAATATACTGTACATATATGTGTGTGGTGTATAGATGGGAAATTGTCTTTCTACTTGTGACCGAAGTGAACTGAATCCATATCTGTTGTCCATATTCAGTGATGCTTACAAGTGCTTTTCTCTCGCGGGGCTGTTCTATGCTGTGTCCGTCTCAGAATGAAAGTCAGGCGTTAATAACAGACACAGAGGGATTCATTCCTAGGTAGACTCATTTTTGAGTTCTACAGATTGTGAGGGCCTGAAGTCTCTGCCATAGTTATGGGAATATGGTCTAGTTTTACTGACCATTCTTAATGGGACTTACATCTTGGTTAACAAAGTCACATGTAGAAAGTGACTATGATTTTGGACGTTAACACCTTTCTTTGATGAAATGCTGTTTCTGTAAGAAGGTTGACAGATCAACGACTTGTTTTTATTATGCAGTGAAACCAAATTGTCTGTAAAACTGTGCTGTGCTTCCAGATATGTATTTCTAGGCAACTTTGTACAGAGCAAGGTTTCTTGTGCAATCATTATTGTCAGTCTGATTGCCTTGACACTTGACAGAGAAACACACCAAGTCCCAAACTTATCACCACCATAAGATGAACATTGTATATCCCATATACACCATACTGTATATGTAATTCTGTATGCATATGGGAAGTCTGCATCTGCCTTTACACATGATGTAATCAAGCATCATGTTCCCACTTGTTTTTCTCCAAAGAATTGAAAGCCCTTTGTGGAGACAAAATGTCTTTCATCCTGAAGTAAAATTGTGTGATAACTTTTCCCAGTACATTCCAATGGATCTGGACACTCCAAGAAATACAGCAATACTCATAACTACAGATTGGTATCTGTTAACTGTTTCATTCAGTTGTACCACTGACAACACAGAAAGTGTCTTTCCAGTTTATCTAGATTTCTTTGCTGACCTGTTAAGTAGATGTTAAAAAGAGACAGTTGTAAGTGAAACCAGGCAAAACAACTAGATTATAATTATTTTATTTAAATATCATATGGGCTTCTAATAATACTGTCATATTTTCTCATATTTACATTTGCACTAAGAATAGCATAATTGAGTTTCTGCTGTTTGCATATGAATAAGAATGCTTCAGCTGTCTGTGGTGGGTCTTAGGTTTTGTAGGTCTTTGTTTTTATTTCTCCACCGTTCTATTCATTAAGATATATGCAACGATAATTTATTGCTAAAACATGCTACTGATTGTACCTATGTCAAGAGCAAATTATATTATTTGTGTAAAGTTGTGTTCAGCACTTTCATTCTGTGTTTGCCTATATTTTTTCTATATTTATAATTTAGACTGATGTACATACTGTAAATTGTGCCTTTCGACTAATTCTTCCAAATTGTTTTCTACTTGTAACAGAAGGAACTGCAATCTAAAGTTTGTCAAAACAAATAAAAGATTGCTGACAATGTCTGACTGCTGGTCTTTCAATCAAATTAATTGCTATAGGTACATGATACTGCAGCCAATTGCACCAAACACTTTGCACTAGGCCTAGCAGGAACATTACTCACATAAGAAAAAAAACTAATGGTGTTTGAGAGTCGCATGGCAAATGAAACTGTAGCTGTTTTAAAAATAATTGACACCTGGCAGGAGGAACAAGGCGGAGTTGTATCGACCTGTAACAACAGATTCATTATTTCTCAGCCTTTATCTTACTAGGTCTCTTGCGCCATCGTCTGGCAAGTTTGGTCGAGGACAAGGGAGGTCCGTGTATTTCTCCAAGTCATACAAATAGATATACACTCCAACAACATAAAGCATGCCAGAGAAGTAGCAGCACCTACAGCACTGGAAAATGATATTTGTCTTAAGACGTAGGTTACGTGTAGATTATCTTGTGCAGGCCTAAGCCTGCATGAGCTAATAGCCATGCGCTCCCACGAGTCACACATCAGTTACTACTCACCCTCTTTCCACTAAAAACAAAATTGTCGCTGTATTTTATTAACTTACTTTTTTCTCAGAATATAAGCTACCATCGACAGCATAGGCCGACAGATTTAAGCGTGGTGTCCCTTGCGACATGGTAGACCTGCAGGTGAAATATTACGCACACAGATTAGGGTGTTGGTCACTGACAGTGACTGACAGTGTTAAAAAGAGTTCGTCTTTCGCGACAACCTTACCGGAAGTGTAAAAGAGAGTGGCCCTTTTCGTTGCCATTCTCACCTGAATCCCATGATAAGAGCGCCGCCCACTTTTTGAACTCAGGTGAAGTTTTGCGCGTTGCTCGGGGCAGAGCCGTACAGAAACAGCACTCACTGACAGCGGGAACAACCGCACCTACAAAGTGCTTCTTGGACCTCTTTACGGGAATAGCAGAATCCTTGGTGCAGGTAAGAGGAAAACGGCAACTGTTGTAATGTAACGTTGAAAGCCTTTGATCAATAACAAATCCGAAACCAATAAGAGCTCTCCTTATCAGCTCTCATCGGTTTATCACCTGCTTTCGAGGCAATTTAAGTAAGTTAGGAATGTTTACTTTGGCTGTGGACATAGAGCTGTTTATCTTACCTCATAGGTCTGAGAAAGAGGCTTGAGTGAACACACTTTTTAGCAGGTAACGTTAACATTATTGAAGGTTGTGGGCTTTCCTTTGCCATGGGTTAAGGAATAATCTGTTAATACACTAACGCTATTGTATCAGATCACGACTGCATACGAAGCACTTGTGATTTATAATGTGATGTGCCTCAGAAATATAAGGGTCAGTCACAATAAGTCTACTTAAATTTTGGTCTGGTCTTGAATTGATTGCTAAAAGCTGAAGACCGTTATTTTGTTTTGTCTGTCTGATGGTAAGTGCCCCTGTCTCAGAGGCACTTGGCACTTTCCTCCCCACTGTGAAGCCCTGTGCACTGGAGGGTAAATGTCAGTTTTATTTGTCCTGTTGAACTATGTGTAGCATTCCACTTTGTCAGCATCTTGGTTGGATAGTTACAGACCCACCAAAGACACTGAAATCCTCTCTGTGAGCAATTACATGTCTTGTAAACTGAGAGGCCCTATGTGTGTCAAGTCGATGTCTTCAGCTATTTGAGATGTTTGAGGAGGGTATGTTTTCATTGCATAATTTTAGTAGTACTGTCACTGTCTTCTGTCAACCCGTCCTACAGGTTTTCCCACCTTGACAGGTTTCCACATGTCAAGTGGTTTCACTGAAGTTTCGACAGCCACATACCCAAATGACAGTCTCTTCTGTTTTTGTTGTATTTGTTGCATATGAGTTTCTATATTAGAAGTAAGACTTTTTCAGGTTACAGTAAGATATCAGGTTATAGTAGTCTTTGCAAAATGGTCATTATTTGAAGCAACAAACATTTAAAAACATGTCACAGTCTACATAGGCCTACTGTAAATATTATTTGGCCTATCTTCTGGAGATGTTTTGGAAAATATATTGCAACAGTGTTTTTTTCTATATGAAATACTTTTTCTAGCTATACCTATATAGTTTTGTCAGTGCCATAGTACAACATACCTTTCCTCCTGTGTGGATGTATATGTTGTGCTAATAGGGTGTACTTAGTGATAATAAATGGCCCTTGGTCTGGAGAGAGCATTGCAGTTGTTAAACATTTACTCCAGTTGAAACATGTTGTTTTCTGTTGAAACTAAAGTGTCTTATCTCTTGCTCCAATGCAACTTAAACATTTTTTAAATGAAGTGACAATATTATTATGCTGAAGTAAAAGGTAGTTCCCTAGGGCAGTAGTTTGTGGCCCTGGAATTAGAGCATGTCCTTCAGTGATTAAACTGGAGACCGTTAACAAAGAGAGAGGGAGGGGCTCACCACCTTTAAATTGCCACAACTACATCCTGTAAAGCTGTTTACTTTGGTTCCTGTGGTCACACAGTTCCTGCCAAGTGCACCTCTGGTATGGCCTCGGGTAGGGGCCAGTGAAATGTTGCTTGGCTGGTTGAGTCTCCTTCCTGAGAGAGTCCAGCATGCCCTGCATCCCCTTGAGAAGTTCATGATTGCTATCAGTTACAGTGGACACGGGGGCAATGTCAGAAGAACAATTTCTGCTTTGTTAATCACGGTTAGCCTTGTGAATTAGCATAAGTTCAGTTGTGCGTGGAATGTGTCGACCAGTTGTCTTCATTTGAGTGGGTGGGAGAGTACTGTGGAATATGTGCAAATGAAAGGAACAAGGCAACAGACAAACAAACAAATGAATTAACAAACAAATGTCTGTCCTTGTAAACAGACAAGTTGAAATCATCGTCTGTCACTTTGGGAAGAAACGCAGCACTTTCTGAAACTTGGCCTCTGCCTTTTGTCCTGTTAGCAGCCTGGTTAATAATTGACACCCTATGGTAATCATTCTTTCTGTTACCATGGCAGCTCCCTCTGCTTTCCTACTTCACTGACCGAGAGATGGTCTGTTGACCCAAATGAATTTCGTCAGACCTTGGTGAATGTTATTTCTAGTGCGGTGCGGTGTAAATCTGTCTCTGTGTGTCATTATTGCTTGTTTTATATGTGCTTTTAGTCAGAAAGTATTTGCATAGATATCAGTAACAATGCCTTGTTCTTTTGAAATGCCATTACTACCCAGAAGCTGTGTGTTGTCAACAGGTCTCTCCTTTTATAATTGCAATGAGTTTGTCAGGTTTTTTGTTAACTTCTAAGGGCTTTTTAATGCTTTTGTATACATTAGAAGTCAAAGTGTTCTGTTCAACTATGGGTTCTTCTTTAGCAACAGTGCATGAGGTCAGGATGACTCAGTTCTCCTCTCATATAAAACTCAGTTTATGATTTGAAAGGATTGGTCCAGAACTTTAGGCACACAAGACTATGATATGGCTCCAAAGGACTCTTGAATCCATGATTGTGTGGCAGATCCTTTAAGGTGTTTTGATGCCTTCTGCCCCCAGTGTGTTGTGGGATTTTCTGTGTTTACTAGGCTCCTCCTTAACTCCATGGTAACAGTGGGTAATAGAAAGTCAGGGCATTCAAACCAGGAAGGTGAGAGAAGCGAGAAGGGTGGGAGAAATCTTTTGTAGGCGGGGTTTAGGCAAGGTGTTTCTCCCAACAAACATAACGGACAGGCATTGATCCCCCTCTAGTTTCCAAATCATTTAAAATATCAAGAGAGATGGATTTGAATTTTGTTTGTTTGTCTGGGTGTTGAACGAAGGAGTGAATACATTTCCTTGGTTTGTAGCTTAGTATTTTTCTTCGAACAACACAGAGGGGAGGGCAGGTTGTTGGTGTGGGGTTTTTGGAGCTGCCGAGGGGAACAGGTGTATCTGGTGCACAGGGAATGGAAGTTAGGTTTGCGAATCTGGTGAGTTTTAACAGACTCCTCATTGTTTGTTCTGTGCTTCTCCATGCTATTAACCAGCCCTGCAGTCTTTAAATAGTGGGCATTTTGGATGTCATTGCCTTCAGGTTAAGAGAAACGCAAAACAAAAAGAACCATGTCATATAATATTCTGCTTTAGACCTTTGTTCCCTTGTCACATGGTGTACATGGAAACCATTCAGAAGTCTGTGCTACTATTGCTATTGCCAATGTGTTGATTTCTGACACATATAGGCCTAGACCTGAACTGTACACACATCTGTGAACCTGAACTGTAAACAAAGTGTTCGATTATCAAATACTTTACATCTTCATAATATTTAGGCCAAGAATTTTACTTTTTGTCAAGTGGTTAAGACAGTTATTTGTTTTAAAGTATTGTCGCTGGTTGTTTTTGTGGTGTGAGCCTTGTGATTTTTCAATGTTCATGAGTAGTTTAGCAGCAAAGAATGATGTGGGGATGGTGTGTCATCTTTGCTACATTGCAATACCTGTGCACTAATGTTGTGATCAATCATATCATTTATCCCTGCTTAATTCACTTGCATTACTACTACTGGAATGACAGTGAAAAACATTGCTTGCTATGAGTGATATTTATTGCGTGTTATTTTTGAGTCTGCATATAGCAGTTCGGTCAAAATGTGTTGTTTGAATTGTACTCTGTAAATATATTTGCCCTACTTTGCCTAATGGCTTTGTTGGTTAGCTCTTTCTGGAAAACTGATATTTCTCTTTTGTTTATCTGCAAGTTCCACTCAGCGTTAATCGGTTACATATTAAGTGTTTTTCAAGGCGCTGAGAGCAGCTTTCCTGGATTGCCTCACCTAGAGGCCTTTTCCAAAATATCCAAATATCTAAAACGTGGACATTTGCATTCCATGATAAGTATGCGACTGTACTTCCTGCGTAGTAGTATGACACAATGTGTGTGTGTGTGTCTGTCTGTGTGTGTATGTGCCTTTGTTTGTGTTTTCCCTCCCTGGAGGCTCAGAAACCCAGCCCTTCTCCTTTGGCTCCCAATCTTGTGACCATCTGAAATAGCTGTTTCATTGCTATAAGGCTGAGTCATCTTAGAGTGGCACTTGTCAACCAGTTTCGCTCCTGCTGTGAAGTCTGAGAGAGAGAATGTATGGAAGGCCTTTAGGCAATTAATCATGATGTCTTACTGTAGTGGTTGCATGTATACTGTACTGGTGTGGTGTGGAGCTGAAATGGCTGTGCTATTGTAACCTTTCTAGCCTTTATCTGACAAGCTCTCCCTCAGGTACAGCACCTGGCCAGCATTTTTAGAATACCCATGTGCTGATGTTCTTGAAAAGAAATTAGCAGCGAGATGGGACTGTGTGTGACGTGTGGCCTGTATGTCTAGTTTAGATTTTAGCCACGTTATTTCAGTTTTAGCCAAGTAGTATTATCTATGATGTGCTTGATGTGCTTGTTTTGTACATGCACCAATGAACATCAGCATGGTTTTGATGGTATCAGTTTTCTCTCAGTGATTCAGGGCTGAGGCCTAAACATTCCCATTCATTTGAGCATAATTTCACTGACATGTCTTAAGTAGCTGGTCACTCTACATGGAGAAACAGATTTGAGTTAGAAGTGTCTAGTGAGCTATAGAAATAAAGAATAGGTGCACATTAAAACTCAGTGATATGTTTGATAAATCTTGTAGGCTAATTATTACTTCTAATTACTACTTGGGAGCAGTTTAAGCAAAGTTCAGGGGAATCAGGGTAACATCAACATTCTTTAAATTGTCGTTCAAAATGGAGGTGCTACTGAGATACATTTTCAGAAGGTATAGATATATTGTGTTGTACTGAAGCTGGAAAATAATTGGATAAACCATTTCACCTTAAAGTCAAGACAGTTTAAAAACATACAAAACCTACTTGTATGTAAATTAACAATAATATGGCCCCATTGGTTTGGTTTGAAATAACAAGGTGTGCCTTGAGCCCAGTGGGAAGAGCTGAGGCACGCTAAGAATGCTTTAAGGGGACTCTTTGAGGGGGGGAGGGTCTGTGCAGGTTTTGGTCTTTGGTTGCGACAGTCTGTTGGTCTATTGGTGTCGGGTGTCGCCCTCTCTTTCTGGTCGCGATGTGCGTCTAGCAGCAGGCTATGCAGGGGTTGGCTGTTCGTGGGGGCTGGCTCCGCCCCATTACCTGTCCCTGAGGAATGTCACAGGTGTGGGCATGCTCATGTTGACTCACTCTTCCTGTTTCGCCTCAGACCGAGAGCACTTAGGGGATTGAGCTCTGCCAGAAATGTGAGGCCCTTTGAGTTGGATTAGAGCTGCTGGTTTTGTACCGGCTCACTCTAATTGTTGTTAGATGCTATAGTAGACTCAAATTGAGATTGAAAATGCTGTTTTTTTGCTTTTGTTTTGCCTGGATGTGATGCTCTAACCTTTCTGTTTTTTCTTTCAGCACCCAGACATGGAGGAAATGACAATATGGGAGCAGCACACAATAACGTTGAACAAAGTGAGTGTGTTTACCTAGGCTGTTGCTCGCACTGATACACATCCTGCACTATACACAGTGGTAGAGCTAGACAAACAGTGGTGTGTGGGTTTTTTATTTTTGAGTTAAATACTGAACAGCTCTGTAGCTCTGTTGAGGCAACAATGGTGACAAGCGTGACACACTTTACATGCCAGTATTTCTCAGCCACTGTCACGAGCCACACCCTGTCGTTTGGAATTTAAGATTAGGGAAGTCATGTGACAGTAGAGTGAAATAATTTTTCTCTCTCTCTCTCTCTCTCTCTGTCCACCTCTCAGGATCCAAAAATAGGCTTTGGCTTTGCGTTGTCGGGGGGCCGAGACAAGCCTAACCCAGACACAGGAGACACAACAATAGTGGTGTCTGACGTGGTGCGAAATGGACCCGCCGTGGGCAGGCTACAGTGAGTTGGCCTTTATCTGGCTCTTGGTGGCCTTTTAACACATGCACACACTTCCGTCTCCTCATGTTGTGCTACAGCATTTCAGGTTTAACCTGCCATGAGTTTACTCTCACTGGTGACGGGGATGTTCTCGCTCACACACACACACACACACAGCTGTTCCATGCTCAAGCTGACGATGCCACTGCTTTTCCCTCTCTCTCTTTGAACAGGACCCGAGATCAGATTGTCATGGTCAATGGGGTCTCCATGGAGAATGTCACGTCCAACTTCACAATTCAGAACCTGAAGGCCTGTGGGAGAATAGCCAACATTGTAAGAACAAAATCATTCATCTAAGTGCAACCAAATTAGCTCCTTAAGGTTTTAACAGGCGGCTGCACAGGAGTAGCAAACATTAGTCAAGTGTTTGTGTTTCGTCAGAAGGTCATGGGCGTAAGACCAAGTACAATGCATTAAATATAACAGTGTTGATTTACTTATCACTGTCTGGTTGCAATGGGTGCAACCCGTTATGTGTTTTACATGTTTTTTGTTTTTGTGTCAGCTAAAATGTATTCACTAATTGGTCAAGATCACTCCTTGGTCTTGATTTGCACTGGTCAATATTACAGCTATTTCAGTTAATTTGACCAAATCTGGCTTCAAGTAAATGTCTTCCTCATCCCCTGCAGACAGTGAAGAGGCCGCGGGTGATCCAGATTCCTGTCAGCACAAGGCCCACCCGTGCCCATTCCAGCTCAAATCTGCTGTCCGACAGACCGACCCGTGCCCACTCAGCTTCCAACCTGCTGGCTGACGACCCCAACCACCGACGGGCACGCGCGGGCTCCGACAGCCCCGCGTATGGCAGGGGCCCACGCAGGGGCCACAGCATCTCCCCGGAGCGCAATGGCCACGGCCTGGCCCTCATGTCCGACTACAAACGCCTGCCGCACCAAGACGCCCCAGACAAGCCCATCAGAACCACGTTGATCAAGAAGAAACAGACCGATGGTGAGGGATTGGGAATCCTTAGTTACTCCCAGTGTGGACAGAGCTGGGGCCCTTGGGTCCTGATCTTGATGGAGAAGATGCGTTTCTGTGTGATCATTAGCTCAGAGTGATTGCGGAGATTTTTGGTGTTGTGAAAAAAAGGTGAAGAATGCTGTTTCTCACTTTTCAGAGTATGGAATGAAGCTGGGAAGCCAGATTTTTATTAAGCACATGACGCCTACTGGACTGGCTGCCAAAGAAGGGACCTTACAAGAGGGAGATCTTGTTTTAAAGGTAGGCCTACGATCTATTCTGATGGTGTTGAAATAGCATCACCTCCCAGGGTGTTGAAATGACTCTTGACATGGTTCCAATTTGATTGTGACCCTCCCTCACTGTTCCACAGATCAACGGAATGACAACAGAGAACCTGTCACTGCTGGAAACCAAGCACCTTGTGGAGAAGTCCAGGGGGAAGCTGACAATGGTGGTCCTACGGGACAACCGGAAGTTTCTGGTCAGCATTCCTGAAGTGGAAGACAGCCCACGAAACAGTGAGGATGAAAGGCATGGTGATAGCTCGGAGCTAGAAGGTGAGGAATGGTGAAGGTCCACTGGTAATCAGTGTCTTTGTGTAGATGGTGTAAGTAGCATTTCACACCAGCTCTTTATTGTACCTCTCAGAAATTTCAGATTTGGATTCAGATTCGCCCGCGAGGGGAAGATCGTCTCGCCCCGCAGGCCGAGAGCCCCGCGCACACAGGTGTGATCACCCGTCACAACAGGTTTGCTTTCATGTCTTTAGATTCCTTTTGATCTCTGAACTCTGGAGTCTCTGCGTTTTAGAACCCGAGCAGAACCTCCTCCACCGATGCCAAAGTCTCGTGACGCGTCCCCTGTGCGCTCCACACTGAGCAGACCCCCTGTGCACAGTCTCCCCAGACGGAGAGGTGAGTCCAGCAGAGCAGCTTGAAGAACATGAAGCACTGCTGAAACTTGAAATACCCACACACACCCACCCACACACATACACACACGCCCAGCATAAAATCAATTAGTGCTATCAGTCACTGCATGGGCTGACGCATTCTTGTTGTATTCATGACCTTCACTGTGCCCACAGTGACCAGTGACTCACCCCCTCTGTTTTTGCTTGGCTGCAGTTCCCTCTGAGTCTGAATCAGACAGAAGCAATTCTCCCCCCCCTGCAAGAAAGGGCAGAGATGTGACAGACTCTGACAAATACAGGTGAATATGATCCTCACAGCAGATAAGAATACATTAGCGGCCCTGCACTGGTAATACAAACATACATGTTCCATTTGGATTATGAGCTATATGTTTATGGTTAGCAAGCAGATGCTTTTATCCAAATGACAATAAATATCATTATTATTACAACAAAATTGCATTGATAAATTTGAAAATATGATGTAAACAATTTAGTAAAAATAGGAGCATAAAAGATGTAAAGAGTTATTTCTGATAACTGGATTTGATTTTGACTGCAGGGTTCTGTCTGGCATCTCCACGCTGCCCAACCCCCGTGCCTCCCCAGTCGCCCACAGCTGGAACGCCCCGCAGTCCTCGTCCTCAGCGTCACGCCCACGCAAACGTATGACCTCTCCTCTACCTCCCCACGCCGCACCCCTTTAGATAGCATTCGCAGTGTTGAAACTGTAAAGCAGCTGAAGAGATCTGCAGATGTTTCAGTTAGTCACAGTGCAGAACTCTGTCCCTGCAAACTATGGTGGCCTGGGTAACAGAGGCCTGAGGAGACACAGGTGAACCAGAGGAGACGACTTGAGGAGACTGGAGTGTGACTCCAGAGTACTCATCAGACTTTGCTTTCTTTTTTCCGCAGCTGTTTCTGAGTCGGACTCAGAGAGGAGCGCTTCTCCGCCGCCCAGACGCAACAGTCCCAAGGCGGACAGCAGCCACATGAGATACAAAGTCCTCCCTGATCTGGCGCCCCCCGCCCTGCGCGCTAACTCCAGGGGATCCTCACCGTACCGACTACCTCCACCACCAGGTCAGCATTGGGTTGTGTCTAAACAGCCACATCCTTTCTCTGTCCACATAACTGGACACCACCATGGAATCCTGACCTTTCTCTTTTTAGGAATAGTAACATTCCCAGGTGTACATGGTGTGATGCTCCACTGAGACTGTCTATTATTTCAACAGATTCAGAGTCGGAGTCAGATGGCAGCCACCATGACACGCACAGCAGATACAGGTACTAGGAGGAGGCCTAGCAGCCACCCCTGCACCCCCAGCCCTTCTGCGGGAGCCTGGGGACGGGGCCGCTGATCCAACTCATGCCCGACCAATGCCCTGACCCAGTCTCCCACCTTATTTTGGGCAGGATTTTGTTTTTGTTTTTTTGTTTTTTTGGCTTTTAATTTTTACATGTTATATATTTTTTTGTTTGCTTATCATTTGTGTATAGTTTGTACTCTTCATCTTTCTTTAATTTTTAATGCTGTGTTCAAATGTGAATATTGTTTGCGAAGGAAATAATAAAATGGAAACAATCATTTTAAGCATTTTTTCTGTAGTGTTCTTTTAATTTCATTAATTCACCTGCGCTCATCTCTTTCATCATAAGCACCGGCCCTCAAAATCAAATTAAAATCAAAGATGTTCCCTAGCGTTCACCTGCTCTTAGATCCAGTGTTGCGCAGGGGCACACTCAATACTGAAGTCGGCCATGAAGCAAAACAAGCTCCTCTTATAAATAGTTGGCCCCTGACTTGGAAATTGATAGACTGAACCCTAGGTTTGATAATGCATGAAGAGTAAAATATGTATTGGGGAGTGTGCTGGACAAAGGTTGTGAGATTATTCAGTTTCCCCAGTACTTCATTGGACACTCGCTTCTAAGCCCCACCCCTTCTTTTTCCATCTCTTTCCTTTTGTCTCTTGTCTCTCTGCTCTCTGACCTCTCTTTGTGTCGCTCTCTTCCAGAAAGCCCTCAGGGCTTAAAGCTAAAGCCCCGGCAGTAGAGCCCCCGCGCTGGACTGCTCCCACAGCGCCCAACCCCACTGACAGGGGTGAGTGTCAGACACTTACAACACACACACACACACTTATTTTTACACACATAGCATTGCTATAGCTCCAGGTAGTAACTACTGGAGATGTTTAAATGGGCAAAGATGGGATTAGCTGAGTTAACAACATCATTAACTGGATGTCAGGTCAAGACAGGTTTTTATTATTCATGATAATGAAAGTGTGACTAGAATTTTTGACCGTCATGTGTTGGAACAGGTGACACAGATTCCGAGTCCGAGGAAAGTTATGTCTCTCCTCCGAGACAGGACTCTCCCATCAGCAGGGGTTCAAAGAACTCCAGGAGAGCCATTGGGTGAGTTAAAAGTTTTGTCAACAAATATGAGACACATACTTAACTTACATTCAGACATCAATTAAAAAAATCTTAACACCTCATAAAATCTGGCTATAAAAGTAGTCTGTGTGGTCAGCAATATGGTAAAATGTTTAACTTCCTGTGCCAGAGGTCTTCCTGACATGCGAGCATCACCAGTTGTTGTGAGACAGGCCGACTCTCTCCACAGAGCCGCCCCACCTGCTGCACATCCTCCAGAAGGTCTGTAGTGTCCTGTGTTCACAAAGCAGTACTGAGGTTCCTTAGTCATGTACAGCAGTAGTCTCTGAGGATAGTGCTTGTGCCATATAACAGAGCTGTTTGAGCAGAAATGAAGACAACAGAATCATAAATATGGACAGAATGAGGATTTAAAACAACATTCACTTCCTCTCTCTCTCTCTCTCTCGCTGTGTGTGTGTGTGTGTGTGTGTGTGTGTGTGTGTGTGTGTGTGTGTGCGTGTGCGCGCACATCCTGTAGACTCCTCTGAGTCTGAGCGGACCCCGTCTCCCCCTAGGCGCAATGAGAGCACAGACGAGAGCAACCACAGGTACACAATCCGAGCTCTCTCTCTCTCTCTATCTCTCTCTCTAATCACTGCACAGTTCAGTGGCCATTCTCACCAGTCTCAGGTGACCGTCACCCAGACAAAAGGGCAAAACGCTTCCTCCTTCTGTCTGCACCATTGTAATCAATGGGAAATACTTCACTAAATACACACCGAAGTGTGATATGTTATGTGTGTGTTTGAATGAATGATAAAGATGGCCTGTAATTATTACCTTTCAGTTTCCCACGTGCAAATGGCACACTGCGCTCAAATGTGTCCAACAACAAGCCACAAGGTATGTGAGTGTGTGTGCACTGTTAGCAGTGAACCATGAAGTTGTTAATGATCACTCTTTTTGCTGAATGGAGTCAAGGCCATTAAAGGGGTCTTGTGCAGACAAATCCTGAAATGTTGATGTTTGAACAGTGTGCTCAACTTAACCATGAGGTGACGATGTGATGTGAGAGACGCTTGACTTCAAAGGGTGCCAACCCTTCTGTAGAAATGGCATATTTTGTCTTCTTGTAAACATGGCATTCAGAACTTGAATTTATATGTTAATATTGCTATTTCTGATGTGTTCTTTTTTCAGTGAGGGCCATTGAAGAGCCAGTTTACTCCCTCCCTCCAGATGCCTTTCCAACACAGAACCTGGGGTGAGGTTTCACTTGTCTTCTTACTCACTAGCCTCGCACCCACAAGAACTCAAGAGTCTGAAAGCAGATTCGATCTTCAGTATTATGCTGAGGATCACCTGCCTAATTTGAGCTTCACCTGTCTTGTTCTAGGTATAGCTCAGACCAGAATGTGGTGGAATTTGTCAAAGATGGCAGTGTGGGCTTACGGCTTGTTGGAGGCAATGATGTGGGGATCTTTGTTGGGGGAGTTCAGCCCAACAGTCCTGCACATAGGCAGGGGATGAAGGAAGGAGATCAGATCATGCAGGTAAAAGGAACAGTATATGAAAGACAGTCCCCTACTGTTGCTAGTATAGGCCGTGGGGTTGTTAAATGGCCCCTTTCATTCTTTACAAAGACCAAATCCAACTTCAGCCACTTCTGTTCAAAAACACAGCCATCGAGATTTCTGTGGTAAAGGCAACATGACTTTGAATGTAACTCTGGGGCCCTTGCAGGCAAATGGCGTCGATTTCAACCACTTCACACGAGAGGAAGCAGCTTTGTTTCTGCTGAACATCCGCACAGGGGAGCCCGTCTCCCTCCGCACACAGAACAAAATGGACAGTAAGTACTTCTGCTGTTCACATTTTAAAACAACACTGCAAAACCTCAAAGCACACCACCAAAGGATAAGAGCTTGCTAATATGGCAACCAGTGTGTTTTGGGGCTTTAGCCAACAGGGTAAACACATTCCCCCATGATTGACCTCACATTATATCTGGCTGCTATTACACTGTCCAGCCAGAACTTTAGATAACCACATATAATCTGACTACCATATAATGTGGGACAGTATTTGGGAATTATTATAATGCTCAGCTGTATTGGACTGTACTGTAGCCTATAATGATAACTACTGACTGTACTTCTCCTGTCCTGACCCCTGAGTTGGGTTGCCTCTCGGGCCTTGGATTTGCCCAAGGTTTCTTCCTAGAATAGGAATAGTAGTTTTTTTCTTGCCCCTGTTGGTCTTGGGTGTTTCCTACAATACCATTCTATAGTAAGTGGAACTTTATATATATAATTGAATTGAATTGAATTCAATTCAATTCCTTGTATTATGTGTGGGGGTTCTACCCTAAAACACAGAGTAAGATGGTGTGCAAATATAACTAAATGTAAATGTATGTATTAAATGTAATGTTAACCACTGCTGTATTTGTCTGTTCGTCACATGCCCATCTGTCATCATACATCTGAAATGAAGTTACTTACACAAATGTACTCAAAAGATGCTAAATAGTTCCATACTGTAGTGTTGCATGATGGAAGGGTGGCAGCACACCAAGCTCAAACACATATGGGTGGAACATGTTACACTATCCTCCCAGGAAACTGAGCTGAGGAAATGCTCTGGCCTACTTAGCATAGCAACCTACACACTCAGGATTGGCAACATCATCATGGCCTTGTCTAAATACAGTTCTGTGAGTTCATCTTCTGTGTGTCTTTTCCATAGTTTACAGGAAGATAATGAAGTCTAACATCGGAGACTCCTTCTACATCCGTACACACTTTGACCACGAGGCGGAGGGGAACATCGGCCTGAGCTTCACCCGTGGGGAGGTGTTCCGCGTGCTGGACACCATGCACCGCGGGAAGTTGGGTAGCTGGCTGGCCGTGCGCATGGGGAATGACCTCCACGAACTGGACAAGGGAACCATCCCCAACCAGACCAGGTGTGTTATACCAGACACAATTCAGCTATGGTTGCCATGGCACATGGATATTAGGATGGCCATCAAATTATTGATTTTTTTACCTGCTGTTTCTCTGTCGTCAAGAGGACTGTACATGAATGTTTTCTTGTTTGTTTTTCACCTCAGATTGCTTTTTAAAAAGTTGGCTCTCAACACATGGTCATTTTTTTGAAAATACCCACTTGAAACCGGTGTATGCAGGGTCTGTGGTTGTTGGCAGTTTAAAATGGGTGCATGAAGCAAACAAACACTGTGGTGACAAAGCGGTCTTCTTGACTTTGACCTAATAGTGGTATCTCCTCCCCTTGCCCTGTGCTGCAGAGCTGAGACCATGGCCATGACAGAACAGGCCCAGAGAGTATCGGCGGTCGAGAAACAGTCGGGTCAGAGGGCAGAGTTCTGGAAGATGAGGGGGCTACGTGGCGCCAAGAAAAACACCAGGCGAACCCGAGATGACCTCCTGCAGCTGACCATTCAGGGCAAATTTCCAGCCTACGAAAAGGTCTTACTGAGAGAAGGTAAAGAGGCCAAGCAAGAGACATTCAGGGACATATGAAAACTGCTTTGACTGACCAGCCCCCTGTTGTAGGAGTCATACTGAATAGGCAGAATGTTGCTAACCTTATGACATTGTGGTCTGTTCTCTGTTCAGCTAATTTTAAAAGGCCCATTGTCATTCTTGGCCCTCTCAATGACATTGCCATGGAGAAGTTGGCCAGAGAAAAGCCAGATGAATTTGAAGTTGCAGGTAAATTGTTTTTTTTAAGTGACAGTAACAGTCACAATTTTTAGGAGCATTAGATTAATGTTGCAATGAATCTAACAACTAACTAATGATGTTTTATGCTGCAGAAATGGTTCCAAGGAGTGGAGCTGAGCGTAGCTCATCTACCGTGATCAAGCTGGACACCGTAAGGAAAATAGCTGAACAGGTAAGAAGCCCAATATGAAAATGTCTTAATTGTCCTTGGTATACAGTATTTCAGTAACTTGGTGTTAAACATGCCTTTTTTCCTTTTTCAGGACAAGCACCCCTTGCTGGACATCACACCTACAGCTGTGGAGAGGCTGAACTACATCCAGTACCACCCCATGGTGTTCTTCCTGGACCCACACAGCCGGAAAGATGTGAAGGGCATGAGGCTGCGCTATGCTCCCGACTCCAACAAGAGCTCTCGTCGCCTCTATGCCTCAGCCTTAAAAACAAGGAAACACTACAGTCATCTATTCTCCGGTATGCCATCCCATGTTATGAGATATGTAGTGAATTATGTCGAATCATACTTTTAAGAAAATGAAGTTACAAATATTGCTATTTCATCTGTGAACCCAAACAAAACAAATCCACTTGTCTCCACAGCTCGCATCGATTTGCAGCCTGGTTCACATGTATGGTATGAGGTCCTGAAAGACAAAATAAGGCAACACCAAGCGAAGCCCGTCTGGGTCTCTGAGGTTACGGTAGGCATGATCCCTGATGCGCACACATCATTATATTCTTTTAGTGAATGTATTTTCAGTGTGTGTCAATATTTCTCAATATCTATGGACTGTCAATTTCTGACCACACTTTGTCAATCAGTCTGGCACTTTGTCCTACTAAACAAACAGAATTGATGATTTTGTGGCTTGTGTTTGCGCAGCTGGAGGGTGGTGAGACTGAGGTGCTGGAGGAGTTGGCTCCTGACCATGCCTCAGACTACCTAAGCTGTGACAGCCGTGCTGCCAGCGACTATGAGGACACAGACGGCGAAGCCTACACTGATGGAGAGCTTGGAGAAATCTACACAGACAACGAGGACATCGACGACGCCTTCACACCCAAGGACATCGCACGTCACTCCCGGAGTCGAGGGACAGCGCTTGCCCGCTCCTCCGAGCCCGCCAGGGCCCATGACAGCCCCAGCCCGGAGGCCAGCTACAGCCCTATGCCCCGCGCCGAGGAAGAACCCGTGTACCAGCTCCCCCCTGAAGAGCTGCCCCCCATCCTCCACGTCCCAGAGCCCCGCTTGCAGCGACCCCCCTCAGACAGCCCCCCACATCCAGAGGCCCCATCCCCACAGAACTTTAGTGACTCAGACTTCAGCGACACAGAGATCCAAGGCCCAACTACGCCATCCGACGGACCGCCAGACTTCCGCGCTCCTGACCCCGTATATGCGGTAGCGGCCTCCGAGTCCCCAGAGCCTCCACCAGAGAGTCCACCACCACCACCCGTCACGCTGTCCTTCATTGAGGAGAAGCTGAAGAAGGTATCTGTCCCATGTCAACTCCATTAATCTTTTACATTGTCATCTGTGACGGGCTATATGATACAATGTAGAAAAGTCCTCTTGCCATTGTCATTTGTTTACTCTCTCTCTCTTCCTCCCTTAGACTCGCATGGAAGACGAGCCTGAAGAAAGAAAGTCACCTCAGTTCCTTGTGTAAGTATGACATCATCACCACATGAGAAAACACATGTTAAATGGAAGACATGTGGCCGCAAACAAGGGGTTGCACGAAGCTCGGTAGGATCAAATATGCAGCATTACAATAAGGAGTTCTGATCTGAAGTGTTCATAATGACCAGCATTGTTGTCTTCTAAATGAATCTTTTCCCTCTCCCACAGACTGGCTCATCATGAGGCGCTGCAGAATCGGCGGACTCAGATCCACGGAAGTGACAGTTCAGACGAGGAATGTGAAATTGATGACATAGAATGGGGTCCAGCCACAGAACTGTAAAGGGCTCATTTAAGGTGTGGCTCATTCTGGAGAGACTTTTCTGGCTCATTCTGGAGCTGCTTTTATTCCTCTTGATCTCTGTCTGGATCGCCAAAAGGGAGAGGACTAAACAGACAACACTGCCTGAGGCCATTTTGCAAGGGGTATGGTCAGCTCTGCTTTCACAATCCCATGGACTGACCCCATGAACTCTTGGACACGCGTCATCCTCTAAATGAACAATTGCTGACAAATAATCTTACTGTTTTATACTGACTGCACACTGAGTCTATGGCTCAACCATAAAAGTTTATGTTAATTAATTTTAAATAAAGTTTTTATTCTAAGATATAAAAGCTTGTCAACCAATGTCGATATTTAGTTTTGTCACGGACTGAACACTTTTGCACTAAGCCTGAAATCTGTCTCAGGTACAGAAAGTTTTTTTTTTTCACAAAATAAAAGTAGAAAGAAAAGTAAAAAACTGTACTAGTTTACACTAAATATATATATATATATATATAACTGTCAGTTAATTTTCACTTGATTTAAATCAAACTTTGCAAGTTTATTTAACTCAAATTAAGCACGAATGGGCGGAGAACGTCACTTTAATTATTAAATTGGTCAGGTGGTCGGTGCGCAGGTGCTAGTCATTCATTTGATTGACGTTGCTGTGTGACTACATGCTCCCACGTCTGTTCCCTGTCGTGGTAAAGCTCTGAGGTGTGAAGGGAGAATAATTGTTACAGTTTTCCCTATTATGTGTCCACTGTTATTCGTTACCTCAAACTGTTGTTTAGTTGATTGTTCTTTGCCCCTCTTGTATGGATGACTGCGTCTCACATGCGCGGCGCTCTGCTTGCCAGCGTAGTACATGTACAGCGGATGCTACCATGACTGGAGTTGGTGATCACGCAGGGCGTCAACACTCGAGGAGTGATGCCAACAGAGCATTCAGACAGCTGTCGTGGCTAACGATCGGAATTGATGGAAGAGAGACCATTAGAAGCGCCAAACCACCTGACTGGAAAGTAGGGGGGTGGGTGGGGGGGTTATGTTTTAAACTTAAAGAAATTGGGGGGGAATCAAAAAACAAATTAAAGATGTTCAAAAAGAAACGGGAAATTATTAAGACGCCATCCATCTCGAAGAGAAGTCGAGCAGGAAGTCCACCGCGCTTTTCGTCAGTAAGTTGCACATGTATCATCTCTGTTTCCTCCTGTCACTCAACTGAATTTCCGACTTTTTACTCTGTTGTGTGAGGACGAATTGCTGCTTTCAGGAAAATTAAAATTCGTTTAAAACGGCCCGATGAATTATCAATTGGTGTAGGTCCGCGGGTATGTAACATTCATTTTGTCTTAGTGAACTACAGAGTAGGGTTACTTAAAATGCTTATTTATACGACTATCTATTGAAGAATGACATTGATCGTCGTTATTTAACGTTAATGTATGCTACAGTAGACTACCGTTTACCATTTTAAGTAGGAATTTTTGATCGGGGAATTTGTGGCACTTTTAGTTCTGCTGTAAAATTATGATTCGAAACCGCATTATAAAAAGTACATGACATGTAACAGTAAAATAATCTGTGCGTCTTGGCGCTCAAAGTTTTTTTCCTTGAGTATATCGTAGATGATAGAGTACATCACACACTTAGAAATGATGCCGTTAATGGCTTACAACTGTACTTATTGTGAGGTATAAATTTGATGCTCTGAAACGCATTAGGTAGGGTAGCCTCTAACTCAACATAAAAATGCTGAAACGTGGAACTAGTGGCAAAAACGCATACAGTCCATATGCAACTGGCCAGCGAGTTAAGAAGGCAGAGTCTAAAGGCAAACTGGACATTTTGCCAAATAAACACAACATCTGGCTGAAGCAGGTACGTTTTCCTCTACGTGTCCATTGCTTGTGTCATGTATTTTTGTATCATGTATTTTTAATTACTCTACAGGTAACTTCTGGTCGTCTCAAATATTAGGCCCAAATAACTGCCAGATTGAAAGCAGAATGTGTGAAATGATTACTTGAACACAGCAGGTGTAGTACACTAGTGTTGGAGACATTTTTTTAAGTGGATTTTTAGTGCTTCAGAGGCACAATGATCTAAGCTCTTGGTCCTGTGTATGCATGATTGATCTTAAGCTACTTTAGTTTAAAAAAAAAAAACAAAAAAACACTTATGGCACTTATATTTAACCATGACTGAACAGTTTCAAAAGTGTGTTGGTATAGTTTTTCAGTGTTCTCTTGATGCGTGTCCTTTTGATTTTAGGGTGTGACTGGGCATTACAGGAAGTGAGTGTATTGCACAAAAGACTCCAGAATCCCCTTGTTTACCAACTGTTTTGGTAACCGTTTGCAAAAAGCTGCCAGTCAGTAACCTGTGATGGGTCTGTCTGGGATTAGTCTGTGTTCTCACAGCCCCCCGTCTGTCTCCCTCTGTGTAACCCAGCTGTCTGTCCTCCAGGAGCAGCCCAAACGAGACGTCCCAGACGGCACCTCCCCAACGCTGTCCACCTCCTCCGCTGCTACCCTCTCTCCCTCGGGGCACAGCAACAGCCCCGTCTCTTGCCCAGGGACGCCCACCACCCAGCATGCCAGGCAGGGTTGCCCTTCCCCAGGCGGAACCCTGAAACGGCCGCCCTCCCTGAGCAGGCACGCCAGTGCCGCTGGGTTCCCGCTGCAGTCATGGGTCTTCAGCAAAGGATACCCCAAAGGGGCCCAGACTCAGAGTCCATCCCTGGACAGCCCGGAGACGGTGTGCATCGAGGTAGAGGACATTCCCCTCCTGCTGCGGGATGTGGCTCGCTTTGCTGAGGCTGTGGAGAAACTTAAGGATGTGGTGCTTGGTGAAGGTGAGGGGGAAAGAATGTTGTTGTTGCCTTTAGTTATTTATTTACTTATTTTGCTGTGTATCATTATCTCACCTAGAACAGCAGCATCACATCATCTGTGTATTTCACGATTCAGATATAGTATGCAAAGGTACTATATGAAGCTTCAAGGTGTTGATGGATTTGGTAGATGTCAAACAGTGACAGATGTGGTGATAGAACAACTGAATTGTCTTGGGAAGGATAGGAGAAAACAAGCTGTTTACATTCACACATCAGTGTATGCGTAATAGCGTCTGTTTCCAGCATCAGCCATTGTATCTGTAGTCTCTCTCTCTCTCTCTCTCTCTCTCTCTCTCTCTCTCTCTCTCTCTCTCTCTTTTGGCCACATGACAGTCGTGAGCGACAAGAGGCGGGGCCAGGTTGACACAAACTGGCAGTGGCTTCCTTTTGTGCTGTTGAGCTCAGCTTCTGTGGCTACACCACACTCCAGCAGGAAGCCAGCTCTTGTTTACAGCAGCAGAGAGTACACCCTCTGCCTCCCCTACACACACACACACACACACACACACACACACACACACCTCTTTCAAAATGTAGAATGGTGCAACCCTGATCTAATTGTCTGGGGTGAAAGAAGCATAAAGGTGTAAATTTACCAATACAGACAACTATGTCTAACCAATTGTGTGGTGATGTGGGCCTTAATAGGCCTAATTTTGGTCACTGTTGTACAATATGGGACTTGAGTGCAGATAATCTCCTAATTTTTACTTCTCATAATTGGGAGCAAAAGATAGACAGCATTATTTTTTCTTATTTGTGTTCAGTTTTTGAAGTGGCAGTCTGTGGCATATGGCAAATGGCAGCTGAATTGTTTCCTGAACCGATAAAACAAACAGTGTCCAATAATAAAGTCAATAAATAGAAGCTGATTCTGACCCCATTCTAAGTGAAGTTCCGTGTCTTACCTCGATCTCAAGGGTACATTGGTTTCACCTGTGGTTTAGTATCCAGCCCCTCTAAAAATGATTAATACAAATAATTAACAAAAGAACACTGTTAGTGTAATAGCAACCATTAACTCTGTGAGTAATGAAGTTAGACATTGTTAGCTTTGCACATTATACTGTAATGTTGGAGAATAAGGTTGGAGAATAATGGTCCCACACAGTGTCATGCCATAGACTCCTGGTTGGATTTTGATCAGGTGTTTGTATCATTCTAGAATATTCCGTACGTTCATGTCATTCCAGTGTTACTTTAGCCTTATGCTTTGGGTAATTCTTCTACTTGTGCAAAACCACTCCCAAGTGCAGAGTTTTCAAGCTTTCTGGTGATTTTTGTGTAAAATGAATTTCTGTTCATTGCTCCTGCCATTCTAAATGTTTCCCACAGTTGAGAAATATCCCCCATACAATGATACTTAGAATTGCTACTACCCTGTTTCAAAATTGGGAGGGTGTTTTTTTTGAGACTTGCAGACTTGCACCACAGACGTTGACGACTGGTCAAAAGCTCTAATTCAGGATCACTACGTGATCATAAAACCAAGATCCATCATGCTTTACTATGAATCTTTTAAATAATTGCCTTCTTTTTACAACAGCCCAGTGTAATCCTGTCTAATGAATGGCACTTTTGAGTATGGACTCCTACACTGACCTCTGATGCTGAACTGATTTTTTTCAGCTGAAACATCAGCTGTTAATATCTTCCTCTGATACTTGGTTGGGGTTAGCCTTTTCTATATAGCATCTTAGTTATATAATGCCATTTTGATGTGCTTTGGCGGCATCCAGAGATGATCAGTTGTACATTGGAAATTAATTGAAATATTTTGTTATATTTACATCATATTTTGTTTTTTAATTGTTTTATTTTTAATCTCAGCAGAAGCTGAGCACTTCCCTGAAATATATGTTTACAATAATAACACTGATTGGGTTCATATCTGTAAGTACCTTTTTTAAATATGAAAATGGTGATGAATTTTATTGGGCTTGAATAATTTTCCAACCCCGTTGAGCGCTTAGAGTACATTGCTCATTAGGTTTGTGGCCTAAATTTACCCTCTGCCTCTTTTTCGTCAGAGCATCTGATCCGAGCTTCTCACACTTTTTGCGAGCCATTGGAGCTGCCTGAAGATGACGCTTGGTGGCTTAGTGTTTTTGACAGAAGCGCTGGATCCTGTGGTTCCACAAGAACTGTCATTTGCTCATCAGAACTGATTATTTCACTTTCAGTTGGTCCAGACTACCGTAATCGTCTGTGCTTTTCTGCACTTATAATTGTCACCAGGGCCGGCTGGGTGTTGGGGGCGGGGAGAAGGGCACACAGGATGCTGAGAGTCTCGGTGGAAGGCCAGGGGAAGAGGAAGTGGCTTGCAGAGGTGTCGCTGCAAAGTTTCAAAGCAGTGCTCGAGCACAGAGCAAGTGAATGACTGGCTGTGCTCGTCTGTCACATGTGTATGCAAGAATTATGCAATTATTTAGTGATGGCCATCTCATCTTACTTGAATCATATCTTTGCCTTCCATTGTTGTTCACCCTAGTCATCCAATACATATACCCTGAGTCATTTTAAATAACATGTGCAGAGCATAGAATTAATAGAGAAGCTGTGGGGATGAAGGGAATGTAAAGAAAAAAAATCTATGAAAGTTGAAAAATAAATTCTGAAATGCAGTAGGATGTAAAAATGCGTCCAATGCATTAGTATCTGAGATTTCTTTTTTTTTTCTTTCTTTTTTTTTTTTTTTTTCAACCCAAAAGGAACATGAAAGACAAAATCTAGATTTTTAGTCTATGTTGATAGAATAACAGAAAATGAAATTCTATTTTTGGAACACAAATGTCCAGACACTTACTTGAGTGTCCTACCAGCATGTGCTGTGATGATGGCACAGTTTCACTTCTTTCATCTATGCCCCTCATGATTTTAGAACAGTTGTAGTGGATCAGAAATTTGAGTGTGTCATGCACAGTCAAATCATCACAGTTCCCAAATCATATGGTATAGTCATAGTAACCCTGTTGTTTATACAGTTTCTGTAACTATCTGTCACTACCACAAGTTTTTAAAGTGAAGATTTCTGTGTGTTATTGTGATTTCTAATGGAGATTTCATATGCAGGTAAGCTGGAGAGCCGTCGTCCACATGCTCATGAGTGCTTGGGTGAGGTGCTGCGGGTGTTTCGCCAGGTCATCAACATGTACCCGCTACTCAACACGGTGGAGACACTCACCGCAGCAGGAAAGCTCATCTCGAAGGTCAAAGGTGAGGCTTTTGCGTAATCTCATGACAGAAAGGCATCAGAGCAGGCCTGGCAGCATGTATACCTGATTGTCTGCATCTAGAGTGATAACGTGCAGCTGCTGAAGATGATCTTGTTTAGTGTAACCCTGTAGATGTTTGTGTTAAAAGGCTGACCAAACCATTGTGTATGGTCTTTCAGGTTTTCATTATGAAACCAGCAACGATGCTGAAAAGAAAGACTTTGAGAAGGCCATTGAGACCATTGCTGTTGCATTCAGTAGCAAGTGAGTATCCGGCTCGTGTTTTTCTCCTACGCTCTGCTGGATGTGAAGCTAAGGTTCTCAGTTGCTGATGTAAACGTGTCATGGATACACAGACGAAGGCTCCAGAGCTGCTTTCAGATTCGCAGAGGGCCATTTGCATGAGAGCAGCTCCTACAGAACAACAGGAAGTGGAATAGTGACTTTCTTTCTCTTGAATCAACCTGAAACCAGAAGTCAGCCATTTGGTGTGTGTTCTGACGGCAGATATGGAGCATCCGCTCGTAGCGTATTAGAAGATTAATATTGTGGGTTTGATGTGACAGTGTTGCCAGCAATGTTATTTCTACACATTGTTCCTTAGAAGTGAAGTTTCAGCCCCCTAAAATTCTGTGCCCATGTGTCATTTGAATGCTACTGTGCCCCTTCTGTGGGTTTAAACATACAGCGACTGGTGCCAAAGACGATAAGGTCTACTGGTGTTTTAATATGCAAAGTGTTGCTGACCACAGTTGTCTGAGCATGAAAAACAGGCCATTTGAGCTCCGTGTTTGAGGGAGAGAAAAGACGTTAAAAGGGGAAGTGAGGTGTGTGTATGTGCGCGCATACGCGCATGTGTTTTGATTGCTAACCGACTGTTCAACTGTCCATGTACTGCCAGTGCTAGTGTTGTGGGATTTCAAGCAGAGGTCTTGGATGTGTGCTGCTGTTTGGCAAGGCACTGGTGTTTTTAATTGTAAAAGATGCAGAGGGGCCTGCGCACACTGTCTCTTTCTGTCCCAGTGACTCGCAGGAGCCGGAGATAAGAGATGAGACCTCAGCCGTCAGTCAAAGCAGACGGAGTAGTCCTGGACTCATATAGCAACATCCTCTGCTCCAAGCTTAGGCAAGGGTAAAGAGAGATCACTGTGATTTGTAGTACATTGTGATTGCAGAAACTGCTGGCTGCTTGTATCTCAGCAGTGTAGTAGTGTGTGGTGCGTCATGTTGGCTGTATCTGTATGACTTGTTGGTATGGAGAGTATGATGGCTCTGTGAGTAGTGACTGGTGTGGAAGTGGGAGTAACACCCTCTGACGTCATCTGTCTCAACACAGTATCTGTGTGTGTGCATGTGTGAATGGCAACAATCAACCCAATAGTCAGTTGAGAGTAGTTCTTGAATGCTGCCTGTGCTAAGAATTATCCACCACAGTTGCACCTGTGCAATGCATTTTTGTGTCGGCTATGCTGTTATGCCTGTCCTTTTGTTTTTTATATTCCTGTGTCATCTATTTTTTTTTTTTTTTCCAGTAAGCCTGTTAAATCGGTTTTACATTTCGAACTCCGAAAGAAACCCAGTGTGGGACAGCCTGGTATTTCACAGTAGGCCTTTATCTTCTCTAGAACTCTTAAATGATCACCAAGCAGCACATTTGACAAATCCACCAGCTTAAACCCTGTAAGCATTAACTTCTGTTCAACAGTTTTTTTTTTTGTTGTTTTTTTTTATGGTGTCGCAGCGTGTAGTCATATAAGCATGATGATTACGAAACTAAGGTTGAGCTGAGGTCAGCAGACATGAAAAAAGAGTTTGAAGCCTTTCTGTTTGTATTTGATATTTCTCATTCCAGTACAGGGTGCTGAGTGTGTGTGTGTGTAGCATGTAAGTGTAGAGTGTGTTATGCTGTGAGTGTGTGACTTGTTGTTCTATTCCCTGTAGCGTGTCAGAGCTGCTGATGGGGGAGCTGGACAGCAGTTCACTGCTGTCGGTCCCACCCACAGAAAAAAGCAGGGTAAGTTTGTGTGTGAATGTTTACATGTGTATGTGTAAAATGTCTGTCTAGAAAGGACAAAGGTTTTTGAGACAAAGGACATCTATGCTGCCATGTTCTAAAATTTGGTTGTTCTTTTGTGAAAGTCCAAGTTTTGATTGATTCATTTGTGAGTTTGTTTTCTCTAATGTTCCTTCAAGCTATCCTAATAACCTATTGTCTGTGTCTTGCCAGTCCATGGAGAACCTGTATGGCGTATCGCCACAGGGGTTAGATGCCCAACTGAGAAGTGACTTCTTAGACAGTGGTACGTCCACATCTGCCTTAAAGCTCCTAACTCTGAAACCAGTAACCAACCAACTAGCTAAGTCATAAAAAGTATGTTTAATGAAATTTTGTGTGTGTGTGTGAATGTACATACAGGTATGACTGCTGAGGAGGTGGACATTATCCTACAGCGCAGTGAGGGAGGGGTAGACACAGCACTGGCTTATGCCAAGACCATCTCCAAGTACATGAAGGACTTGATTAGCTATGTTGAGAAACGGACTGCTCTGGGTGGGTACTACAGCATGTTCCATTGAAGACCTCTTGTCTTCAAAGGATTCTTGTCAGACTACTATGCTGATTTCTTGTCAGACAGTTTATTTACTCTTACACACAATCCCTGATCTGTATTGTATTGACTGTATGATGATGGGTAGAGAGAAATAGAAAGCTGTGCTGTTTGTTTGTTTCTTTTAAGAGGTGGAATTTGCCAAAGGTCTACACAGACTCTATCAGTCATCAAAGCAGAGTATCACACAGGTAAAAACTCTCATTTACACCTCTACTGGAAATGTTCCTCTACTCTTGTGTTATTTTGACAAATAAGAGGACATGAGTATCTTCCCTTCTTTTCCTTTCTTGACTCTTCCTCCTTTTATCCTGACTCTTCCTCCTTTTACCTGCCATCAGCCCCACATGCCGCTGTACTCGGTCTACTCCATGGCTCTGGAACAGGACATGGAGCAGAGCAATGGTGTGCAGCAGACCTCGGTCACCCTGCAGAACCAGACCTTCATCCAGGTAAGGCTGAATCCCTTCACAAGCCACTCACGCCTCTGTCCCTTTGCAGTGTGTCTGTCATGTTGACAAACACACTATAGGTGCCGTGTGTATTGAACACAGCTTGACTGTTGCTGTCTTCTCTGTCCTTCCCTAAAGCCTCTGGTGCAGCGCAAGCTCGAGCACGAGAAGAAACGCAAAGAGCTCAAAGAGAGCTGGAACAGAGCCAGGAGAAAACTGGTAGGCTGGGTTGTCCCTCTGAATCTTCCCAATGGATTTATTCAGTGACCAATTTACGACCAACCTGAGATGCCCTGTAATTAATTGTGTGTGTGATTTTGGATAGATGGAATGCGAGGCAAACTTGCGCAAAGCCAAGCAGACGTACATGTCTCGCTGTGAGGAGTATGAAAAGGCCAAATCTGTCGTCAGCAAAGCAGAAGAGGAGGGAAGCAGTTCCACAGCCAAGACGGTGGACAAGAAGAGACGACTGGAGGAGAGCAGGAAGAGGCCAGTACGGAGACACAAGGTCAGTCAGTACGAACCAGTCAGTAACGGAGACGACAGTCATCAGTATCAGTAGTCGTATCCAGACAGACAGTAGGAGGTCATAGACCTTCATTCATTCCAGTGCATGCAGGGAAATGTTGCAAATCACAGCTAGTAACGACTAGTCATGACTGAACTGACCCTTATGGAAGTAGCATGTGTGAATGTTGGCTGTTGTGGTCCACCAGGCCGAGGAGGCAGAAGCCAGTTACAAAGTGTATGTGGCAGACGCCTGCACTCACCACCAGGAGCTGGAGGACATGAAGGTGACGGTGCTGCGACAGATCCAGGAGCTCATCAAGCAGAGTGACCAGACTCTCCGTACAGTGAGTCCACTAAACCTGCTGCCCACAGTGGTAGTTTCAGAAGCACTCTACCAGGTGGCCAGAAAGACTGGGCTTTCCTGACTGAGTAATTTGAAAATGAGCTGGCAATTTTGTTCCCCCATTGTCAGTTAGGCAGTTCTATCTCAATGTGGCATGAGTGTGCCATAGTACAACTGATTCATGATTAAAGACTACCGGTGCATTGTTTTTGTAGACCTGTAAACTTTGCTGACTTTGGACTTACTGGCATGACCATATTTGCATGCTATAATGTAGTATGTGAGGTGCATTAGTTATAGATGTAACCAAGGCGGTAAGCTAAAGCCAAACAAGAGCAAATTTACTGAACACTTAACTGTAGAGTGTAAATAGTAAAACCAAATGTTTCATAGAGGATAAAAGTGAAGGCGCTGATAAATGGCTGACTGCCAACTCCCACCCTACCCCTTAGCCTTGAACTCTGCCAACTACCAACTGAGACTCAGCCCATGTTGTGTCCTCTGCTATCTGAAACTCTGTCTCTCTCGGTCTCCCTCAGGTGACCATCTCATACTACTCCAGCATGCACATGCAGACGGTGGTGCTGCCCGTGCACTACCAGACCCTGTGTGAGAACAGTAAGATGTATGAGCCTGGGCAGCAGTATGCCACGCATGTCAAGGAGCTGCAGATGCCCGCCGAGCCAGAAACCAGCTACGCGTTTGAGTCGTACTCCGACACCTCCAGTCAGTAAGTCCCTTAAGACACTGTCTGGTCATACCTGCTCACTATCACTCCTGAGAGATGGCGTGAGTGGGGAGTGAACTGGAATGGATAGATGTTATTAGTGTTAGGATTACCTGTAATGTAGTGGTTCTAATTGGGGGCCTATATTATCTGTGCAAGAGTATGCACTCAGTCTATCTGTCCACAGATGATCACTCCTATTTTTATTAAATATTATTCTGTAACACAACTTTGGATTACTTAACCATTGACTAACGCCTTTAACACACTGCCTACGAGGCGGACGTGGAGCAGGTATGTTGCATGACTGCTGTGGGAAAAAGTCTGCTTTATTTCTATTGTCACAGGGCTACGGTTGCTGAGCGGTTGGACCGCACCTGATACGGGCATATTCCACAGGCAGTGTGGCTGCTCTAATCTGTTAACATAGGCGCGGAAAGGAAAATCAACATGCAGCAAACCCACTCTGCATCTGCCACTCAGACAGTCTGTCCAAGGCATAACAGTTGCTTTTTGTTTCAGGCAAGACTCGAGGACACGGAATGATAGTTTTAACCCTGAGGCTCAGAGCACTATTGACACTCCAGACACTGGGGATGGAACCTCTGCCGTCAAGGGAGAAACCAAAAAAGGTAAATCAGCTTTAGTAGTTTAGAACCGTGTCAACGTCCTGTTTAGCAGTGTGAAGATGTTTTCTCTTATCTTCCAGCCCGCGGCCACCTTACCCATAAATCCTGGGGCTCCACAGTGAGCGATACGGACAGTGTGGGGGCGGGCAGTGGACTGGGATCTCCAACCACCAGCACAGGTCATACAGTAACCCAGACCATTTCCCATAGTTACATTTTGAGTATACGCTATCTGCTATATCCTATATACTATCTGCTAAATGCATAAATATGAATGTACATATAGGGAGCTGCTCATTTAAATGAATTAATAAATGTCAATGTTTATAGGAGACATCAGTAAAATGGCCAGAACCTCTTCCACTGGCACCATGTCATCAAATGAGGACACTGATGAGAAGGATGTGTCAACGTTTGAATCTCCCAGTAAGACTACGTTTGTCAGTTTAGATGATGCGCTAACAGTGAATGCACTGCAAAATGCTGCCATGAATGTCCTGTGTTCATCGTGGGTCATTTCCTCCAATTCATTAACTTTATTTTACAGATTTGAATGGGATTGAGCCAGAGATTGCGGTGCCTACAGGTCCTTTCCGTAATATTGGCCTCTCGAAAGCCGCTCAGACGCACAAGCTGCGTAAACTGCGGTCCCCAGCCAAGTGCCGGGAGTGTGACAGCTATGTGTACTTCCAAGGAGCTGAGTGTGAGGAGGTCAGTTTCCTATGACAAATATGGGAAAGTCCAAGTTCAAAGATGACGTATGATTTGTGTATCTAATCGCAATTACAGTCACTGCTACTCCTCCAAATCTATCTCAATTTAATCTTTATAATCGCCATCAGTATTTTGTTAATCTTTATAATCCCCATCAGTATTTTGTTAATCTATATAATCCCCATCAGTATTGAGTTAGTGTTTGTACAGGTTTTAGCCATTCTGTGGTAAAGATATTGCTGTTTGTTAAATGTAGTGCTAAACAGTAATGCCAGTCTTTAGTTTGTTATAATGAAATCATTAGTCACAACTGGACATTTATCACCTCATCTCCTGGTGACACCACCACCCTGTGCTACCCTCAGTGTTACCTGGCCTGCCATAAAAGATGCCTGGAGACCATGGCCATCCAGTGTGGCCATAAGAAGCTCCAGGGCCGTTTGCAGCTCTTTGGCAGAGACTTTGCCCAGGTCTCGGGCAGCAGCACTGATGGGATCCCCTTCATTGTGAAGAAGTGCATCTGTGAGATTGAGAGGAGAGCACTGCGCATGAAGGTCAGAGCCTGGATGGGGTTTGAATTTGTATATGTATATAGAGTGGTTTGCCACAGGGTTTAATAATCCATTTACTTCCTGAATGCACTTTTTTTTAATACAATACCATATTATACAGATTTTGACTTTATTGTAATTGGCAAATCCAGTTCACCACTGTCTCGTGGCCCTGACTGTACTCCCTCTGTCTAGGGTATCTACCGGGTGAATGGAGTGAAGACTCGCGTGGAGAAGTTGTGCCAGGCTTTTGAGAATGGCAAAGAGCTTGTAGAACTCTCCCAGTCCTCGCCTCATGACATCAGCAACGTGCTCAAGCTCTATCTGAGACAGGTGAGACTCACCTCAGCCGTTATCACCACTATCAGCAAATCCCAAACACATGACTTTTACTTTTGGTATGAACACAGGCGTTCTGCTGGTGCTCACGATAACAAAGACTTATTCACAACCTTTGAGCTCTCGAAGGGATGATGTGTTGTGCACAATTGCTCCCCCTGGGGGTTGACCTGTGTAAAGATGTTTTGTGTTTACCCCCAGCTGCCTGAGCCCATCATGCCCTTCCACCTGTATAACAGCCTGATGGGCTTGGCCAAAGAGAGCCTCCAGGCGGAGGGCTCAGAGGGAGGGGAGGCTGGGAAGGGGCCTGAGCTCAAGGACCTGGGTCCAAACACAGAGCCTGAGATCCTCAAACTGGTGGAGAAACTTAAAGAGCTGTTATCCGACATCCCCAAGGCCAATCACAGCACGCTGCGGTACATTGTGCGTCACTTGCACAGGTGGGCACTGTTGACTCGTTAACTTTCCCACAGTATTCAGACTCATTGAGCCGTACCTCTACCTTTAACGTCTTAAATGGTTTCAAAATTCAGAGGTAGTAAAAGCCAGTCAACCTGACCCATCTTCCAGGCATGTGATCAGTCTACAACTAATTACATGCCTGGGGATCTCAGCAATACCACAGGCAGATTGCCTCCATGCCTCACCACACTGAGGCCGTAAGTCATTCAAAAGGAGGCTGATCCAAGTACTGACAGCAAGAGGCTGACATTTCTATTGTAATGTAATTTTCTGAGATACTGAATTGAATTTCCATTAGCTGTGATAAAGTTCTAAAAAAAAGAATTTCCATTAGCTGTAAGCCATAATCATCAAAATGATACACAAATATGTTTTGAAATACTTCATGTTATGTGCAGTTTATGAAATTAATTATACATTTAGGTCTAATTATTAATTTCATAATAATATGAGCTTTCCACAATATCAGTCATTGAGCTCTACCTGTATGTGATGTAACCTTTTTTCTCTTTTTCTTTCTCTTACTTGTTCCGCTCACTCTCTTCTTTTCTTTTGTCTTCCCTCCTTCTGCTCTACCTTTTATTCCATAATCACTCACTTTGCAGGATTGCAGAGTTGGAACAGGACAACAAAATGAGCCCAAATAATCTGGGCATAGTCTTTGGGCCATCCCTTATGCGCCCACGTCCCTCTGGGGCCACCGTGTCCCTGTCCTCGTTGGTGGACTACCCCTACCAAGCCCGCATCGTGGAGACATTAATCGTCTTCTACCTGTCCATATTTCCCTCTGACTGCACCCGCTCCAGCTCCACCAGCCAGTCACAGACTCCAGCCTCACAGCAGGTGTGTGTGTGTGTATGTGTATGAGAGAGAGAGACACAGAGAGAGGAGTAAAACATTGTTTGTACATTTTTGAAAGTATTTCTGTTACATCATTGTGAATCTGCTAACCAAGCAACTGAGACTAAACAGCTCTAGTCTAGATGAGTCGAGCACTGGGTCCATGAAAGAGATTGATAACACTGCCCCCTGCTGTTTAGGATGGCTGTGTGGCTCCAGATGGCCTTGGGAGGACTGATGATGAAAACACTGTGTACAGTGATGAACAGGGTGGGGCAGACACAGACGAGGTGCAAGGTATAGATTGTACAAAGACTTTAGTCATGCCTCTGTGACAACCAAATTGTAGTCTCGCATCACTGAAATACAAACATTCCTTTTTTTGAGAGTATTTTCTCATGAAATTACAGGAAGTCCTGGAGAGTCTGAATCGGTCGAACAGAGCCTGGACTCAGATGCGGAAGTGGAAGATGCAGTCGAGGACGAAAATGCCCAGACAGGCAGCCACATCCCTCCAACCAGCGACAGCAGTGCTGAGGAGGATGACCAGCCAGAGGGGAGCAGTGGTGGAGTGGAGCTTGGCCCCGTGCCGGTCATCGTGACAGAACCAGAGAGTGTGGCTGACACCGACCCACCACCGCCGGCCCTCCCCGACTCTGAGCCCCCAGAGCTGGATAGCCAGGATGAGGACCAGGCAGGCTCAATTGCAAGTTTCAACACAAATCAGTCCAACAATTGTCTGCTTGTGATTGAGCCTCCTGTTTCGCCCTTCCCACATTTTGGTGGACGCAGGCTAAGTGTTTATAGAGATTATGACCTGGGCGGAAAAACAGAATTAATTTGAAACAGGATTGAGTAATTTTTTTTTTTTTTTAAAGTTGCTATCACATATTTGTCCTTTTTACATGCGTTTTCCTTATGTATTGAAGAACACAAATATCTGCACATTCTGGAAAAAAGTGTACTTGTATTCAATAATTCCCAGTTACGTGCTCATTCCAAATCACAGTGGGAGTGCAAATGGTCAGTGTTTTCCTTTTATCGGTACCATTCCATTTCGCATAGCTCCTTTCAAACATTTCTGCACTAAAGCAAAAAAGGTTTGGTGACTTTTGAATTGTAAAAATTATTTGAATGTTTTTTTATGTTATGCTGATCTTTTAATTAATAAAGTGAAAGATTCATTTATAAGTACACATTCTATTATGTGCCTTGTTCCCATTCACGTCTGTGGAAAAACAAAATGCAGAAGTTAGGGTAATACAAAACGATGAGGAAGGCCAAACTGTGGATTATGCAAAACTTTTATGACGCACTGTAACACCCGAGATCACTTCATGCAATCATATTAGTCATGCACCGCTACAGAAAGGTGAAAACACCTGTGTGTGAGTGAGAGCAAATTAAATAATGGCTTTTAGAAAGATGGAAGACCAAAGGGGTATGAAGGAAAAGGTATGCCTTAAACATCATTTCAGTGTACATGTAGTCTCAACACACTTGCTTAGTTGCTGTGAGCCTGTGTGTGAAAGTGCTAGATCGTATTCTCTGTCTTTGTGGTCTGTTGTTGATGGCTGTAGATGAATGTTTATGGACAATTCTACTTTTTTAGGACATTTGGAAATGGAGGCAGTTTATGCAAACAGTGATTGAATTAGATAGACAATAAGATAAGCAAAAAGTTTGTTTCCGTTTAAATGACTAATTTGCTCCCATTTCAATTGAGGCCATGTACACACGTAGGCGGGTATTTTAACAAACGCACATTTGCTGTCTTCCGTTTTCTAAAAACTCTTGGGTCCACACACGACTGTTGTAAATATATTCACATCCACACAAAACCGCAGAATTTTGCGGTAACAGGCTTCTAAGTTGATCCATGCTGTCAATTGTCTGACATAAAAAGGGCGCATATGTGACGTTTACGCATCAATTGTCGCAGTTATTGACGTTTAAAAACGTAAAACTCTGGTTATTGATATCCACGCTGAAACGCGTTTTTCAAATGCTCCGTTTTAAAGGAGATAATCCTGCGGTTATGTGTGGATGACAGGCTAAATCGTAGAAAAATATATTCGTTTTATCAGATACCCGGCTACGTGTGGACAAGGCCTGAATGTTGCCTGTTGAATTTTCTGTACTTTTTGGTTGGGGCCATAGTGGCTATGTTTAACTGAGATTTGCAAGTGCTTCATACAGTATGAATGCCAAGTGTTAACTATTGCGACTAGCCCTTATTCAAAAGAGCTACGATATTTGACTATGCCTGACTGGTGGTAACATTGCTTTGATGCAGGTTGTCTCATCAGGAAATAATCAGGGAAAGTGTCTCGTGTCATGCAATGTTTTACAGTGACCTAGTTTAGCTTTTAATGAGAGACCGGCATGAGTCTCCTGCTACAGACTATGTAAGCATGACTTGGATAACAAAATCTAAATCAATACCATTATCTGATTCAGACGTCAGCGTGAGATTTTAACCCTAACCTACAGGGCTGTGAAAATGTGTGTCTTCAAATTCTGTTTCAGTCTGCACCTGTGGAAAACTGGCAATTAGCAGAATCAATATATGAGTTCTCAGCCACAGATATAGATGGCAACGAGGTGTCCCTTGAGATATACAGGTGAGATATTAGTATTAGCCAGAAGAGCGCCGCCTAGTGCTTCCACTCAATTTCTAATTTAGCTCCACCACTATGGGAGGTTAAAGCTGCCAAAAATGAAATGATAACGAAAACAGTCAAATGAAATTCAAAACTCTGATTTTCAAATTACCAGTGCAATTATCCTGACAAAATTAAAATTAAATATGTGCATTTGGCTTTTCATTTTCGTGATAACCACTAATCATCTGTGACAAAAATAAAAATAACTTTAAAATGTCTGATTGACATGAGAAATGAAAATCCAGACTTCACTTTGGCTTTGCATTTCCCTCATGACGAGCTCGATATGTGCTAGCTCTGCTGGCGATATACTTTCCATTTTTCACATTGAATTTTCATTTCCCATTTTGCATTTCACCAACATGAAAATAGCCTGTGTGTTAGTAGGCGTGACAACCAGAGCCAGAAAGAAAGAGTTTCATTATTTTGTCCCTACTGTAAACGAAGTAGACAAGTCGCTGCTGTATGGGACGTCAAGCAGAAGATTAGCGGGTCCATGTCGGTGCAATTCCACAGCAGGGTTCTCTCAAGATTGACTTATAGTTTTGTAGTCGGCAACTCGCAGCAGGACAGGGACTTGAGCAAGCTAGCCAATGAGCTAAACCCCTAGGTTGCTAGTTTCATTACATACAGGCTGTTCGCATGTTGGTGAGCTTGAAAATAAAAATGCAATGTGAAAAATGTAAACAAATCACCAGCAGTCGTTTTCTTTGGCTTTTTCCACATATCGGGCATGTCATGAGAAAAATTGTATACCAGGATGGCAATGAAAATGAAATGACAAATAGATATTTTCAAATATATTTTTATTTTTGTCACAAATGACTTGTGCTTATCACGAAAATAAAAAGCCAAATGTAAATCATTTCATTTTTAATTTTGGCAAGAAAAAGGACTAATAATTTAAAAATTAAATGGCAAAAGAGTTTAGCATTTTCATTTTACTGTTTTCATTATCACTTCTTTTTTTACACCACTGTCAGGAATCTGTAGGCTCTAACATTTGCACCGTCAAAGATGGTAGATGGACGGAGCAAGATAGGATGAATTCTGATCGGCATAAATGGGCGTGTCGTTGACCTGCTTGTCTGTAGACTAGCGGAAGCACTAGGTGGCGCTAGCCTGGCTAGTAGTAGATAGTAGATAGATACCTTGCACTGAAATGCACACCTGAATTAAAGGACAGGTTCGTTTTTTTGACATATGGGTATGATGGGTTTCAGGCCCCCAGTTGAAAACGAATGGTCAAAAACCTGTTGGAAACAGTTGGAGACTGATTTTTCTGTCAGTGTATAAGTGAATAGGTAACCACTAGGTAAATTTCACGACTTATGTGTAGAACAAATGAGCCTACCCTTTAAAGTTGATTTTCTCTGGAGTGGAGAGTCATACTATCACCACATTTTCCTTAAATCCGTCTATCTACAATCTTTGGCACCATCTCCATCTCGAGTTGTGCAGGCCAATCAGCAACAAGAGGGAGGGCTGAAAGCGATAACTATGAACTAAGTGAAAGTATCTGGCCACCATGGAGTGAACATATAGACAGATGTATGGATAGATTTCATAAAAGTGAAACGATGTAAAAGCGTTCAAGTGCATCAAGCTATCATAGTATGAGGCAGGTAATGGAATCTGTGGGGGAAACACTTCATAAGAGGGTAACTTTGATCTTTGAAATGCAGCGTCTAACTAAATCCAACTATTCCAACCCTTCTAACCCTAATTTGCTTTGTGGACAGGGGCTACGTCGTCATTATCTCCAACGTTGCCTCTAAATGAAGCAAGACCCCTGTAAACTACTCTCAGTTTGCAGAATTGCATGCCAGCTATGCTGAGAGAGGTTTACGCATTTTGGCCTTCCCCAGTAACCAGTTTGGAAAACAGGTTTTGAATTTTGCATTTTATATATCATGCATGTCCAGTGTTATTTCTCTGCTGAAGATCAACATTTACATTTTTCAAAAGGAGCCAGGAACTAGTGCTCAGATCAAGGAGTTTGCAAAATCATACAATATCCAATTTGACATGTTCAGTAAGATCAATGTCAATGGGGACAATGCCCACCCTCTGTGGAAGTGGATGAAGTCACAGCGCAAAGGAAGGGGACTTTTTGGAAAGTGAGTCTGTTTCCTTAAGCAAGAATGAAAATTGAGTACTGTGGCTCTGAAAATCATTTGACAGTCTGCACAAGTCACAGGGGGTGCACTGATTTCAATATAAGCATGTGCATGTGCAATGGCTCTTGTCAAGCCCCCTCTTCCATTGAGTCAGCATCCACAACATTCTGACACTAAATCCAATCATGCAAACACAACACACAAGCTTTGTAAATAGAAATGTCATATGTTGCTTTTCTCTTCTCTAGTGGTATCAAATGGAACTTCACCAAGGTACTGTAAAGTGAACACATTTGTATTGTGTATGTGCGCAGCATTGTGTGGACTAGATGTTGATGAGCAGTATCAGTTTGCCTTGCCCAGTAAACTACATATGCATTCATGTATTTTATTTCATTCTACTTACAGTTCCTTATTGACCGGAATGGTAATGTTGTGAAGAGATTTTCACCACTAGAGGTTCCACGCGTAAGTCCAAGGCAAATTAAGACAAATTTTCCTGCTTGAGGGGAACTCCGATAGGAGAGTCTGATCAGTTTTGATCTTTTGCAGGCAATGGAGAAGGATCTGCTCAGCTACCTGTAATTCTTTCACTTCTGCCATCCTAGTAGCTCCGTCTATGCTCACTCTCCAGTGATGATTCAAGGAACACAGGCTCTACTCCAGATGAGTGACGGTCTGTCCCTAAACCCATTCCATGGACAGGTCAGACCTGATGCATTTGGCGTGCAACATTTCTGGGATGATCCTCTATTCCCTGATGATCCACTGAGGAGACCCCAAATCAGCTAGAGTAATTGTAATTATTAACTATAATAGTAAATTATTGAGGTTTTAATACATAAAATGAAACCATAAAATGTTTGAATGGTTTGGAAATGCCCTTTAGCTTTATTCAAAATTGGATATTTTGGAATGCACTTTTGGATTTTCAGATTGTGATTGGTTGCCCTGTGTAAACTAGAGTGTCAGGACAATGCAAATCAGGTCTTGATGTGATTAAAAGGCCTTAATGTGATTAAAATCATGTGATGGAGTGATTATTTAAAAAATAGAATAGTTATCTTTACATCAATTTTCTCGCAATTTATAACCATTCTTTAAATGAACTCTATCGACAGGTGTGGGGAAGTGAGGTGCATCCCTCTTTAAAGATCGAGAAAAGATTCATATTGGTATCATCACCTACTCAGTCACAGTAATCCAAACACTGCCTTAGATGTCCTACAAACCCTCATAAATACCATGACTTAAATTAACTATAGGCTAATATAAATAAAAAACTATTTATCTCCAGTATGGTCTAAAGAAATGTTACATATGTAGCCTATGCATGTATGAAACCATTTGAAAATCGGACGCTTTCCCCCCAAACCCAACAAAATTTAAAACTAAACTGTAATATTTATTCAGTAAAACATTTCTTGTTATTAAAAACCTTTACTTTCCCAAGTTAAGTTTATTTATTTATGATTTATTTATTATTAAAAATTCACTGGGTTGCCTGCCATGAGAGACTATTAGCCATTATTTTAAAAATACAGAGGAGCTTTGGACTTCTTGTCTGTTTCATTGGTGGCCTTGATAGCACAGAACCTGTGTGACAAGGTATAATGTAATGAATAAAACTACACAAAACTAGCCTATTTTGTGTAAACTCTGAATTGTAACAGTTCCATTATTCAGACCACCGCACAGTATGTCAACACACATTAATCCAACAATGAATGGGCTACTTAGTCTAACTAATCTACCAATTATGTGAATTTGTGGGCGGGTAACTTGCAATGAGTCAGTCAATAACATTCTAATAAAACAGGATGTTTTAAGGGAAAAAATGTTGTTCTGTGCCTTTGGATGATTGGATTGGGAGCAATCATTTGAGACATGGTAAAGACTCTGAGTCTTGGTCAGTAACTGACTTGTTAACCTGATAGGTTGTTTGCATGTAGGCTTAATGTTTTGTGTTTTCTGGTCTTATCATCATGCAGATTTATAGCAGGTATAGCAATGTCTGATTTGATTATTCACCTTGCATGAACTATGCTATCATTGTTAGTTCTGTTATCTTACAATTTCTCATGTGGAGATTTGTCACGTAGTCTGACAGTCTGCCTAAAATTTTATTTAAGTGGCCAAATGTTCCGGAACATATTTTTTCTTTGTATTTAAGTGCTTGATATTTATAATTTATTACCACAGAAATACCAAAAAGGTGTTTCATTTAAGATTTTTTTTGCTTTAGTTTTTCAGATTATACCCTTAATATCTTTCCTCTAAACCACTAACACCATCATGAAAATTTTCAACTGTATTTTTCTATTGAGTTATAACCTCATAACCTCTTTGCTTGCAACAGGTTGTTATGTTAAGCTCTTTTGTGCTTGTTCTTTCATGAGAGATTATGAATACTTATGACTCCAGTTTTAGTCCACATGCTCAAACAAAACAAACAACTTAGACATTTATTTTTAGACAAGTTGTGAAATTTTATGTTCCATGGGTTTAGTGACAATGCTTGTCTGTCCACCATAACAATGATGTGATGCATGATGGTACCTGCTTCAATACTTGAATACTTGCTGATATTCAAGCAAATTCTTCAGAGTTGCACATAATTTGAATCAATTTGCCAAGTATATCTGCATTTTCTGCATTTGGAGGGGTCCTTCACATAACATCTTCTGACTGTGCTACAGCCACATAATCTGTTGGGGTTGTGTAAGACTACCTATGCCCTATGAACCTAGTTGTTTGCTCTTACTCAACAAATGATAACGGAAAACTGTATAAAGGCCATTAAAGGAATGCTAATCCTTTTAGCTCCGGTTGTCAGCATAAAAGCAACCTATGAGATTACAACAGGCTAACTCCTTATTAATCATTAATGTGAGAGGTATAAATGAGGTGTCACTCAAGATCGCTGTCATAAGGGTCCTTAACAGTCAGGCTTTGTAGAGCACAGTGTTTTGTGGAACTCAGAAATAGGAATATAAACAGTTCGCTGCCTGCCTGCTCAGAGTTTACTGAGAGGCAGCCATGCGCCTCCTAGGGTCCTCTGTCATTCTCTCTCTCCTGCTACAGACTATGGTAAGCGTGACTGGTTTGTAAAATGGATATCATGTTTCAAAGAAATAATCTAGTGGAGATATTAAGTTTTTGATTCTCCAACAGCTCTAATGTACAAATAGTTATGTTGCCAAAGTCCAATTTGTAAATGTTGCAAGTGCATTCCTCGAAATCCTCTTTGCTGTGGAGTTTTGTGTGAGTTAGTTTCATATTCTGTTTCAGGCTGCGCCAGTGGACTGGCAGTCGGCCAAGTCTATCTATGAGTTCTCCGCCACAGATATAGATGGCAATGAGGTCTCCCTTGAAAAATACAGGTGAGATGTAAAGTATGGTTCTCTGATAAATGTTGCATAGAGGATGAAACCATGCCAGTAAGTGTAATGAAAATCATAAGGAAAATACTTTTAAGAGATAACTGTTAACATTGAAATGTAGTGTCTATGTCTAAATGTGCTTTAAACATTTTGTTCTTGTTTGTGGTCAGGGGCAATGTTGTCATCATCACCAACGTCGCCTCTAAATGAGGTAAGACCCCCGTAAACTACTCTCAGTTTGCAGAGATGCACGCCAAGTATGCTGAGAGAGGTTTACGCATCCTGGCCTTCCCCTCCAACCAGTTTGGAAGACAGGTATGGCATCATTCTGCACCAAATTTAATAACTGTACTGAGATAACAGTATAACTGTAGATTTACAGAAACGATATATAAGTAAATATAGACCTACAATAACAATACTTATTGTTATATGTGCATATCATACCAATACACTTTTACTGTGAACTTGCACTGACTAGAATAACTACATAATTTGTTGATGTGTGTGTGTATAAGCATCTGAGCATGTGTGTCATGTGTGTGTGTGTATAAGCATCTGAGCATGTGTGTCATATGTGTGTTGTGTGTGTGTATAAGCATATGACCATGTGTGTCGTGTGTGTGTGTGTGTGTGTGTGTGTGTGTGTGTGTGTAAGCATCTGACCATGTGTATGTCATGCATGTCCAGCTTGTGTCACTTTTAGTCAAATAGTTCTTGTTCTTTTTATAGGAGCCAGGCACCAATTCTGAGATCAAGGCGTTTGCAAAATCATACAATGCCCAGTTTGACATGTTCAGTAAAATCGACGTCAATGGGGAAAATGCCCACCCACTGTGGAAGTGGCTTAAAGAGCAGCCCAATGGCAGGGGATTCCTGGGAAAGTGAGTCCATTTCTGAAGTGATGAAGAATGAAAAGCAGTAACAGGATCTGTAGCTACAGAATAAGTATTAACCACTGTCAGACCTTTCAAAATTGCTGTAACAAGTTGTTACTATAGTTTCATATATCAAGGGAATTAACCCTCCTGTTCTTTTCATGGTTACAACTTTGGTGTTCCAGTCAGAAATGACCGGAGCATTTTTAAACTTGACACAATACATGTGATTATCATCGAATATTGTGATAGTCAAATTGTGAAAACATAATGCAAAGTAACTGATACCCTCATAAGGATGGGTATCATGTTGGCAGCTTATATAAAACTTTGTCAAATAGTCTGGCCCAAATTCATTGTGATTATAGATTATTCCATTGAGATTTGTTAAAGAAATATAAGAGATTCCTGCATATTTCTTAATTATGATCATATAAACATTTGTATTTTCTCCCCTCTAGTGGTATCAAATGGAACTTCACCAAGGTATGATCATATTTCTTTGTGTATGCACAGTATGTATTGGGTTTTGTCTTTTTTTGACTGTTTCAGTTTATATCATTATTATTATTTATCAATTTGTAAATTTAAATGCAAGAAGTTATCTGACAGTTACCTACATATATGAAATACATTTCTTTTATTTATGTATAGTTCCTTATTGACCGGGAGGGAAAAGTTGTGAAGAGATATTCAACACTGGATGATCCAAGTGTAAGTCCAATGCAATAAAGCTATTTATTTCATTATTCTTCTAACATCTTAATTTTCCTGAGTCTGAGGGGAGACTCTGATCATGCTTCACTCTTCATTTGTAGGTGGTGGAGAAGGATCTGCCCAGCTACCTATAATTCTCTTAGCTCTGCTATCCATTTGCCAACTCCTTGTGCCACTCACTCTCCAGTGATCATTCAAGGAATAGAAGCTCTACCCCAGATGAGTGATGGTTTGTCCCTAAACCCATTCCATGGACAGGTCAGACCTGATGCATTTGGCGTGCAACATTTCTGGGATGACCCTCTATTCCTTGATGATCTACTGCAGAGACCCTAATCCCTCAGCACTCTAACCATTAAAGGCAGGGTTCTACGACAATTTCACTGATAAATTGCAATCCTGTGTGCATATGCAGACTAGGACCTTATTCTAGAATTGTGTAATTATAGCCTAAATGATTTATGATATTGGAAATAAAGATATTTACAAGTGCAGTGTTTGATACATTAAAACACCAACACACACACTCACACTGTTGGGTATGTTCTTAGCTGTGTAGATGGATCCTATGTGAAAAAAAAATGCATGCAGTTCAAGGTAAGTTATCATCAGACCAGACTAATTAGGCCTACTCTGAGTCACTGACAGACAAGCAACCGATAGCCCAGTTATCCAAAGGGATAATGGCTACAGTCACTAGGCCTAAATGGTTAAAAAATGTGTTGAAATTCTGGCTCATTAAGATCTTCGATTTCAAAATTATTAATGTTGCGTAGCCCACCTAATGAACGCATGTTATCATCAGAGATTAGGGGTAGAGAATACCCCCTATCAACTAACTGGGATCTTCTAGGCTCCCAGTGTGGTATCCCCAATTTTTGAGGATTTTGGATGATGTGTGACGGGACACCAATAGGGAGCAGTCGCAGCTAGGAATCCGTCAGATCCCTCCCGTTCCAGTACAGCAGCTGATCGCAAATGCCGTGGAAGGAAGGATCTGCACTATTAGTACCCCTGGAACACAGATGAGAAGACGACGACAGACGAAAATCATCTCTTTTCCGTCGTTTCATATGTTTAGCGCACGTAGACTGGGAGGACGTTTTTCAGAGAGAAACATAGAGTGGTGGATTTAAATTCGGGGGAGTCGTCCTGTTTTTTAAAACCAGGAATTCTGAATGGAAGCAGAGGGAGCGGCTAGCCTGACTGAGGTCGGAGATGGCAGTCCGTTATCTGGGGCCGCAGCATCCGAAGAGACGGAAACAGTCATTGGTGTTGGTTATGGGATGGAGGCAGGAGACATCGGTAATTTTTTTAAACACATGGTGTAATGCTCTATGTATTATGTATTTACATATAGCGTCTTGAGACGCTAACCATCACATGAAGTGACAAGATTTAACTGGTAACAGGCTAGCTTGTGTAGTTACTGTCACACGAGCTAGCTAGCTGCTAGTCAACTTAGCTGTCAACCTTCTGGAAGGCTAACGTCAATGTGAGGTTGTCTGTTAGGACATTTAAACCTAACGTTACCCATACATTCACCCAAAACAAGATGATGTACATTTCCTAGAAGAAGTAGTGTATTGCGTGTATTTCTTACATTTCTGGTACAACTCAGCTTGCATCATGATACGTGACATCAATCTTGCTTATTGCTAGATAAGAGACTCACGTGAACCCGGGGCGCTAACCTGGTTAAAGCTTTCTTTTCAATTTATAATGACAGCTAGTTTGCTATTGTAGCTAGCAGAATTTACCCAGTTGATCTGTAACCTTGTGCTTGTTACTTTATTATGTGGAACCGAAATACGATATGAGTAATAGTCGGTACTGTAAGTTTCTGTTCTTTTCAAATTCAGCTAGGAATCTTTTACCTGATTGAAGCTGTTTAGCTGCCTTTGTAATCTTGCCGAGAGGACTGGCAGGGTTTGTGGGCTACATGAATGATGTATGTGTATGTGTAGATAACGCGTGTAAATCATGATAACGTTTTGGCATTTTCTTTTTGAAAAACCCTTTGACCCTCTTGTAACTCCGCTGCCACCAAAACAAGATCTCACCATTAATATCCACATGGGTTAAATTATGCTGTCTTCAGTTGTTTGAGTGGTGATTCTTCTGAGATTTATTGTGTGCGCTGTGGCTGAGCTGCAGTTCTTGCTTTCCTCACCTTCGGTGATAGCCTATATAAAACAGGACATAAACGACTACGACTACTAGTCGTACAAAATTGTGAAGCTGGGAGGTGTTGGGATTAAGATAGGCTCACTCTGTAAACTGTAATCAACGCTCCGACACATTAGGCTACCCTCTCTTTCTGAGGGGTTACAAAATAACAGAAGTAATGTTTTCTTCTCTTGATTGGTAATTGCCACACACACGCACACAAAAATGACAAAAAACGCTTTTACTCAAGCTTGCACCCAAGTTTCACTTCAGCAGTGGTGCTGTTAAGTTTGTGTGATTCATTGAGGGTCCTCCAATTTATGGACCTTTTTAAATTACTTCAGCATGTCTGACTTAATTGCTTACATGGTTTCTGCAAGTTGCCTGCTTGCAAATGGGAGCTGAAGAGTCAGTTGCTGGAATTCAAATTTTGTCATGCCAGGGAGACATACTCTTCACAGCTATAATTTCAGGTGACACAAAATTCATGAACCCGACACTTGTTCACTTCAGACTTTGGGCTCTCTAAAACCAAAGCCTTAATATTTTAACTCTAGTCTTTTACTATTTAAGTTTCTAGCCAGCACCATCTATGCCTTATCAATAGTTTCTTACAAGGCCAGTGCAGTAACCATTTCAGCCTTCACAATATGCTCATCCAGTGTATTTCTGGCTAATGATGTTGACTGATTAAATGTGTGAATAGTCACAATACATCAAACTGGAGTGCTTTCATAATTAGATTTTTTTTTGGAAGGAATGAACGATTTCACTCAAGCTATTCAGAACAAGGCCAGGCTAGATACACATTCCCTGCTTAACACTATTCAGTCAGGCGCTAGGTCTTCTCACTTAGCTAGGCTAGGTTACTATCTCTTTTCTGCAGACCGGTTCTTTTGAAATACTATGTTGGTTCTTTGTTGAGGACTACAGTGAGTGATCTAAACCTTTGTACTTTGCTCAATCACACAAGCTTTCAAGGTCTTCTTCATTCAGTTAGTCCTATTTGGTTAGAGTTAACCAAGTGTCTAACTACTGTACACCGTGGTCTTTGAGTCATAGTAGTTATCTTAATCCGTACTGCATGTTTTCATTTCTTTTAAGGATGCAGTGATGAGGGTGATGCTACAAGATATGAATTTGTACTGTTTTTGATAACAGAGACGTCGGCATGATTTTGAGAGGACACCTGAGGAGAGTGGATAAGCTTTGAAAGGAAGGCTAGGCAGTCAGACACATTCTTCCTGTACAGAAACAGTGTGGAGATCTTTAGGGTTGGGTCCTAGTCAGACACATTCTTCCTGTACAAAAACAGTGTGGAGATCTTTAGGGTTAGGTCCTAGCTCCTTATACTACAGTCTGTTGTGGTGAGGTCTTGATAGCTGTAATGCATTGGATGCTTCTCTTCCCATCTTAATCCAGTTCCTTGTGAAGCGAGTCCATCTTTAATTATCTTAGCCTTGTGCTACACATCTCTAAAACCAGGATTAAATGAGGTGTTTTTGGGTTGTTGCAGAGTTTAGCCGCAAGCTCTTCTGACCATGCACTAGCCATCACGACCCTGCATTTTGTGGCCTTATTTGGACAAGATAGGCTTCGCAAAGTTCCATTTTTGAGGCAAAAAAAGTATACTTCTAAATGTTTTGCACTGTGCTGACGGCTCATGCTGTTTCTCTATTCCAACTTGAGATTGGGTTTCCTAGTGAGGAAAAACAAGCTAGAATTGCATAATAGTGTCTATATAATCCCCTTCCCCCCTCAGCCTAGAGGTCTGTGCTTTTTTTAGCTCCGCGCCTGAAGACCAGGGAGCTGGATGCCGTTCATGCACTCCCAACACCTCTGCCGAGACGGGAACCATCCTGTGGGCATCTAGTGTTGTCGTGGACTGTGTCCTCTCTGCCTGCTTTCTTTAGTCTTCCGGTCTGGGTGAGAGTGTGCTTGGGCTTCTCCTTGTCCCCTCATTTACTTTTTGTCCACTGATTCATCATGGAGATGGTCTTAGTCACCTTGACTTGTCCTCGGCAGATCTACAATTAATAAAGAGGCCCCTCTACGCCAGTGGTGTCGTGGTGGTTCTGCGCTTGTGAATCCTTGTTACAAGCTAAGTCGGGGGTGAAGCAGAACAAGTGGAATTCATTTCGGTCCCCAAGTTCACTGAGCTCCCAATGCCCATGGCCATGACCTTTTGCCCTCCTAGCGGTTAAAATGGAGAGGAGTATGCATACAACTACTTCTGCCCTAGCGGAACAGTGATCAGTTGGGGGAGCTGGGGGTAGAATTTGGGGAGGATGGAGGGGGTCAGGCAACTGAACAGTGGTGGGAATTTCACAGACATGAGAAGGAGGGAGAGATGGTGCGATGAAGCAAGCCGTGCACTCCTCTGTGCATGCATTACAGTTACAGCCCAAGTCCACACTGCTGTGGTCTTGTGTTCTAGGCATGAGCTTTGCCGGTCCGCCATGACTCAGTAAGAGAGGGGTGTGAAGGGGTGAGTTACTTCAGCAACTCCCATGGTCCTGCTGTGAGGAAGCACTCAGGCACAAACCTTTTAGCAAACTGAGTGAGATTATTTTTGGATTAGGACCAAAAAAAAACCAACTTGACTACGCAGCACTGTTTTCAGTTGTTGTTGCTGTACAGCCAAACAGTGATGTTGGTTTGTGTCATTTCTGGGCTTTGTTTAACCAGATGACGTAAATGATATGCACCTGCCATGGCAGTGTGACGGCATGTTCTGGCCATAATCCCTGCATAGGGGAAGGATTAATCATTAGAAGTGCTTGGACACACTGTCACCCACTGCCCTTGTTTGGTTTTGTTTTTTGTTTAGTCATTTTGAGGCAGCTCATCGTTGACACTGACATTGACAGAATTTAAAAAAGAAAATGTTTTGAAGCCTCTTCACTGTAAGGCTGGTTTAGCTCATCACGTTGTGCTTGCTGACATTCATGTTTGACAATTCTAGGCAGTCCTTGACAAAACAGTGTGACAAAAAAGCATTTTCAGTGGAGGACTATTCAGTGGAAGAGTAAAAGAACATTTTTAGATGTGTTATGCCAATTCTGCTGATGGCGTGGGAGCTAGCAACAGGCTAAGAGGGTCTTGAGCAAAATGGTATGGTAATGGTATGGTTCAGTGCAAAGCCTCTCACCCTCCAGCTGTCAGACATAACAAGCTTATGTCCTGCCTCCTGGTGTCAACCTACCTACCCTCTGAGGAGCATGGCTCTCTTTGCTCCCCTACTCATGTCTAGATCAGAGTGAGTCCAGGTTTAACCATCAGACTCACAGTCTGGAAGGAAGAGTGCTTAAAGTCGCCATTTGTTACTTCAATCATTTCCTGATATATTGGCATTATCATAGCATTCGTTAAAGCTCCCCAGATTGCCTCAGGTGGTCACATTTGTGTACATTGTAGAATGTTAATTTCAGGCCTATAAAGATACACTAACGACTCTTGTTCTTTTAATTGGCTCAGTTTATTTGCTTTGGGATCATTTACCACACTTCTGTGCATAAGTTTGTGGTAGTCTTACATGAAAAGTTGTCAGACATTAATAATTGGTCTACTTGTTGGTTAACTAAGCCTAAACAATGAGCCTATTAAATTGCGTTTTGTAGTAAGCCTTGATAAGACTTTAAATTAGCACACAACAGGGCTAGACATTATCTGAAATGTGGTCTTGGAAACTCCTAAAGCTTCTAATCTGATTTGAATTTGTCTCCTCAAAATATCAATGCCTTATCTGGGGAAACTTGGCTAAATGTTGTTTATTTTCGGAAGTTTACTACAAGATGTTACATGCTGCTTTTAACAGCCAAATGCTATCATGAAATACCAGGGCATAGTTGTAGGATCTGACTACAAACGTTTTCACCCGTCTCCCAAGACTATCATTTTTAGAGATGACACGCCTTGCTTTCTGTCTGCGGAACGCTGGAATGTGCCTTGTTTGTGTGTGTAATTGTCAGGAATGTGTAAACCTCTTAAACAGCTTCAGTATAGCAAGTCAATAGGACCATAATTATATGTGGGCAGCCTCTCTGGCGGGCGGTGGTGGAATGGAGACAACATGTAAAAGGGCCAGGCCACAGCTTTGGACCTGACAGGGAGTCGGTTACCAGAGCCTCTTTCCACCCCAGGCCTGGGAGGGAGCCAAGTGTGTGTGTCCGTGTGTGTGTGTGTGAAGTCAATAAGTGCATCTAACCCTTGGCGGGTCATGGAAAAACTCTTGCGAAGAGAAGAGAAGAGAAGTTAGGCCTGTGCCCCACCGTCGCTGTGGTTGACCTCCCCGTCTCACACGCCCACCCAAAGTTCTTCCCTTAGGCACCTCATCAAAGCCTCACGCCAAACCTGAGGCAACACTCTAAAGCCCTGCCCCCTTGTCTGATGTACAGTAGGCCCTCACCATCTGACCAACAGGACACACTCACTCCCTTCCTTATTCACCCTCAGCATTCATATTCACAAAGCACCTCTGCTAATGCAAGCAGTACCTACTCTGCAGGCCTCACTCTCTCTCACTCTCTCTCTCTCTTTCTCTCTCACTCTCTCTCTTTGGCAGAGCTGACCCCTCTCTGACTCAGTACTTGATGTACAGTACTACTCCCTTCACTATCTCCTCCACATTACTCACACTCCTAATCTGTGCCATTTGCTCTCCACATCATCATCAGTGGGCTATTTACTCATTAGCTAAGCTAAAAGAGTGCATTCTTTCTTATTCACAGTGCTCACACAGAAGCTGAGAAGCCAGTACTGCACATATGATTCGACAGAGTGGACACAAACATTCACTCCACAAGAACATCTTGCTGAGAAAAGAAATTGTCAATCTGTGGATGTTGACATACGTTTTCTTTATTCTGTTTTGCCATAGAAATCGGTAGCAGGGACAACGGCTCTTAAACTAGTTTATTTCAGGGAACATATTCATTCACTTCAGGGTTTGAAAGTCTGATGGTAACTTAGTGCTAATGATTATAGGCGCTCATTTGTCTTATCGTCCAGTTTCAGAAGATTGACGGTTTGGACAACACCAGAGTATCTTCCATAGGTTAAGATAGGCTTTTTCACTGTCAAGATGAAATGCTGTGTCTTGGTGATCCTTTTTTTTTTTTTAATAAACAACTGTGGGATGTCCACTTCTGCGAGGTCACACTCTAATCTGACCCCTCGGCAGTTGTTTGTGTTGTTCTATTGTTTTGTTTTGAGTGCAGCTATTATCTCCGTTTTCATGCAGCAAATGCTCTGTGTGATGCTAGGCAAGCCGGGCGGGCGGGCGGGCGGGCTGGGCGTGCGGCATGTGTCTGTTGATTCCACTCGCACGTGCAAACTCATAAAGAGCCAGTTGACCTCGATCAGGATGCCATGGCAACCGGCGAGTGGAGCAAAGGCACACAGAGTGAGTGTGTGCGCGCGTGTGTGTGGCCGGCCGGCACATCTGGGATGATTACGGTTGGTTGTTCATAGCGGCGAGAGGAGTGAGTGAAGAAGGGAGGGGCCCCGGGACAGAAATTCCTGCGGAGCCTCTCGTAGCAGACCGGCCGCTCCTGAGAAAATTAATTGTGATCGCGCAGACGGATCAGACTCCTGCCGGCTCGTCAGCCAATATGTCTCCCTTTCATCCCACGCAGAACATCTAATACAGCAGTGTTTTCCCTTCATTTGATCTGTTTTCCATCACTGGTAGTACAAAGTCACCCTCTTGTCTGTGAAACAGTTTGCTTCATTACTAGGGAAATGAATCTGTCACAGGAGTCTGGGCAGACTGGAGTCACAGTTGGCTTTATTGGGAGGATATTCAGACAGGCTGCCTTTCCTTTCAGACTCTCACAAGAGAAAGGGCTGTGGTGCCTGGCTACCCAGCAGTCCATGAGAATCTCTTCCTGCTTTGTGCCATCGTAACTGAATGCTAGGCTTGTTTTGTAGGGACTATTTTATCATTCATTTATTCATTTATTTATTGTAAACGACAGTGTCCAAAGAGGAGAAAAAAAGATGGATACAATAATGTACTTCTCTGTCCTTGATGGCCGGCACACTACCTTGAATTATTCAGGCTCTCCAGGAATGGTGAGGAGTGAGAATGCCGGCCCTTTACGGCCGGAGCAGAAAGCAGCCATTGACTGGCAGTGCAGAGCCGTGCAGCGCAAATCACAGGCAGCCCAGTTAGTTCTACGTCCCCGTGGCCACCCAGCTGAAGGGGCTGTGAATGGAGAGCCTTGAGTCTGGAGCTTGGCTCCACATCCAGCCGACTCCTGCTAGAGGCTGGTCCTAAACCAGCAAGGAGGGCAAAGGTGAGGCAGTTAAAAGAAATAACCTGGTTTAACTGCTCCCGCCCTAACAAGTAGAGAGTGATGGGTGATCTGGCACAGTTCACGTCATGCAGGCAGTACAGGGAGACTTTGTTTCATTACGTGTCTTTATGCTTTTTTTGTTTCATGTTTGGCCCTGTGTGGTCCTTGTTCGGCCCTTATGTGATCCTCTGATGGATTTCAGTCTTGAGTTCTGAATCCCCCCCTCCTAATGATCCAACACCTTCTCACGACAGACAGACAGAGTGAGACAGAGAGAGGTGTTGACATAATGAGGGAGACAAAGAGAAGACGAGGAGACGGCTGAGAAGAAGAGAGGGCCAGAGGAGACCCAACCCAGCCCCTACCCACCCTCCCACATACACCTTAGTCACAAGGACTCCCCACACAAGGGCCTTTTCATCACGCTGTCTCACAGGAGCTCTTCTCCACAACTGAGCGTCTTTCTGCCTTTTCTAATGTGATCTACTCTCCCCAGCTGCCCTGTTCTCATGCTCGTTGTCCTGCCTCCCCGGGTTCGTCCACAGCCCACGGCATATATTCTATTGCTTAGTCCCTGGCTGGGGCTCAGGTTTGGGCTAACCGCCACTGGCTGGTGTTTTGAAAAGCCAAGTGGTTCAGGATATCGTTAAATGAACCTCTGTGTGACTGAACGACGTTCAGTTGTCAATGGAAATCAAGCTGCCATCAATTTCAGCTGCCTCTGTCTCTGTGCCTGTGTGTGATGCATTGGCTTCTCAGACAGAGTTGTAATTGAAAAGGTATAATTGCCTGAGCGACTGGAGGGGAGCTGGTGGTGGAGGTGGCACGAATCCAAGCCGATATTTTGTGCTCTCTCTCTGCCCCGCCCCCCCTTTCTCTCTCTCTCTCTCTCTCTCTTTCTCACTCTCTCACAGCCATCAGCTGGCTTCAGTCTGCTTGATGGTTGTTGCTCATGATTGGTTTTTAGGCAGCTCAACACTCCAAAGGGTGTTTTAAATCGAGCACACGACCATATTTGGCTGGCGTTGGCCTATCCATTTTCTGCTCCTCTGGCCAGCTTAAGCGCTGTGATTCTAGAGGAAGGATATGTCTAAGCTGGAAGGACCAGCCACCCACTGTTGGTTCATGTTGAGACGCTGTTTCTGGCGTCTCTCCTGCTGATAATGATCGCTGGCGATGTGCTTCGATGCTTAGGACAACACTGGGGGCCTTGATGAACTCACCCCATCCCACCAGAGCTGTTCACCACCCCACCCCACCACCCCCCCTGGCCTTTCATTTAAGAGCAGCTGAATTGACTGGGTGTTTGCATGTCATCTGCTGCTGGGTTCCCTACACACACACACACTCTGTTGTGCATGGAGTGAGCTTGTAATTACTCGTCTGTTTTTAGCTGCAGTGTGAGGGCCATTTGTTTGATGACTTCCTCTCTGTAAATCGGCGAAAGGCAGGGTGCGATGAGAGACAGAAGAATAAAGATGCAGATAGAGAGCTCATCTTTGACCTCGGAGCGTTGCACCACTTTCTTTTTTTTTGCAGTGAGAATTTGTCTTTTGCTAGGCCACCACATACTGATCAAGTTCTCTCTTCTCTCCCTTCAGATGCTGCTGCCAGAAAGGCCTTCGTCACAGAGGTATGTTGACGCTAATGATGGGCTCTAGCTACAGGTCTTCATGTTATGCTCCAGGGATTGCTTCAGTGAGATCTAAAACGTTATCACAGGTGACTGTAGCCTTAGATGTTGGCACGCGCACAAGTGCCATCCTTTGTCTTGAAACCTTAGTCAGAGATGAAACAGATCAGACTAGAGAGGTACAAAACGGTAGGCCACTGACATGCAGTGCTGTTGTGTGATTGGGGCTGCGCGTGTTCATGTTGTGCTGTGCTCCGTCTCCAGATGCCCTCGTCGTCAGGTCTGCCAGGTTACGGCCAGGGCAAGAAGATCGGCCACAGGGGCGTGGATGCATCGGGCGAAACAACATACAAGAAGGTACGCTATCAGCTCATGAACACTCATTCATAAAACTGGTTATTAGACGTCTGGTGTTAAACCTATGAAGTCATTAATGATAAAGACACATTGGTGCTGGTGGAGGGTCTGTATTTTAATTGATTGTCTGTTGTTGTTGTTGTTTTTGTTTTCTTCATTACTCTGTCTGTCTCGCTCTGTCCTCCCAAAGACCACTTCGTCGGCACTGAAGGGGGCCATTCAGCTGGGCATCGGCTACACAGTGGGCAACCTGAGCTCCAAACCCGAACGGGACGTGCTGATGCAGGACTTCTACGTGGTGGAGAGCATCTTCTTCCCCAGGTAACCCCACCTCCCCCTTGGTAAATAACAGCCAGTGATTCAGAAGGTAACAGTTGCATGACTCCGCTCTGTGTTTCAGTCACCTACCTAATGACGCTGTCTTTCCCCTAAGAGAAGCTTTTGTGAAATCAGCTGACTCAAGGCAAGAGTGGGTGGTGTGAAAACAAACTGGAGTTGTGTTCTCTCTCTTCAAACAAGAATGTTGTCAGTGTTGTTTGTGAACTTGAACAGTGTTGTTTGTAATGGTTGGATTTACATTGGGTACCTCTCTCTCTCTCTCTTTTTGCGTGTCCTCCTACACCAGTGAAGGCAGCAATCTGACTCCAGCCCACCACTTCCCTGACTTCCGCTTTAAGACGTACGCGCCAGTGGCATTCCGCTACTTCAGGGAGCTCTTCGGAATCAGACCAGATGACTACTTGGTAAGAGAGCCCACCCCCCAACCCTTCCCTTACACTCATTTAGCCATCCAGCCCGGCTCGCACAAATAAACCTCAGCGCTGTGAGTTTGCTCTGGTAAGTGACGCCAGGCATGAGACACTCACACACCCTCCCTGACCCCCCATACACGCATAAAGACACACCTAGACAGTCGCACACACACACACAGACACATACAGTAGTCACGTGTGTGACAGTGTTATCTGGTGCCCCCGGAGGCTGAGTCAGCACCTGCTCCCCCACAGCCAAATGCCCCCCTACCCGACCCCCCTCTCCATCAGCCCACAGGCCCCCCCCTCTGCTCTCATCCCCCACTGCGCTGCCTGCACCCCTCCAGTTGGCGGCGTGTCAGGCATGAGAGAGATCTCTTGTCACACACAGACTCTCCACTGCGAGACAGGAGGGAGCACAGGGACTCTGGAAGAAAATTGTGTGTGTGTCTTTTTTGTATGTGTGTGTGTGTGTGTGTGTGTGTGTGTGTGCGTGTGTGAGGAAGAGGCAGAGAGAGTGAAGAGAGAGGGGAGTGTAGTCTGGGTGCTATCAGCATCTCATAGTATGGTTGAGCAGAAGGCTGAGTGAGTCACATAGTGTTGGAAGGGGTCATCTGTCTCAGAGACCAACAGAAGGGCGGAATGATTAGTCTCCTTCTGTTTGTGTGTGTGTGTGTGTATGCGCGCGCGCGTGCGTGTCTGTGTTGGTGGGAGGTGGGGCTGATGCTGTGACATAACACTGCAGTTTGTTTATTTGTGTGTGTGCATGTGTGCGTTTGTATGGGTGCGGGCAGGCGGCATCACCCCTCATGGCCGTTGTCACATTGCGTTCCACCCCAGTGTTCCATCCCTGTTGGTTGATAATGCCTCCCTTCCCTACCTTTAGTGTCTGTGATCATGCTGCACATTGCTCTTGTACTGCTACATGTAGCTGCAATTAGGTCTGTGTACAGAAGTCATAGATAGTGTCAGTCATTATTATTACAGGGCCTGTAAACCACATTCCTAGTTGTTAACACAACTTGCATAAGATGAGCTCACCAAAAGTGGATCTGAATTTAGATCTGGTTTAAATATCTACTTACATCAGCCTACCAGCTAAAGCGCTGTAGGAGTTTGTCCATTGGTTAAATTAGTATACTGTTAAATAATTTGTGTATGTTCATAGGCTCTGATTAGGAGTCAAAGGTGGCTTAGGGTGTGTATTAATGCGTGTGTGTGGGTGTGTGTGAGTGTGAGATGGTAGATGAGAGGGAATGTGTTATGTAGCCAACGCTTCCTACAAGCCCTTTGAGACACACCCATGCTCTTATCTATAAGCAAATGCTAGATCCCCCTCTTCACAGACACACACACACACACACACACACACACATATGAACAGAGAAATGTGTGTGTCTGTATGTGCTCATCCATTGGCCCTTTTGTAACAGGCAGAACAGTGAGCATGTTTGCGTAGATCTGTATTTATGTTGAGACTAGATAAAACCACCTTGCAGTCCCTAAAGCAGTATCTGGTAGAGTTACTAGACCTCTCCCTCCCAGTGAGTATGTGTGCCCTCACAGGACCCTGGGAACCTCTGTCCCTTGTGTTCCTGGCTGGGCAGCATCTGTTCCTCATGGCATCCCCTTACACTCTAATCACACTCCACTCTTGACACTGCCCCTCCGCCACCCACTCACACACACACACACATACACATGTACGCACGCTGACTCTGTTTTGCTTTGTTTGTGTGTGTGCTGGCAGTACTCTCTCTGCAACGAGCCTCTGATCGAGTTGTCCAACCCCGGGGCCAGTGGCTCTGTCTTCTACGTCACCAAGGACGACGAGTTCATCATCAAGACCGTCCAGCACAAGGAGGCAGAGTTCTTACAGAAGCTGCTGCCCGGCTACTACATGGTGAGTGTGCTAGTGATGATGTCACCATGTCCCAGGATGCCCTGCTGGCAGTTGGGCAGTAATTGCTCCCATGTTGGACTGAATGGTTGATTGGGTTGGATTCAGTAGCTAATCCAAAAAGAACAGACAACTCTGGGCATTGACTTAGTACACTGAAGTTTTGTAGACATGAATTCAGGCGTATGATCATAAGGAATTGTATAAATAACCATAGCAGTATTCTAAATGAGAGGATGATAAACCACTGAGAAAGAAGGACAAAAAGAAGAAGGATTCAGTTCAGTACAATTCAGTTCTATTTATACAGCGCCATTTACAATAGAGCTGTGTCATGGCTCTTTACAGACATTAACATGGATGACCGTGTTGTGTTTGTAGACATGACGTAAGTGAGGACGAAGATTGTGTTGAGTTGTGTTGTGTGTGCAGATATGAGTTTGTGTGCTATGTTTGTGTTTTACACTGGTGTCTTTCAGACAGGCAGAGTCTGAGGTGAAATGACATGGCTGTGTTGTGTGTGAGTAGAGAGAAAGCAAAGGTGTTGCTTCCTTCTTTTTACACAAACAATTGTGACAACAAAGAACTCTTTGATTTGAGAGCCAGAGACCGAAGCCCCAAGGTAAACCAACTGGGTGAAATGGGGAAGCTAGCAGTCCAGTGAAACAATGAGGAATACAATGGTGTCAGATAGTTTCCTTTTTCATTGAGGCCAGCAATCAGTGGAGGTTATTAGAGGGGTTAGAAATGGATACATGGACACAGTGGATACTTTAACATCATGGCAGGAGGTTTACAGTAGCCATGTAGTGTGTGTTTTCAAAAGCTTTCCCTATTTCTGTCTGTGTGTGTTCTGAAAACACAGACTAGTCTGAATGAGCAGTGTGCTTTGGGACACAGTGGAGCAGCCAGACGGTAACAGAAGCAGGACTGTTTCCTGCTGTCACACTTGAAGCTGCAGCCTCCAAGCACACATGACCTTATATGGCCCATACACTCTTAAGTAGTTCAGACTTTACAGATCCAGCCTTGATAATGTAAGACACTGTGTAGTCCTCCTAGTTGTCTAAGTTGTCATGTGTGGCTATAAATATAATGTAGGTTTAGTGTGAGACTCTTCCCCCTCCTGTGCTGCCAATTGCACACATTTCCACTGGTCTGATCACTGTCCCCAGACTCCAAACTTCTACCTGTCCTCCTCTTCTTTTCACCCTTTCCCTCTCCCTCCTCCCCTCCTCTGTCCTCTAGTTGTGTGTCCTCTTGAGCAGAGGCTGTGCTGCCACTTCCTGCCCCTGCACAGACACTGGGCCCACCTGTTGGCAGGAGCGGCCGTTTCCCTGTGCAACCCCTTGTGTCTGAAGTGAGGGTCCTCTATGCATGTGACACAATCACTTTACAACCCTGTCTTTGTTGGAGCAGAAAAGTGTGTGTGTGTGTGTGGTGTGTGTGTGTGTGTGTGTGGTGTGTGTGTGTGTGTGTGTGTGTGTGTGTGTGTGTGTGTGTGTGTGTTTGGCTCTGTATAGCAGTTTGCCTTAAGTGGATAAAGACTGCTCTGTAATCACACTAATTGGATTCAGGTTGCAAAGGTCAATAACTTCAAAACATGAAATCGTTTGCTGCCTAACTGGATTTGTGCAACAACTAATAAGGAATAGGTATTTCATTATGGCATGAATCAATGGCCTGGAGAAGTGATGTGGATATTTGCTGTTCTTGTTTTGCATCTTGGGTGTCTGGGTTTAACTGATTTTACACTGTTAAACTTTCTGATCTTTTGGTTTCATTTTTTTAAACAATGAGTAACTTAAATATCCAGTCATTTCTGAATGTAGACATGTCAAGTTGAATCTAAATAACTTTGCATGATGTTTATGGTTTGCACTGTGATTCTTGCTTGGTGTTCTACCCTTATGCCCCTAAAGTGCTTTGAGGAACATCTGGCTTTAGAAGTGTGTAGTTGGACCAAACAGTCATATTCACGTTCCACTCATCTCTTCTCATACAGAACCTAAACCAGAACCCTCGCACACTTCTTCCCAAATTCTATGGCCTGTACTGCGTGCAGTCGGGCGGCAAGAACATTCGTGTGTGTGTCATGAACAACATCCTGCCTCGGGTGGTGAGCATGCACCTCAAGTACGACCTCAAGGGCTCCACGTACAAGCGGCGGGCCTCCAAAAAGGAGCGGGAGAAGGCCAGGCCAACCTTCAAGGACCTGGACTTCATGCAAGACCTCTCTGACGGCCTCATGCTGGACACGGACACTTACAATGCCCTGGTCAAGACCCTCCAGAGAGACTGTTTGGTGAGCCACAGCTTCCGCCTGCATTTAGGATTCCACTACTCTTATTCATTCACATGTGTATCACACATTTCCATGTTTTTTTGTTTTTTTTGTTACGTATTAAAGTTAAAGTTAAGCGTAAAAGTTGCATTTCTGTAATATTACAAGCATTGAGCCCTTCCCATCTCCTGGGATTTTAATTTCACACTACAGATGTTTTTGCTGCTTATTTTGCTGTGAACAGTGCATTGGGAGATCAAAATTGTATTGAACTTCATTGCACCAGCATACACTTATCCTTGTGTGACACAAATTGTGTTCCTGGTAGAGATGCGTGGATGGCGGTTACCGCCATGAACTCCGCGGCTAAACAGCAGATTGGGCAGATGCCGTGACGAAAAATAATGTTTTAATTAAATTCGGACAGGTGGCGGTAGAACCAAAGAAATGAGAAAAATATACAAAATATACAGTGTTAAATATTGTTACTTACATCTGAAAAAATGAGCACACTTTGAAATAGTCACATTTTTATCAGGCAACAATTTGACCTAGTAAACCTGCAGGCTATGAGCCCAGCCATCAGTATCGGGAGAGGCCTAAACTTCCCATAGATGAGATTAGTTTGTTTCGATATTAGTTATATTTTTAAACAGCCAGTCATTTTAGCCTACCACTTGGGGAATAGGCATTTAAAAGAGAGACAGATTATGAAGTGATGTGACTCAGAAGTGGCAGTGCGAGATGTTCAGAACGCAGGACCTAAACCTCTAGCTCAGTAACATCCAAAGCTAAGAAAGAAGGTAAAAAAATATTTGGAAAACTTTATCCATTAATTAGATGTGCAAGGCAGGCAAGCAAGTTTTGGGGTCAATTGGACAATTAAAAATGTGATCATGCACTTTGCACTGTTGTGCGGTGGACTTTCAGCGAATTTCGGAATGAAAAGGCTAGAGTGCGTTTTTTAATATTGAGGCTCCATAGTTTGTTTGTTATTGATTATTAGCCCTACTGGTTTGATGAAGATGAAAATGAAGTGCACTGTCTGCCTTAAAAAGACACGCTCTCTTCCCATGCAGTCAAAATATACAGGAGTCTTCAGAACAGGCCCGTTCTAGTCATCCCCTGACATGATGGTGCATAATTAGCCTGTGATGTGAATGACTTATTCTTTTATTCAGGCTTTCTGTTTCTTTGCAAAAAATAAAGTGTAATAGGCATTAATTAGTAGGCTAAATAGCGGCATGTTGAAATAGTGTGCCAAACTGAGTTTTTTATTACAATGATAAAATTGTCAGGTAAGATCAGGTTTGTCGATGTGCGTTTTCTTTGGCTGTTTATTTATTTTTGTCCCTGTGCGCAGATCAGAGATGACTTCACCTATGATATTCTACGGACACAACGTGGCAAATATTCCTTAGCCTACCAGGAACTTTAGCCTTTAAATGACTTTGCTGCATTGGATAAGTCTCTTTCCTAGAACAGGCAAGAGCTTTCTAGCCTCGCGTCAGACAACCGGCAGATGGCTGACAGGTGCGGTTTTGAAAGTTGGCCAAAAAACTTTGGTGTGGATGAATGGCTGTCAGATGATGAGCTTTGTGATGCGACTGTGGATGAAATAATAGCCCATCCGCGCATCTCTAGTTCCTGGGACTCACACTGGCAAAGCAAAGCTGTTGCTTTGTGAAACTTGGCACATCTGCTATGGGATAAGTGAAGCACGTGAAACGGCCATCATACGGTTATGTGACCCTCTGATCATCTCTGCTACCACTTCTGAAAGTAGGTCTAACTGCATTATCCCTGCATCTGCAGCTGGATTTGGTGTTGCGTTACCTCAGCCACTGTCCACACCACTCTCCATTGGCTCCCGCACGCGCCCAGCGGAAAATCCACCAAAGCTAATTTCTTGACGGCTAAGTGTTTTCAGACTTTAATCCCAGTAAACACACTGAGCCGGGGAGTTGTAATCTGGCTGGCCAGGCTAGAAAGACGTCATGTTACCGTGAAACTCTCCCCATTTGTTGTTTTTTAAAATGACATCAGAAGGTCTGGCTTAAAACAGTTTTTTCCTGGTTTTCTCTCTTATCTTTGTCGCTCAGTTTCACACCAGCTTGAGTGGACATTATGAAGTCATTTATCAAAGAATAGAATTTTATGTGACGACTGGGTAGACCAGGAAAACTCAAATTCTCAGTATATCTGCTGACAAAAATAATTCTTGGTCCCACATCTGAAAATGACATCAAAGTCCCTGTCATGAAAAATCAGGAAGATTTTTTAGAGCCAGCAAACCCATCAGAGGGTGTATATTGTGCTTGCTTGTGTCTGATAGTGTGTGTGTGTGTGTGTGTGTGTGTGTGTGGTGGGTCAGGTGCTAGAGAGCTTTAAGATCATGGACTACAGTCTGCTGCTGGGGGTGCATAACCTGGACCAGGCCAAGCGGGAGCAGCAGGCAGAGGGCTCGCAGTCAGGCAGCGATGAGAAGAGACCCCTGCCCCAGAAAGCCCTTTACTCTACCGCTATGGAGTCCATCCAGGGCGCCGCCGCCTGCGGAGAGGCCATCGACACCGAAGACACGTGTGTACCTCTTACAGACTCAACACACACACACACACACACACCCATTTATATATATACAGCTCATACACACACTTCTAGACACTCTCACACATTTGCTGTCGCACTCGTTCTTGCTTGCTTTCACACCAGGTTTTTCACTTTTGCTCTCGCATGCCTCCTCAAGCTAAAGGCTGTCACCCACAACCTCCTATCTGCCATGTGCTGCTTGAAACACACTTTCTCACTCTGTCACCATTACCACATCCACTTTTACAGACGCACAAATCACACACACACACACACACACACACACACACACACACACACACACACACACACACGAGTACACCAAATATGGTAGATTTCTCTGCAACCAGTGCGCTCCTAGAATAGGTGCAGTCATTTTGAATTTAGGTGTCTGCATCTTAGTGGTTGAAATTTGTTCACTGGAAGTCATGGGTTTATGGGTGTGACTGTTTACATGAGCGAGGTAACTAATGTTCCATGATGCACACAGTATGGTCTCTTTTGTAGAAAATAAGATCGTTTCCAGTTCTAGCAAAAGAGAGTCTGTGTGTCTGTGTGAAATGGTGAAACAGCCTACAGCTAATACACACACATTAGCACCAAGAGAGAGCTGTCACCAGCGGACATAGTTTGGACTGAATCTCCTTCAAGTTTCCCCCCAGAGTAACATCTGTCTTTGCCCCTTGTTTTGGCAGGATGGGTGGCATCCCAGCCGTCAACGGCAAAGGGGAGCGTCTGCTGCTCTACATTGGCATCATTGACATCCTGCAGTCCTACAGGTGAGTGTCTCACGTCTGGCTCGGCTGCCTGGCTGCCGTGTCTGAACTCAGAGCCTCAGGCTTCCAGCAGAAAGGCTCCATTCAGCCTCTGCCACAGTCATCCAGTCTCTTCTTTTCCTCCCCCTACTTCCACCTGGCCTTTCCTGCCATCCTGCTAGTTCTGTTGGGTTGTGTCCTTAAGAGAGGTCATCTCCTTCACCAGCTCTTGTTTCTCTTCTCCCCCCTCTGCTGTCACGTGTTTTGCAGATTGATAAAGAAATTGGAACACACGTGGAAAGCTCTTGTTCACGACGGGGTAAGTCAAACCCCTCCACCCCCCACCATCCACCCCACTCAACATTCCCATGCCCACCTCAAACGCCCCGAGCGGAGCACACTCTGCCCCACAGCCAGGCTGATCTGAACTGTCTGATCACTGTCAGAAACCATCTAATAGAGGAATCATGCAAATATGTCTTTTCTCCAGCTTATGTGTTATGTAACGCAATGGTGCTCGGATCTCTGGGCTTTAAGATCTAAAGCTTTGGCTTCGCCAGCGTTAGCCAGCGCTTTTTTTCCCCTTTTTTTCCATCTAAATCCCGCCACAGATGCTTTGGCCATCAAGTCAAACGGTCCGGAGGCTGATCTGTCTGCTCCGGGGTTTCTTTTAATCATTCAGCAGAGGGCACAGGCTGTCCTGCTATCTCTTTCACTCCTCCACTCTGCCTCTTCTCTCTCTCTCTCTCTCTCTCTCTCTCTCTTTCTTTCTCTCTCTCCCTGCCTTTATCTGTCTCAGTTCTATTTCTTTTCTCACTCTCTCTTACTCTGTGTCTCTCCCTTTCTCACAGTGCTGGCTTATCTTGTCACTGCCTTTTTTTCCCCTCATGCATGTATTTAAGGTGTTAGGAGGAGCGCATTCAAACGGAACGTTTCCCAGGTTGCCGTGCCACATGTCATGTCACGTTATAACCCTGTGCACAGGGATCTAGTATGGTTTGGGCCATCCAGAGTGAACAGGGTGAGGGCAGTGGTCTTTTGAACCTGTCAGTAGTGAATAAGGTGGTGATGGATTGAGTGAGTGGCAGGGATCCAGAGAGTGAATGTAACTTTCAATGTTTCGGTGAGTAAATTGCAGCAGTCCGTGTTTTTGGGATTGATTGATTGATTGGCAGCTGCAGTAGACGAGGAGAGACATCTGCTTTCCCCTGCATCACTAGCGCACTTCCAACTCTGACCTGTACACACACACACACACACACACACACACACACACACACACATACACATACATACATCACACACACTCTCATTCGCACACCCAGTGGCAGCAGCTGGCAGGTCTTATTATAGCCTCACACTTCTTGTCTTGTCTCTGGCGGTGACGGAGACGCCTCACACCTCTTCTCTCTGACACAGCCATGCGCTGGGGTGAGGGCAGGTGGAAGCCAGCCTGGCAGCTGCAGGAGAAATCACACTGTGGGATTGGACTTCCTCTTGTATTATTTAGATGATAGGGGTGGGGAGGGGGTGGGCGATGTGCGCATATCTACCTATTGTATTGAAGATGATGATTCTGCTGCATTGAGAGAGAGGGGAAAAAAAGCTTTCTTTTAGTCCCTGTAGTAGTGGTGCCACCCATCTCTTTGTGTTGCCTCCATAGATGGGTTGCATTACAGCAAACCTCAAACTCTGCAGAGCCTGTTGTCCATTTGAAGAAGTGCTTTTAACCTGTTTACTCTCCTGTAATTTTTATTGTAGACTTGCTGTTTTATTCTTAGATATGTGTATATAACAGGCCCTGCAGAGTTTGGGGTTTGCTGTAATGCACACACACACACACACACACACACACACACACACACACACACATACATGTATATTTCTATATTTCTCCATGCATGTTTTCCATTGTCTTGGAATTTTCTGGTTGTTCTGTTTTCAAGTGCTCTCCATTTGTGTCATTTCAGGACACCGTGTCTGTCCACCGGCCCGGCTTCTATGCAGATCGCTTCTTTAAGTTCATGAGCAACACAGTCTTCAGGAAGACCTCCTGTGAGTCCATCTGTGTCTCTGAGCAGCCATGATGCCATGTTGTCATGGAGAACAGATCGCACATTTTTCCTCTTATTGTCACTGATCAGATCACCCTTGTGGAATGAAGATCTCTCTCTCTCCTTCTCTTTCTCTCTCTTCTACTCAGCCCTCAAGTGCTCACCCTCCAAAAGGGGTCGCGTCTCCTTGACGACGACAACGTTGCCCAAGTACCCGGGCCCCGGGGCGGCGTGGTCGGCCAGCCAGCTGCCCTCGGAGAGGGACGAGAACATCTACGACCTACGAGGTGCCCGCAGTTTCCCCACAATGGAAGATGAAGGTAGCCATACTACAGACATGGACTTGTGGCCGGCTGCTGGCTTAGCTGCTAATGAACAACAACAACAAAAAAAAAACACACCCCACAGTGCTCTCACACTGCGTCTCTGTGTAGCGGAGCCAACAGCTTTCAGTTGCCAGCACAAATGAGTGCAGTTATGTGTTACTTGAGGAGGTCAGGGCTCTCCGGTTCAAAGCATGAGAGCCTTGCAGTGCTGCATTGCAAACCAGCTGGAATTCCCCATCAGTGTAGCTTAGGAAGCTGTAAAGAACATCATTGTGCTGAGCGTGCATATTTAAGATGCATTTGGAGCTTTGGCTTTGTGCTTTGGCACTTCACCTATACTCCAGGCAATCCTGTTATGCAACAAGAAACATCATCTCTTATTTGTCATTCAAGCTGACTTCTCTGACTGATTTTTTTCCCCCAGGCCGGCCAGATCTGCTGCCCTGCACTCCACCGTCGTTCGAGGAGGCCACCACGGCATCCATCGCCACCACCCTCTCCTCCACCACCTCTCTGTCCATTCCAGAACGTTCCCCGTCAGATACCTCGGAGCACCCTCGCTACAGGTAACCCCCCCGACCTCTGTGTGCTCTCCCTCCTAGTCACACGTACTCACGCCTCCATGCGACTGTGACCTTAACGACCTTTCCCCTCTCTGTGTGACTTTCTGCAGGAGACACACCCAGTCCCTGAGCCACGAGGGCAGGTAGGAGAGACGCCTCTGCAAGGCCACATTCTTTTATCGCGCCCAATTCCACTTCCATTTACATCCAGTTATTTACTGGAGGGCTTCTATCTGGAGCCAACTCCAGCGCAGTGAGAATGGGCTGTTTATCAGGATTTGTCCTCGCTGGCGCAGTTCCCAGAGTAAACACCACGGGTGTAATCTGTGCAAGCAGATGTGCCAGGCCGTCTTCAGGGTGTGTAGTGGCTGTGTGTCTGTGTGTGTGACGGCTCTTCTGTCATCTGCTGTGTGTGTGTGTGTGTGTGTGTGTGTGTGTGTGTGTGTGTGTGTGTGTGTGTGTGTGTGTGTGTGTGTGTAGGACTCAGGAGGAGGACCAGCAGACCATCACAGTAGAGGTGGAGGTGAAAAGGCACGACAGTGAGCCAACCATCAGCGCCCCGCAGCCCTCGCCAGAGACCAGGTTTGGCACAGGAACTCACACACTCACACTCCAGACAGCAAACTTTGGAGTGGATGCACACACACACACACACACACACACACACACACACATAATGCATTGCTCAGAATTAATCCTTCCAATAAAGGAGCACACAGAAATCCATCCCCTACTTTAGAGGCCTGATTATAGAGGCTCTCACAAGGCATGCATAAAAACACATCAGTCTTCCCCAGCCTTCCGACAGAACAGAACAACGCACACACACACACACACACACACAGGCCCTACACACTCTTCCCTTGTCCCAGACCCAAGGCAAATGTGCATGACTGTAACACCAGCCAGCACGTTAAATATAGCAGCTTGTCCCGAGACTATCAGGCCCAGGCCAGCGCTGTGCCTGTTATGACCCGTGTCCCCTTTTGTTTCATGTAAGTTAATATCCTCTAATCCAGCGTGCACCGAGCCTGGGCCCCATTTGCCGATTGGCAGAGATGCTTCATAATGTCTTTAGTATTGAGCAGCTCCTGAGCGCGCTGAATAATCAGGTTAAGAGTGAATCGGTGAAATGAGGGCTTTTTTGGGGGAGTGTGTGTGCGTGTGTGTGTGTATGTGTGTTGGGGGTGTGGGGGGGTATGAGCCAGGGTGGCAGAGGGGCGAGCAGACATATGGTAGAGGGGATTTAGTTAAGAGAAGCCAGAGCCCCATCCGCAGCTGAAGCAGGAGAAGGGGTACCAGCCATCTGCTCCTGTAAACCCCTCTTCTCAGAGATCTCAGAGAGGCCTCACCCACTGGGTCTGCCTGCTGGGTCAGGCGAAAGTAAAAACCTCAGCAGAAAAGCATTGTGAAGGTGCAGTAGGATTGTGTCCAGTTGTGCACCATCAGGATGCTATATGAAAATGTCTGCCACTGTTGGTTCTTAGGACAATGAAGAAATTTCCTTTTGGGTCATTGAAGTATCTTTCTATCTAGATATATAGGAATGAATGTTTTAGCCAAGCATATCTTATGCCAGACAATCAGAATCCTCAAAAATACTGCTCATGTTTAAAAATAAACAATTCTATTAAGGTGTATTAATCATAAATGAAGTTTAATTGAATTAATGTATTAGCTGTAGTAATACCCTGCCTGGCAGTGCCGTCATGCCAACTGCCCTAGCCAATCAGAAGTTTGCCAGCAGGGTCTTGCGAAGGATTGCTCAGACAGACTTTTTAATATGTGCTAAGCTGAATAAACTGAGCAGTCAGATTGGATGAGATTAGTTATGGTGATAATAATGATTATCGTCATATTCCAGACAGTGGCAGCTTGTTAAAGAGGCCTGTCTGTCTGCAACCCTTCATCTTCAAATCTCAATCTGTGTCACTTTCACTGTCCCTGTTAAACAGTAGGCAAAGGGGAGCAGTGGCACAGTTATGTCCAAAAAGCAGACATTCTCATCTGCCGTGTTTTGCATGACCCTGCTGGATTTTCAGCATCCATTTTGGAAACAGGTGGAGAAAATAATGTGCTGGACTCAGAGCAAGAGTGAGTTTGGCACAACTTGTCCTTCTTTCACAGCCAGACGCTTCCCACCTCGGGGTAATTACAGGGAATAGTTTGCATTCAAGGAGGCTCAGCCCAGGGCCAGCTATTTCTTCTGCAGATTCCGGAACGTTTTTGCAGACAGAGAGAGAGAGCGCAGACAGACAGGGAGGAGAGAAGTCGGCTAGGTCACAGTGGTGAGTGGATCTTATGGCAGCTCACTGACGTGCTGTGTGTGTGTGTGTGTGTGTGTGCGTGTGTGTGTGTATCTGTCACAGTGAGGTGCCAGAGGCCTCCTCCTTCTCCGCTGCCGCTGCTGCTGCCGCTGCCGCCACCTCGTCAGCCTCTGCCTCCCCCATCCCCGCCAGTCCCAAGGTGATGGTGGAGTCGGACCAGGCCAGCGTGACGTCCGGGTGTCCCAGCAGGGCTTCCATAGACGAAGACGAGGACGTGCCAATCACAGACATCTACTTTGTAAGCGTCTTCCAGTTTCTCTCTCTCTCTCTTTCTCTCCCTCCATGCCTCAAAATAAGAGCAAACAACCAATGAGCAAATCCTCCAGCAGTCTTTAGAGATGAACCAGAAGGTTCCGAGACTAGTCGCATCCTCTGCGTCAGCAGCACCCCACACACTCCATCCCATCCATGTCTCCCATACACACCGTCTCATACACACTCTGTCACCATGTCACTGACCACAGAGCAGATTAACTGGGAGCGGGAATGTTGCCATTAGACCAGACTTTTCAGGTGCTTGGAAGGGAAGGGCTGCTGTAATTGTGCGTTACCCCACAGAAACCCAGTGGAGAGGAGAGCGCGTAGTTGGGAAGGGTGAGCAAGCTTGTGTGTGTGTGTGTGTTTGTGTGCATGTGTGTGTGACGAGATGAGTGGCCCGGTCTGCCTCCCGTGTCGTCTCAGTGGCTGTCACCAGATCGCTGGGGCTCTGATCTCACTGGGAGATTAAAGTTAAAGCTGATACTGATCGCAGTGCAGTGCAGCGTTGGGCTGGGCTGGGCTGGGCTCATATAGATGCACCTCTGGCCCTGGCTGCTCTCCCGCCCCGTGGGCCTGAGACGGCAGGGAACAGACTGATGACACCTCTTCCCTCCTTGGCTCTCAGCATGCTGCCAGCATACTCTGTTTATGAGGTCGTGTGTGTGTATATGTGTGTGCGTATATGTGTGCGTGTGTGTGTGTTCTTGCTTGTCTCTTGTCAGTGCGTCAGTGTGGTAATTGTCTTGCGTGCCCTGCTGTGTTCTGGCTAAGAATAGTATAGCACTTCTGCATGGGTTGGGTTGCTATTTTTTCCCCTCGCTATTACTAGTAATTTGGTTGAACAGTGTGGGATGGATTGGAGTGATGATCTCTCTGTGTGTGTGTGTGTGTGTGTGTGTGTGTGTGTGTGTGTGTGTGTGTGTGTAGGGGTAATGTCTCACTCACAGACTACATTACATGTTGAGTAGAGGCAATGATGAGGGTAGAGCAGCGTGATGCATCATGATGTCACCCTCTGACCGTCACAATCATCTTTGGACACGCTGGTTCACATCTATGAGTGGAACCCGAGAGCATTTTCTGCCCTTGTTTTGGCCCTCTGCTTTGCAGGCTACAAATGGACCTTAATAAGATAGACTAGTAGTGAAGATGAGACACATGACCACTCAAGTGTGTGTATGCCTGAATGCCACCAATGACGTCAGTGGAAAGTTGATAGGAAGCTAGACGATCATCCCCGTTTCAATAAAATATAGTTTCTGGCACATAATAAGCACACCTGCCTTGTGTGAGCGGGGAGATGGAGGTGGTTGTAAGGAGGATCTGTGCAGGCCTGAGCAGGCCTGCCGGTCTGTTCTCCTCTCTCTCTCTCTCTCTCTCTCTCTCTCTGCTGGGCTCCTGTGCGGCGGCGGGGAGGAGTTGTACCGCGCCAGCATCAGGTCCCATCTGAATAATTCATCCACCGCCACCTTGTGCTCCAGACTCGCTCCGTGCCCCAGCTCCCCTGTGCTGATTGGCCTGTGGTGCCTCACATTCACTAATGCAGGCAGTCCACTAGGACCCTTTAATCATACATTACACCCATTTCAACTCCAGCCAGCCACCCAGCAACACATTACTGCTTGGCTCTCTGCAGTGGTAATCACTAGGCCCTCATTAAGGTCGTTGGTTGTGAAGTAATGGTTACTTACATCCCTGCTTGGGTACGCTTGTGTTTGGGAGAGACTCATGCCCCTTTCGAAGCGCATCACCAGCAGTCAGTAATTTCTCAGTAGGTATAGTAAATGACTGAAAAACACATTTTCATCCATGCCATCTTCATTCCAGTGGTCTTTGTCATCCCTCTTTTTCTCTGTCTCTCTCTCTGTTTCCATCTCTGTCTGTCTCTCCATTTTTCCACTCTGGCTGTGCTCCTAGTTTTCAGACGGGAGTCTGCAGGTCTCATCTCTTTCGCCACGGCCAGTCTCTACTCTGTGCTGGAGTGTAAGTCCCCTAGGCATAGGTTTGAGTGTGCTGCTCCAGGTGCATTCAAATAGTCCCTCCCTCATGTCATGTCAGAGCGCTGAAGTTGTTGCACGCAGAGTAAAATGCTACGTGTGCCTTTCAGAATATATACTATCTGCAGTAGGTCTGTCAGAGTTGAGTTAAAGATGCAGTCTGCAATTCTGAGCGGATACTGTATTTGTCATAGTCAGCACATTGCTCCAGCTGCATGTTCAGTGTGTGCACTCAAAATAGCCTGGTGTTTACACACAGCCCTTGTACAGTAAACAGTAAACAAACAGGGCTTGGACCAAGCAGTAAAAAATTGTAACTGGATGTGTTGCCTCAAAAGCATTAAAAAGCCTTGTAAATAGATTGAGTGCGTAAATATAATATGAACAAGACTTCCAGATTCCACTTTTAAATCAAGATTCAGAAATTTAGATTTAAAAATTGTATAAGCAGACCAAGTGTATTATGGGCTGCCATAATAGAAAAGCAACCTTTCCTGTTGCAGTAAACCCCAGAACCATAGAAATCAGCTGAAGTGTCACAAAACACAGACAAGATGGACACCAATAAGACGAGTAAATCTCCTTTCTCCCAAACTCTTGAAATCGTAGGGCTGAACTGCAGTGGGGTTTTTTCCTGTTCACTCCTGCTTGCAAGTCATCCATTTGACCATTGGCCTGATGTTTGCACAGCAGATGAAAGGCCCTCACAAAGAGGTGTATAGAACTCCCCCCCCCCCTCCCCCCATCTTCTTGCTTCCAAAGCCCACCACACTTGGAAGCGAACACAGAGCTCCCATTGAGAACCTAATGGACTCCTGTGGGCGTGTGTGTTATTTGGGAGGGTGCGGTTTGCAGGCCCTTTGCTGTCAACTGTCCGGCACCTTTTTCTTTCCCCTCCTGCCCACCCAGTTCCTCTCCTTTCCCTGGCTGCTGCAACACAGCTGCCCCGTCCAGCTCCCTCCCCTGCCCTGTTTGGATTCACTCCCACTTGCTTGTGGAACAAGACGGGGGCTGAAGGCAGCCACAGTACAACCCCTCCAGTAGAGAGTCCTCTAGATTGGCCCACCTTGAATCACTCTGAATGCATGAAGAGGTGTTTGGTGTTTTTGCTGTCTCTGATTGGATCATAAGCAGTATGCCCTCAGCTCTTGTTAGCGCTCACTGTGCCCCCACCCCACCCACCCTACACACCCTACACACCTCTCCATCTTGATCCCTTGCTGCATTTCTAATGTTGTTCTCCTGCCTTGTCTTCTCTTCACTCTCTCTTCCCCTTTCCTCCTCCTCCTCCTCTTTTTTGCTTGCCTGTGCTTCCTCTCTCTCTCTCTTTATCTCCCTGTCTCTGTGTGCATCGGCGGCTTGCTTTGTGTGGTGCCCTCTGCTGTTTGCCTGCCGTAACAGCAACCTCCCGAGGAGAGGAGCTGGGTGTACTCTCCGTTGCACTATGGCGGTGAGCCGGAGAGCCTGCCCGATGGGGAGAGGGAGAGCCAGACCGTAAGTGTGAGACACGACGCATGTGGGGCGGGGGGGGGGCATCTTCACCCTTTTCAGTCCACCTCTGTTGCACACCATCATGGCTGCCTCATGCAGTTCTAGCAAGCACTGGTGGAGTCACGTTTCAGTATGGTTTCCATTGCTGCCCCGTCATGTTTGCATGCAAATTCCTGAACTTATTCATGAAGTATCCTTATTCATTTGAGTTTTCATTTTTGTTCGGTCTGACATCCTCTTTGAAATTGTAAGAAGGTGAAATGGGGACAGATCGCCTAGCTTTGATGACCTTCCCATTCAGTGGTCACAATTCCATTTTTGATGCCCAGTGTGTCCAATGATATGGTCTATATCCCTGTTATCAAAGAAATTTAATTTCAACCGATAAAATGAATTGCATTTTAAGAAGGTTTTAAGAAGCTTTGGTGCTTTTAAATTTCACATTTACATGTGATTTCTGCTCTAAATCATCAGCCCTTAATGTGGTGACAGATCCTCATCTTTGGCCTAACATGAACATTGAAGATCAAGGAGATATGTCCATATGCCATTATAGCGCACATGAGAAAACGTTATAAGTCTTGCTGAAGTCACCATAACTCACCTCCTAAATCTTCCTGTGTTCCACATTCAAAACTCTCACTGTTTTTGTCTTCCTGCTTCCTCCTAACAGTAACAAGACTGCTGATGAAAGCTTGATCCCTGGATTATGCTCCCTTCCTGCAGGAGTCATCTGTGTACAGCCCAACCTGGGACGGCACCAGGACAAATCTCACTCACACTCTCAGTGTCAGCCCTTGTGTTCCAGAGTCTATGGGGTCACGGCCTCGTCTGTGACTTCAAATGAGAGGGGATTTTTTTTTCAATGTCCTCTTCCTATGTGTGTCCATTTGGTATGTATGGATTCCTTTTTCTATGTACTGGTCTCTCCCATCAACTGACACTCCATGTTTGTTATTTGACTCATATTATGGTGAAAGACTTTTTTGTATGATTGTTTTGTTTCTTTATTAGTGCACTTTTCAGATATTACTGTGAAGGTGGTGTGTGTTTCACTTGATGCATAGGAAAGCTGAAATCATAGGCTGTTTTCAAGCCTGGGCCTTTTTCTACTTAATGAAAAGATCCTTACCTGAGGAGGCGGCACCATCCTACTGGGTAGGCACGAAGCTAACAATCTGGTACCACCATGTAGTTCTTCAGGGTTTCTTAAAGAGTTCCAATATATGTTATTAAACTAAAGAAAACAGCCTAGTTATGTAAACTAAAGTACACTAACTGAAATCACGTTTAGAAAGTAAATCAGTCCTCCTCAGATGTTACTTTAAAAGTCTTCCAAGACAGCTAAACTGACATAATTCCTGCTGGTGTTTTTGCTTTGAAAATGTTTGATGGAACATTGATAAAACTCAATAGATGTGTCACAGTGAAGTTTTGTATTTCTGAATTGACTTTGTGGGCTTTTGTCACTGTAAGTCTTTAAACTGATAATGCTTCACTACATAGAGAGATGGAATTCAGTTTGAGGAGGACATGGCACATGCATGCCTGTAGACAGGGTCCAAGCCCAGGTCATTTTTAAAGGCCAAATATACCATAAGTTAGTGACCTTTTCGTCCTTTTTTCCCCAAATGCTCTAGATGCTCTTTGTCAAGGGTGTCCCATATTTCTGGCTGCTTTCAGACAGCACTTTATCATGTTTTATGTCTGAAAAAGTGTCCATACAATCGTTTCAAAAACGGATGCTTTTTTCATGAAAGGTCCTTAAACACATAATTTAAGATGTACATTCACATGGCCTTGATAATAATTATGTCTCTCCTCTTTATGTTACATTTATTTATTGTGTGTGTGTGTGTGTGTGTGTGTGTGTGTGTGTGTGTGTGTGTGTGTGTGTGTGTGTGTGTGTGAGTGAGTGTGAGAGACAGAGAGATTGATTGATTAGATATAAAAGGGTGTTTGTTTGTGTGCAGGAGGGAATCTCTTGAAAGCAATGTACAATACAGATCATTGATCATGTGCAGTGGCCAGTCAATTGCTGTTATTACATTGTAACAGGGGACAGTAGCAGCAATATATAGTCAAAAAAGAAGATAAAACAGTTCTGACATAATAAATGTTTTCATTTTTATTGCCTTATGATTGTTTCTTTAGACATTTTAGTTTTGTGATATTGTATTAATTTGGTCATGTTTTATCCTATTCCTTTATAATTGTTTTCCTGAGAATGTGTAAATAGGTATATAAATACATATATAAAGATATATAAATATATTTTCCATTTGGATGGGAGAATATTATTTTTATTTGATTTTATTTTTATTTTTTTTGTTTTGCAAGTTGCTTGCAAGAAATGCTTTTGGTCTACATTCAGTCTGGACTGTACAATATTACCAGATGTTAATGAGATGCAGCTATATTTATTGTGTACACAGGAGCTGTTTCTTTGTATGATGTGTTTCACAGAGGATATCGGGAGATCAGTACATGCAAATGTATCCATAGCGTATTCTTCCGACCATTTAGCTGTATTCGTGTAGCCTATGTTCGGTCAAAATGCTGTGTTTTCTCTCTGAGGGGGGAGTCGTTTGAGTAAAGAGACATAGCATGATTTAAAATTAATATAATATGCATATCAAAAAATGAATCTTTAGTGTATGTGTATAGAACATCCATGTGTTTATCCACAAAGATAAACAAGTGGGTGTTGTGTGTGTTTGTGTGTTGAGTGCGTGTGACTTTCAGAATGGGAGTAAATAAACAAAATAAAAGAGTTTGGTGTCTATATATGGTCTTAACTGCGTCTAATTTTATTTGCTGGGCATCACATTTCGACATTTTGTGTTATGAATCCAAATAGCAAGCCTATGTCCTGTCCCAAGCTCTGAAATGATATTTAGACCTATCTCCCACGTGTACCATGACATCACTACCTTCTCTGTTCTGTTTGGTTTTAGACTGGTTACTTTTGTTTGATTTCCATGCTGCAAAAAATCGTTACCGATTGTTAGCATATCATTGCAAAGTATCCAGAAAGGAAGGACCAACACTTGTATTCACACGAAATCCCTCCTTTAGGTGAGAAAAAGAGCGCTGTTTTGGACTGGTGTTATATGCGGTAATTTTATAAATACTAGAGCAAAAAAGACTCACAGCTCAACATCAATTAAAGAAAGATAATTAGCTCAGCTCAGCAAGATACCCCTAACTGACCACCAAAATCTCGCTTGATTCAAATTTGAAAGAATTAGCCTGCCTACAGGCCAAGAGTAAGCTACGTCGATAAGTAGCCTAACCTTGGCTCAAAGTGTTGGAGGTCTAGTGTCACTGACTGATTTGACAAAATAAAGTCTGAATTCCAGTGACCCGTCTTTGTGTCATAGGAAGACTGTTGCTAACCCATTTGTGAACGATGAGAGGCCTGCTACTCTGAGGTGATTGGAGAATGGAGGTAGGCTGCCCAGTTTTGCTATCGTTTCTGTCTGTAGGCTACAGTCCTGTTTTCTGTAACTTACTCATTTAACTGCATACAGTAAATCATATCTTTTGCTCGCTTTTGGAAGATCAACAGGTAATTTATGCTTTCATCATATGACACATTTGTAAATAAGCCCCTGTTAGATAATGTGGTGGCAGAGGCATCTCGCATCCTGAACCTGTCAGAGGCTGTCTGCTCTGGCCATCATAAACAGGATAGGATGGAGAACCACATTCACCCACTGAAGTCCTCACTCTATGTATGTCTTGGAGACGTGAATTTGGAAAAAAACAAAGTAAGTGTACCAGTTCCAGATGTTTGTTCTCTGATAAAAACAACCTTCAGCTGTAGTAGGAAGGTGTGTTAAAGTATGTTTATCAATTTTCTTTTACTCAGAGTGACCAACAGTGCTCCCCAGCGAATTGTTTCCCACTGCTGTCTGAAATTGAACATTTGAAGAGGGAGCTGAGGGATGTCCAGCAAAAACACCAGAGGATTCTCGACAAGTTCATTCCATACCACTCTACTCAGTGTGGTAACAGCAATTCAAAGTTATTCCCACAACAAGACTTCAGTCTAGGTGAAGACCAGACTCAACTTCATGTACAGAAACGACATGTGTCAAATGGCAATCAGAACAGTATAGACTCTGGTGGACAGATTTATAAACAACAAAACAACAAAATATCACCTGAACCCGATTTTAAAATAGCGGAAATCAAAATTAATTCACCAGTGTTTGATTTTAAAAAAGCCAAGGACACGATCCAGGCTCTTAACCACACTGTGAAAACGTCCACAGTTATGGAAGACGCTAAAACCTTGAAATTGCAGCTAGTTGATGGTGAAGAGAAGATACTTTGCTTGCAGAGCAAACTCAGAGCATCAGAGCTAAAATTCAGTTCCCTGGAGCAAAAGTTATTTTTTTCAGAACAGAAATTGCAGTCCATGCAGGACAGATTAATAACCACAAATGATAAGGCATTTTACCTGGAGGAAGCTCTCAGGGCATCAGAGAAAGTTGTGCAGTCCCTAAAGAAAGCTTTGCTGGAAAGTGAGACTCGGGCAAATGCAGCCAAAGGCCAGCTTGAATTTTTGCAGAAACAGAACTTGGCACACCAAAAGACAGCACAAAAAATTTCAGAATCTCTTACAGCTTCTGAGGAATTGTGGAGAAGGGTGCCTGAGATAGAAATGAGTTTAGAGCATTGCAAAATGCAGGTGGATATTTTCCAGCATTCACTTAGCAGTGCTAAGTCTATGCATACAGAGGAACTAGAACAACTCACAAATCAAATGGAGAAACAGGCCATGCATCAGCAAAACCTTCAAAATGAAGGTGAGTTAATGATGCTATGTCGGTAAAGACCATGGATATATTCCAGGTTCCATATATGCCATGTCTACTGTTTGTAGCAGGTGTGATTATAAAAATCAAAGTTGTATTATTATTATTATTATTATTATTATTATTATTATTATTATTATTATGTGGGAAATTACTATTCTATTCTTAGTTTTGGATTTAACAAAGAAGTTACTCCATGAACAAGTCAGAGAGGACCTTGTCGGATCATTTAAATGTGAAGAACATTTGCATAAACCCATGAAAGCAAGGTATGCTTTGTATGTATTGTAGACATATATAGACTAACATATCAGTATTTATTTATTTGCATAGATGAAAACCTTTAATTCATCATCCATCCAACCTAACTAGATGATGCTTGTCACTTTATCACAACAGCATTAACTTTGTTAATGTCTGTAAAGTGCCACTCGACAATTATACTGTAAATGGCGCTGTATAAATATAATTGAAATGAATTGAACATAACAATTACATTGCATGAGCATGTCTTGAGTTTGTTCAATCTTACCACTCATTTGATGTATTTTTATCTGATACCAGTACCCTTTTTGACTGTATTTTTCCACCAGTCTTTAATGGAGACAATATATATCCTTCCTCTCATAGGGAGGGTGACAAGACACAGACTAACGACCAGTCCAATGATATGGATAATCTGTGCAAGAAGAGACAGACTGGAACAACCAAGCACAACATTCTGCAGCATGATATGCAGGTGGGCAAACAACCACCTGGACAGGAGATTGGGGAGAGACCTCTGCAGACCTCTCTGAATAGGCTACAGGAAGAGTTTGTGGAACTTAGAGAAAATCTTAACGCAGTCCTGAGAGATGATGCCGAAAGAGAAGATCAGAGAAGATGGGACTGGATGAAAGTTCTGGAAAAGAGCCAAGAATGGGAGAGAAGGGCTGGAAAACTGGTATATGATAATCTACTTTTAAGCCCCTCTGTGCTTGTTCTTTAGCCTAACAAAACAGCCTCAAAGTCATTCTGATGGTAAAATGATTTCTAAAAAGGACAATGGCGACGTGCTTAAGTTAAGATGCCTTGACAGAAAACAGTCTAGCAACTTAGCTGTCATTGCCCCACTGACATGCAGTAGCCTTTGTATTGAAATGTTATTACTCTGTCAAAACAACATGGCTCTTCAAAAAGTATGATCTTGATAGTTGTTACCCTTTGGTTTGTAATTCCTCCTATACAGGCATAAATTTAAGAGGCGTAAAATACTCAAAATTGACAACTAGAGGAGAGTTAATTAGCATAGGGTGGTATTATCACAATGCTCTTCTTAGTTAAATGTTTATGTGCACCAATCCATTTCAACTTCACATGCTAGTACCTGTTAGCATATTCTTTCAGCATATTCCACTGATTATGTTATAGGTCAGATTAACTTTCCCTAAACATTTGACTGTTTCTCAATAACTCAGGTGGACAGCTTGTACTTTCTTCAAAATCATCAGATGCTTGTAAATAACGGAGTCTTCGGTGATGGAAAAGATGTAGCTTCACATACAGGAAAACCATATAAACACAACTGTCCTGAAGTGATTGGCCACAAAGTGGATATCAGGCAGCGTTGTTGGCCTCAGAAGTCACTCAGGTAGAGTTGGTTCTCCTGAACTTCAGACTTTGTGTAGTTACATTCTGAAATGTTTTGAAAGTATAAAGTGTGAAATATCTGTATCATCTTTTTGGTGTAATGATACATGTTGTGTTCATGTTTTTGTATTATATATACAGGCCAGATTCAGCACATAATAAACAATGTCAGGTTCATCCACCAAATAGAATCAGATACTCCGACAGCATGCAGGATCAAAAACACAATTTCCAGAGAGGTAAATGCATCAGTAGAATAGCAAACATAGTACATAGTAGACCTACATGGTAGACTTAGCATTCATGTATAAACTTGTTATAAGAAGGCCACACTGATATCTATCATGATTTTTTTTCTTTCTAGAGGGCTTCCATGGAAACACTTAGTGTTCACATCGAATGTCATGAGAAAAAGAATTTCAGTTTGGAAGCACTGTTACTTGTAAATCTCTGGTTGTCAACTCATCTTCATTCAAAATGATTTTGATCAATAAAATATTTCCTTATCTGCGCATCTGCCTGACAAGTTTCTCAAGTGACCACACCATTGTCAATGGATTGGAATAACCGAACAAGTGATAAAGATAGTGTTGTAGTAGGCTGTCTCATGTTTTTTTTTTTCACTTTGATATCTTTGGAGACCTTGGTCAGTATTCCCTTGAAATATCCTGTTGCCCATAACTAAATTGGATTAGCATGTTGTTGTTGTCAATCCTCTAAACTGGCATTTGATTGCAGTCATTTTTTGCCACTGAAACACAAAGCAGAAAGTGCTGACTAGACATGGATCACGGGTTTCCCACATGGAATTGACAGTGATGAAATGCACGAAGGTGATGTTGTTGAGGCCAAAGTCCTCCCTCTAGTGGCAGTCCTTCCATGGTCTATCATTCCACCAGCTTTTTTAGCCTAGGAGACCCTACCTACCCCCTCGAGGCCGCTTAGGTTTCCTGCCGGTCTGACACAATCGGGTGTCCTCGCATAGTTTTTATCTTTGGGGAAGAAAACCTCAATAATGGGAACGCGCGATGATGAATACGATTATTTATTCAAAGGTATGGCTTTTTCATGTTTTAGTAGGGCAGTGTTTTTGGTGTCAAGTCATGGCTAGTAAGCTAATGTTACCGTTAACTAGCAACCCTGCTAGCTAACAGTAACGTTAACGTTATTTGAGTACAAAAGAGGAAGTCTGAAATCAATTACCGTCATGAACTTGTGTCCGCTAGTTTGTTTGAAGATAAATGGGCATTGCCGGTTAAATTATTTTATCATGACCCGACTTATCTGTGGTCTACTTAGCTTTTGCACTGTTGGCAAGTACTGTCTTAACGTTTGCGGATATGTAGCTTAGCTCGCGTCGTGTTGCCCTATCGTCGCTAGCTTGCGAGCTAATGTTAAATAAATAATGTCAATTCGCCCACTACGTCTAATCGCTCCCTGTTAGCCAGACCATGGAAAAGTAACACTTAAGTTAGCATAACTGATCGTTTAGATTAAAACTTGTAATCCACTGACATCGTACAACCGAATGAAATAATTGATACTGTAGTAGTACAACTTGGCCAAATTAGGCCCTTGTGTTTTTGTGAGAATCAGATTGACGGGCTGGTTCACAGCTGTAGCCCATATCTCAGAGGTCCGCTAACTAGTTGCCGTTCCTCCAGCCGTTGGTTACTAATGTAGCGTTAATGTTACTCATACTTGTCTTATTGTCAAGCTTCGAAAACCCGTTAAACGAAATGCAGCTGTTGAGAGCGAGGAGTTGTCATTTCCTATCCATTCTTTATCACACTATCCTGTTTCTGATGCTGTTTGTAACGTTATGATGTTGACTTGTGTTGTGCAGTTTTGTTGCTGGTATGCAGGCCAGTATTAGATTTTACATATAGTCAGGAGGAAAAATCTAGCTTAACCCCTGAAAAAGTATTTGAGATTTGTACATTTTTGGCATCCTTAGGACCTCTAGTTTACATTTCTGGATGATAACATTGAATTTGAGTGCTGGCATTTTTTTTATTTATTCAGCCCCATGTATGTCCATTGAAGATCATTGTGTTTCAAAGCAATTTCATTCCATTGAAATACATTAGAAAGATATGCATAGTCCATGGTATGGAGGAACTTGGGACAAGTCTCAATGCATGTTAAATCTCATTAACACTTTTAGAAAATATGTAGTTTATGCTGTTTAACTTCTGTATGTACACCTGATTCATTCTTGATTCACAAACCTTTAACATAGGACAGATGATGCATTTTCGCCTTATACCCTTCAGGGAAACACATTGACACTTGCTATACCCTGTGGGTGTGATTTAATATGCATTGAGACTTGTCCCAACTTTCTCCAGCCCATGGACTGTGCATAGTTTTGTAATGTATTTCAGTGGAATGAAATGGCTTTGAAACATTTTCAATGGACATATTCATTACACTGAATAAAAAAATGCCACCACTCAAATTAAGAGTTATCCAGAAATGTAAACTACAGATTCTAAGGATGCCAAAAAAGAAAAAAATCTCAAGTACTTATTTCCAAAGGGTTCAGCTGGATTTTGTCAGTTTTCCCCCTCACTAATAGGCTAAGTTGTGAATGATGCCATGCCATTCTGTAATAACATTAGTGCTTAGAAAACAAGCCAGTCCCTTAAGTCAGGGTATCACAGTCATGAACAATGACCAGTTTTGTGAACAAAAATTACCTTCAGTTTAGTTGTTGTTAACTGAAGTACTGTTACTATTTGCTTATTGTAAGAGGCTATAAGCTCCAGCAAATTGCCTGGCAGATAGCTTGCTTTGTGTTAGATATTGCATAGCTGTCTTTGGTGGAATTAGTAGTGTATATCATTATCATTATTTGATTAACCTGCTGGTGAAATGTTGTCATTTTTAAAGAGTTTTGTTTCACTGTGGTCCTTACTTTTTGGTGTCATTATTGTTAGATATTTTCCTTTGAATGACAGCTGTCTAGTATGACTATGCTAGGCTTTTATTACCAGTGATTCAGGCCCAGACATTGTGAAAGTTGGTACTTGAGCATGCAATTAGATGTTAAATTTATTTTACTGTAGATAGCTGTTTAATTAGTTAATTTTGCAAAAATCTTAACAAACGTACCTTTTGGCATCTCAGTGTAACATAGGCCTAAACATTTTTAACAAAATCTTTGCATTGATCTCAACAACTCTAGCTATATGGCTCTCGATAATGTGAAATGTAGCCTGTCTCTGTTCTGCAATCTAGTTAAGTTCTGATGCATTTCCTCATACAGCACTGAAACCTAGTAGCCTTTAGGCTATAAGCTCTTGGGCTCTAGTATGTTGAATTGTGTGTACACTAATTACTTGTTTAACTCTGTCAGTAGCCAAAGGGAACATGCTTAGCCTAGGCTAAAGCAACATATGATGCATCTAAATCTGAGTAGTAGTTCTGTAAAGGTGCAAAATGTTTTTTACTCAAATCTGCAAGCTTTCGGCCTTTAGGCTTTCAGGCAGAGTAAATCATCTATATACAGTAGGGCTACAAAATGTAGAGGAAACATTGCAGTTATCCTGACAGATGTTGCAGTGGTGGTTTAAGTTCAGTTCAGTATCACAACTTCACTTTAAGTTGAGGCTACCACTGATTAAACAGCTTCACTGTATGTCACATAAGGAGGATGACATAAAAATCATAGCTGTGACCAAACTGACCAATGCAATGGAATTTTCAGCTGCATTAGAGCTCAATACAGTTCAGAATTATTGGGCCTCCCCAATATATGTCCAATACAAAATGCTCTTTGAAATGTGAGCTTATAGATACTAGACTGTTCATTGTACAGTTAGATATAATTCATGATTTAATGTAACTTTCTGGTTTGGGGTACAATAATTGTCATTAGAAATTAGTTCCATGATTCAACGTGTGAAATGGCTTTATCATTATCAGCATCAACTACCAGCTTGATTAATTTTCCTGTCATTACAGTAGCCTGTATTCCCATGATAATGGGAACCTCCTGCCACAGCCTTGAAGTACTTTAGTGATGTAGATCCAAGAATAAGAACTAGGGAACTTTAGTTTAAATGCCTTCTTGTTACTTGGTAAGCCATTGAAACAAGCAAAGATGGTTGCTTTAATTTCTTGAATTAGGGTTGATAAATAAGGTAGTGAATGATGTGAATTGAGATATATGCAATATCAGCTCTTAAAATGGCATTTTTAATGTAGTCTTCCTGCTTAGCATCCTGACTTCAAGTGGAAGAGGATGAATTTCACCATAAATAAAGTATGGGTTTTCGAAGGGGAACATTATTGCAGTGGAAAATTATACCCACTTTTCAATAAAGATATTATGGATTTTTTTTTCCTTCAAAATATTAGACTGGTTGTGGAACTTAACTTTTGCTGTCTGGGCAAAAGCTTGCAGTTATTTTAAAATTATTCTCGTATTATTTTTCAAATAAATGATCTTCACCTACATGTATCCTTTTGATGTATGGCAGTGGTGCTGATTGGGGACTCTGGTGTTGGAAAGAGTAACCTGCTCTCTCGCTTCACACGGAATGAGTTCAACCTGGAGAGCAAAAGCACCATCGGTGTGGAGTTTGCAACACGCAGCATTCAGGTGGACAGCAAAACAATAAAGGCTCAGATCTGGGACACAGCTGGACAGGAGCGCTACAGGGCCATCACGTCAGCGTAAGTAGAGGGGTCACTGGAACACAGGAGCAGTTCATAGGGAAATGTAGAGTTATCCAATCTTGCTGTCATCTTAGGTCTATTCTGGAAATGATTGCAATAACTACATTTAATCAGCTTCATGTCAGTGAATACATAGACAGCAGCATGCTGCTAAACTGTTTTGTGTTGTTCTTTCTTTCAGGTATTACAGGGGTGCAGTTGGCGCTCTCCTGGTGTATGACATCGCCAAGCACCTGACCTATGAGAATGTGGAGCGCTGGCTGAAGGAGCTGAGGGACCATGCAGACAACAACATCGTCATCATGCTGGTGGGCAACAAGAGTGACCTGCGCCACCTGAGGGCTGTGCCCACTGACGAGGCCCGGGCCTTTGCAGGTAAACACTGCACTTTGGCATCCTCCAACTCAGGATCTTCTGCTTTAGATGTCTTTGATTTCTCTTTTAAAGGCTGTTTTTCGTTGTTTTGATTTTTTTCCTCTCGTCACTAGAGAAAAACAACCTCTCTTTCATTGAGACGTCAGCCTTGGACTCAACAAACGTGGAGGAGGCTTTCAAAAACATCCTGACAGGTATCAACTATTTTGAGTGTTGATAGTTTTGTTGAATATAAACAAGCAGTTGTTTTAAGCAGTATTGTATGAGGACAGGTTTGGTTTTTTACACTTAAAGCCTTATTTTCTCTTATGAAGTGTCTTATGAAATACAATAGTTAAGATTAAAACTTTGACTAATGCCTCTGTTCCAAGAATTTTTGGTTGTTGCAGTAGCACCCCCCCCCCCACACACACACACCTACAGAATGACTGCATAGGCGCACTGCTGCAGTCTTTCCTAAAACACATTAAATTTTTGTTTCTAAAGACGTGAAACTCACAGAGTGGTCAATAATGTTCACTGATACACTTACACAACAGTCATCGCAAAGTGTGACTTCCATCAACTTGTATTGCTTCATGCTCTTAGGCGGAATCAGTGGTCAAAAACCTGTTGAAACAGTGGGAAGCAGTGTTTTTTGTGTCAGCATATGAACAGCGTGATGAACATTACTGACCACTCAGTGAGCTTCACATCTTTACAACGGAAGTTTAATGCGTTTTTGGAAAGATTGCAACAGTGCACCTAAGCGGCCATTCTGTAGGTGCTACCACATCAACTGAAAATTCTCAGAACAGTTGTTAAAAAAAACATTGTATTTCATCATAAACAATCAGAAAACAAGTCTTTAAGTGTAAAAAAAAAACCTTTAAAGTTAAGTTAAAAAATATATAATTAAAAAGTTATTCATAGTATTTACATTTACATTTATGCATTTAGCTGGCTCTTAGAGGATTAGCATTCAAGCTACAACAGGGGTAACATCAAGCTAGCCTAGGGGTAACATGGCTTTAAGAGGTTGTTCAACTAGGTGGGAGCAGATTCATCAATACCCTGTAGGCCAACATTAGTGATTTGAATCAGCAGATGCCTTCTGTACAACAAGTCACATTAGTTTGATGAGGTTGTAGTTTTAGGTTTCTCATTTTTTCTTTAGCGTTGTTAAAGAGTTGAAATAAAGTCTGTAAGTTAATTTACTAGACTTGGCCTGAGTGCAGTGCCTCTTTTGCAGATTAACTTAATTCTTCTTGACAAAGCTAGCTACCTTGAGCAACATTTCATACAGTGAATCTTCAACTACTCACATAACCAACTTCTATCTGTGGCAGAGACTCTTTTAATTTAGCCTTAGTTAATGTGCATACAGTTCATTAGAATTGTAGTTTCCCCCTTGAATTGCAGGTTCATGTTGCAACTTTGTCGCAAATGTGCTCAAGAATACATCAACAACTTATTTAATAGATAAGCTTGTGCAAGACTATGCAATTAAAAGGACGTGTCATACAAGCATACAGAACACATTTGATTCATTGAACCTGTAATACCAGAACAGAGTTTAAATGCACAATGATGAGTTTCAGCACAAATGCAGACACAAGCACTTTGAAATGGCTAACACAACTCAAATTGGTAATTTACTGAGTGTGGTTATTGCCCTCTGCTGCCCTTATTGGAGGTTCTGTAGAGCTGAGGTACTGAGGTTGATCTCAGGGATGCAGTCCATGAAATAATGTGAAGCAGTGAAATCCACCAGCAAAATGGTGATCCTGGCTGTGTAGTGTACCTCTCAGTTAATTATTTGTTCAACCTAGAATTCCTGCTCTAGCTAAATGGCTTGTAAAATGTAATTTTTGAACTTTGGCATGTTGTCATTTAGAGAAAGTTGTATGTCATTAAAAGGACATCTGTGAGAGAGCATAGCTATTTCACTTTGATTTGTTTGTCCCAGTAACAGTAAAACAACTTTAGCAAGTCACTTGTATTTAAATTTGCAAAGGTGTCAGTTTCTTCTAAATTAGAGTGCAAGAAACTCCCCTAACAGTTGACATTTTTTGCCTTCTAGAAATCTACCGGATTGTATCACAGAAGCAGATTGCCGACCAATCTGCACACGATGAGTCTCCAGGCAACAACGTAGTGGACATCAGTGTGCCCCCCACCACTGACGGGCAGAAAGGCAACAAACTGCAGTGCTGTCAGAACCTGTGACCCTACTATCCCCCTGCCCCACACACACACAAACGAACACACTTGTGCACACACAGAACACGCATACAAACGGCTTTCACCTTTCACATCCTTTTCTTACACACATCATCTTTGCTTTGCCACTGTGTATTGTGTTGCTCTCTCTCTCTTTTGACCTCTTCATTTCCACGGAATTCTAGAAAGTCTCCGACAAGTCTCATTTTCTAGATAACATTCCTTCTGTGTGTTTCTTTTTGTCTATCTCTCTCTCTCTCTTATTCTTTTTTTTTTTTTTGTCTTTGTATTTTTTCTTGTGTTTTCTCTGCTCTGCTAGCTTCAGAGCTCGGTCTTGACCAACTGGGCATTAGCAGTTGGTGTATGGCCGCTGATCATGTGACCCGCTCCTGTTGATGGAATGGTGAGAGATCAGTCTGACCGGAGCTCTCAGCCTCTCCAGTCGTTTCCTTGGAATCCCTGTACAAATGTGTGGTGTACAATAAGCAAACGTCTTTATGATTCAAGTCATTTTGACTGACAAGTGGTTCCACGGAAATTCTAGTAAATGAATTTTGTCGGGCCTAGATTGTAGAGAAACCAAAGGAGGGCTGCATCATTTTGTTTGTTTTTGTTTGTTTTGGTATCATTTCTCTGCTCGAAAAGGCGACATTTCAAAAATGGCACGTTTTTGTGTCAGTGCCATTGTGTTAGTACTCATTGGAAAGGGTTTCTGCTGGTTTCCTGTGTTGTGGTCCATAGCCATGGATTGAAAGTAGACTAGCTGCCTGGGAAGCCAGCCTGTGAAAACAAGTCTGCCGTCAATCATTTCAAGAAAACATCATCTGTCAACCCTCTAATTATAATTTAAAGAAAGGAAGAACTCTAACCAATACATGACAACACAAATAGTAGTGTTGCTGTTTATGGTGGATGAAGTGAACATGTACATCCTCATTAACTTAAGAAGAGATTTTTGCATTGATGGTTGGTTTGAAAATGCCTTATGTTTCCCCATATTGTCATCAACATGCCTTCTTAAAGTGTGGGTATATGTAACTCTTATGCATCATTATAAATCATCCAGTTCTGTTCATTTGCCTTTTATCAAGTAATGTTGAAATAAAAATAAACCAAATCCGTGTCAAACTGTGGCAAAGAGTTTTTTAACTGTATGTTAATTGTGTTGGAGTGAATTGAAGCGTGATACAAGGAACTTTACATGGAGTGAATTAGGCTACCATGAAAGAGGTGTGCCCCTAGTGAGATGTCAGTCTATGAGTTAAGCTGATAAAACAAACCTTGAAACATTGTTTTTTTATCAGTTTATCAGTATTGTTTTATGCTTGCTATTCTGTCAAATTATATATAAAGAAAATATATCCCTCTTTATTTCAAGTTTCAGTTTGAGGGGACTGATTGAAGCCATTATCTTCCTCTTAGACATTATAGCTTTGCAAAGGAATTTGTTTCCTACATTTGATTTTGTGTTACACCCCACTCCTTTCTTTGCGCAGACTTGCATTTCATACAAGTCCATCGCTCATGATCAGGCCAGTATCTCTTTTCAAGACGGTGCATTTGCAATGGATATTGTTCACTAATCGCTGTTATCCATTATCCAATCTAGCCTTGATGTTCCAGAGTTCTTGAGACCAATCACTGTACTGTGTTTAAAGTATGAAGTGATCAATGTGTCATGGTTCTCATCAAAACTGCTGTCACAAGCACTTCAAGTGGCAATGTGTTCATTCATAGCCTGGATGACGGGAATTGCTCCATAGTTTGTCTAAAAAGAAGATCAAAGAAGACTGCTATTACTAGATGTTCCTCTTGCCGTAGGATGCCCACATCTGGCCAGACTCTATGCATAAAGATAGACAGCTTGAATATTGCATCCTTGAAATGAATCTACAGTTTACAGGACAATCTATAATTTTCCCGAATCATTCTCATGAACGACCTCTAGCGGATAAACACCCGGACGTGGCAGTGCGAGGGCCAGAGGGTCTTCCTGACTACTCCGAAAAGTGTATGGGTGGTTGGACTGGATTGTTGTTGGGGTTCCGCTTCTTCTGCAGACACAGCTGAGAGAAACGGATTTGCGATGTTAGCAAGTCGTTAAGGGAAAACGTTAAGGAAAAATACGTCTTTATTAACGATCCGAAGCATATGAGAAAGATGGTGAGAGAATACGGTACTCTGTGAGTATTTTTCGCTTTATTTGTCCAAACATAAAAATCTTTCGTTTTCAACCATGTTAAAAGCCTAGCGCTAGCGAAACAGGGTTTAGAGCTAGCCAGCTATTGCTAGCGAAATTGCAGGACATTTTAACACGATTGGGTTACCAGATAGCTAGCTAGCCAAGATAAATATTGAATTTAATACGGATTATTTATTGATGTTGCTAACGGTGTATGAGTTTGAATCTTAGTTAGATAATGGATGTCTGGTTGCTGATCTCTCGAAGATTCAGTTTAGTGGTTAGTGTTCTTTAGCCAACATCGCTCATGTTAGCAATCATATCGAACGTTAGCTGGCTAAATCAGCCAGCAGTCATCGCTGGCTGTGAGGCTGGTTAGGCCACAACAAATACACGGCCTGTTATCCCCAAAATTGCTACCACTAGTTAACTCAGTCTTCTAACCATGACATAGTGAATTGTAAACGAATGTAGATTTTATCGAAATATTTTCAGTTGACAGCGACACCTGCGCCTTATGTGGGTGTGAACTTGACTTCCAGACAGATTGCTATCGGTAACAGGCTCTAGTGACCAGTTAACGTTAACCGCTAGCTATCCTAGATAACACCAGTGTGGCTTTCCGTTTTCATCCAGCTCTGTGAAATACCTTAGGAAGTAAGTATGGTAGCGTGATTGCATGCTTAACCGAATTGAGTGATAACATGACTGGAACAGTGGCTGGCTAAATTGGCTTTCCTCTGCGAATTGTTAACACTGACAGCAGTGCATTCCTACACCGCTGTCTTAATTGACAATGGCAATGATTCGACGAAGGAAATTGAAAGGCCTTTGTGGTGTTTGCCAGATTAATTAGCTCGTGGATAAACGTTATCCAAATTGAGGTTGACTTTGTACTAATACTTCCGTGAATGTCACCAGAAGGAAAGACAAGACAAGACAAGACAAAATTCGTTATTTGAGCCGAGGATGTAAATACCTGGGATGGGAGGTGATGACAAATATAACGTTAATGTTTTTTTGACATAGTGTTCCAAGAGTGAGTTGCTCCAGGCGCGTCAAAACAAACGCCAGTTGGCAGGATGCCAGCAAGTAAATGTTTGCAGTTTGTTATGTTGGTTCTTGGTCAGTGTCAAAGGTATTCAAAGTGATAAACCCTTCTGTGATGGAATAAATTCAGTCCAGTCTTGAAAGCCACACATGTAACTGCAAGTTTTTATAAACAGCAGACTTTGGTTTAAATTGGATTACATTTTAAGTCAGATACAATTAATATACTCACTGTAGTCTTACTTGAGAGTGGCAACATGAATTGTTTTTGTCCAAAAACTATTCAGAATGTATTGGCCTAGAAGCTGAACCAAATACCTCCGAGGTTGCCCTCCAAAACAAAATCCTACCAGTTTAATGATTAGTACACATAGACCCTGTTATTGTTCCTGTGTACATTAATATTACCCATAAATATTGTGACCCAGAATGATTTTGATTTTAAAGATGCTGTTTGCCTACTCCCCTGTTAGAAGTAAATTAAGTAAATTTCCTACTGGATCGACTGGTAATTGTTCACCAGCCTCCAGCATGTGCAAAATGCTAACGCTGCTCTGTTGATGTTGTGTCCTTACAGGCATAGTGCCTAACTGACCTGAGCTGTGGGAGCTGTTAGCTCCCCTCCTTTCCCTTTGCTCCCCTCGCCCTGACCCCCTGGACAGCCCAGACATGACCACAGGGGAGTGTTGCCACCTCCCCGGTTCACTCTGTGAATGCACTGGCAATGCCGCCCTGTCAAAAACAGTGGAGGAGTCTGACAACCGCCGTGCGCAGTACGTCACCCAAGTCACAGCCAAAGATGGACGACTGCTGTCAACAGTCATCAAAGCTCTTGGCACACAGAGGTACTTCCTTTTTGTCATTTATTACCTCTTTTGGTCACTTTTCCTTGAGTGCTACCACCTATCCAGTTGCCTTGAGGTTGTACTATATACCTGTCAAGTGATTTCCAACTCTCTATCGTTATTTGACTTCTGTGTGGCTGGAGTGTTAACTACAGTCTCAAGTGATACTGTATGTCCTCTGTGGTGATTGTTGTAACTTTGAATGTGACATGACAATGACAACCCTGTGTTGAGTCTCCTTGTTTTGCAAAGCACTTTCTCTTTTAGTGACGGCCCCATCTGCCGGATATGCCATGAGGGCGGCAACGGAGAGGGCCTCCTTTCCCCATGTGACTGTACGGGCACCCTGGGCACGGTGCACAAAAGCTGCCTGGAGAAGTGGCTCTCCTCCTCCAACACCAGCTACTGTGAGCTGTGTCACACCGAGTTTACCATCGAGCGTCGACCCCGGCCTCTTACAGAGGTAACTGAAATTGGTGGTTTCACTGCCTCCACCACACCACTGTTTTGTTAGTTAGATGTGTGTGATTTAAAGTTAAAGCTCAAATATTGCATTTTCATGGAATGCTGATGCTTTAGCATTTACTTGATTGTATTTAGGATAGCAGTCACACACAGTAGAATGTCATGTAGGAAAGCCAGCCTGATGCAAGTTGGTTTGCTTGCTAACTTCAGAGGACAGCGCTGTGCTTAGGCATTTTTTGCCATTACATCAGTACGTTTTAACAAAATATTATACAACAGGTCCGGTCAAACCATTTAGCATTTTTTTTTAATGGACGAGACACATTCTACACGTTACTAGGAGTGAGGATATCCCACGATATGCTATGGGCGACTCTTCACAGCTGATAATCACTCTGCATTTTCAATTGAGTTGACCTATGTGAGTGTTCCATTCATTCAAGCCGTTGATTAAATGTTGTGTTTCTTGGGAACAGGAGACACAAAACTAAGCTTAGAACTATTTGGGGGGTGGAGGATGAAGAAACGGAAATGAAAACTGTTCACAATACAATTCAATGTCTTAAAACTTTGTTAGTTAGCCATGGAACTCTTTTTTTTTTTTTTAATATATATATGTATATATATATCCATCACCATAAGTGGGGGGATATTATGCCTAGGGCCGAACCACAGCCTTTACCAACCCCATTCTTACTCATTCCATATTTCTGAGTTAGCCAAAGTTCCTGTACAGTCACTATTCTTCACTATATGACACTATGTGTTGACAGGATTGAATGGTTTGTTGAATCTTGTTGAGCTGTAAATAAATGTTATAATGATGTTGTAAAAGTTATTGAAGATCTGTGATGGGATTTGTGGTCGGAATTGACATGGCTTTGGGTCTGTGTTGTGAAAGATTAGTGCAATCATTTTGTGTTTCTGGGGAAAAAATATTAAAGGTTGAGCAAATACAAAGACTTGGGATGGTGCCAAAATTACAGCCAGAGGTCTTATTTAGGAAATGACTTTGCTGTCTAAATTCAGTGTTGACATTGTTTCAAATTTGAACATTTGAATGCCTGTACTTAGCCTCACCCAATTCTGTCATGGCTTGTGTGAAACAGTGATCTCCTGTAACATGAAACATGATCTGTTTGTGACCAAAGATCAAGCGAAATATAATTCTGTTAGTTGTTAGTCAGTCTTAGAGTTCTGTCTGTGACTCTCTGTGTTATTTCAATGGTAAAACAATCATTTTCGGTTTATGTTCGGTTTTATTTTCAGTTTATCTAAAAGGTTTATTACTGGTCAAAGACTGTTCGCCCAGAGACTAGACCGTTCAGCTATAGTCATTGTTTGCTGCCTGATAGTCTCTGTTATATTTCCTGTTTTAACCTTGTGTGTATGTGAGGAGAAGGAACTGTGCAGTGTGCCTCATTAGTCATTAGTGTAATTTCTTCCATGACCCGGCCACAAAACAAAGCTGGATGACTCGGTTCCTATCTTTGGATTCTTTTCCGAGGCAGCTGGTGAACGTAAACATTTAGTGTTCAGTACCACACCACAACAGGCAGCTGGTGAACATAACCATTTAGTGTGCAGTACCACACCACAACAGGCAGCTGGTGAACATAACCATTTAGTGTGCAGTACCACACCACAACAGGCAGCTGGTGAACATAACCATTTAGTGTTCAGTACCACATCACTACAGGCAGCTGGTGAACATAACCATTTAGTGTTAAATACCACACCACAACTGAAATCAACGACTGTCAATATTTCTGAACTTAACATGTTGCACAAAACTCTCTGTTTGGCTGTTTTTATGTGTGAGTTTGTCGTTAATTCTAATAACACAGTCAAATCTTTCACACTCAGGGGATCAGTTAACTCCATATGTGTCTGGACGATGTGTCTCATATGGAAATGAAACTCACCCAGAACATGTGCCTGTCCCATGTCTGACCACCAGCATTCAGCCTCTTTTGACATGGCTCACTTGGCCACTGCACCTCTGGGTTACCAGTGAATGGGCTGATACGCTTAACTCTTACTGCCAGTGTCATACATCTTTCCAGTGTTGTTCAGATATGGTGTAATATGGGGTTTCCATGTGAACGTATGAGGTGATGGGGAATTTTCTAAACACCCATAGGGACTGGCTGGATCAGTCAGAGATGTGTGTGGGGGAAGTACCAATGTCTCGTATTCATGGCGGAAGTCAGTGGTCACTAGGCTAAGGACATTGTTTTTGTTTGTGTCTTTGTTTTTTAATTCTGTTCTTCATTGTGAAGATGGTGGGTGGTGACGTATCAATCCCCAATGACCTCATGTTAACAGAGGTTCCAAATGTATATGTGAGATCTCCAGCATTAAGAGCTCTCATCTCTATCTTTATAGTGGCTGCGAGACCCTGGGCCGAGGAATGAGAAGCGCACGCTGTTCTGCGACATGGTCTGCTTCCTGTTCATCACGCCGCTGGCTGCCATCTCGGGCTGGCTGTGTTTGCGTGGCGCCCAGGACCACCTGCACTTCAACAGCCGCCTGGAGGCTGTGGGCCTCATAGCCCTCACCATAGCCCTCTTCACCATCTACGTCCTCTGGACTCTGGTAAGAACAGGAGGACCCTTCCCCAACCACCACCCCCACTTAATAAAACAAATATTTACATTTGTGCTAGGGTTACCTTCACCACCAAGCTTATTTGCCCTTCATATATACTTCTATCCAGAATCTGTACTTGGTGTTCAAATGTAAAGTTTACTTTGATCTTCTGGTTATGGTTTGTTGGTAAAGGCCCCCTCTAGACAAAAAAGGAGAACTGAGTCTCAGGTTTTGGTGACGGGTGACTCATGGTCCAGCACACTAAGCAGCAAGGTAGTGGGGGTTGAGTTGCTTGGACCACACAAATTGAATTTTAGTTCCTGTTGACCTCTAGTGAGTCAAAACAGTAGGTTGGACTTCAGTTCCCTTTAAACACATGGGTATTTTCATTCCTCAGAATCATCAGAGTTAGGTGTAATTTCACAAAGTTAAGTTTTTTGTTGAGTTATTTCGGCATCCAGGTGAGTTTGTTGTTAAAGTCATCCGCAACCCTTGGCCATCCAACCCTTCCTCCTTTTGCAGGTGTCATTCCGCTACCACTGTCAGCTGTACTCCGAGTGGAGACGAACCAATCAGAAGGTCCGCCTGCTCATTCCGGATGCCAAGGGAGGCCACTCAACCCAGCATCCCTTGCTCTCCACCAAGCTGCTGAAGAAGACGGCAGATGAGACGATCGTATGAGGGCCAGTCTGAGAGGAGGATGAGAGTGGTGTGTGTTGAGCGCGCTCGGGCTCCTCCACCCCCTCGAGGTCACGGCTGGAGCCGCAGCACTTGTGGATGCATTTTTTTCTATTTAATCCTTTTTAATCTAAACTTGTGAGCACTTCATTATCCACCTTTTACCTTTTTTTGATTGTTTGCTCATTTGTTTGTATGTTGGTTTGTTTTGTTTTGTTTTGTTGTTGTGTGGATCCTCCTCCCAAACAATCATTTGTTCACAGGGAAACTAATTGGCAAGTTTGATGCTCCAATTCCTCTATATTTCGTTTGTACAAAAAAGACAAATGTGCAAGCAAAAAAAGAATTCCTAATTAGACAAATGTAGAAATAGATAGGAAGGGACCGCCACAGTCGCCGTGTTGCCATGTAAAGTGGAGACACTGGGCACACACAGTGGGAACTGACCAAACCCCCGAGAACAAATTTCTTCTCCTCCTCCTCCTCCTCTTTGTTTCTTTGCTATTGCTCTTTACCAGTGAATTTGGTATGGGAAAATTCTTGTTCCACTCTGAGGCTTCATAACCACTGAGTCTAAAAAAAAATGCTCTAAGCTTTTATCCCTGCTATGGAGCCACTGCTGAGTGTGTGTGTTGTGTGTGTGTGTGTGTGTTGTGTGTGTGTCTGTCTGTCTGTCTGTCTGTCTGTGTGGGGCTGTACGCTTGTGAGCGCATATAACTAACTAAGAGTGTGTGTGTGTAACAGTGTGGTAGTGGTAGTGTTTGTGTGCGTAAGTGGGTTACAGGAAATCAGTATTCATCCATCCTTCTCTTAGAAGGATATGGGGACTGGAATGCACCCAGCAGTCACAGCAGTGTTTGTGGTTCAGCAGGATTCCAGTCTTTCTTTTCCTAAGCATGTCCCCTGTGCTGTGTGTGGGATTGGGCATGAAGGGAGCAAATGGACGAGAGTGCAATAAAAATGCTATTAAGAAGGCTTGCCCTTACAATACTGCAACCAACACGCACAGCTTTGCATGCATGCACAATTTCTTTGCCTCTCCTGCCCCCCCCCCCCCCAAACCACACACACACACACACACACACACACACACACACACACACACACACACACACTCACTCACACTCACACTCACACTGCTTGGATGGTTGTCATTGGAGGTGAACCCTGTTTAGTTGGAGCAACTGTGCAAGTTGTTGCTAAATCTAAAGTTAGAAGAAATGGTAGGAAAAAATTGCCAAACATGAATTTGATCATTGGAGGAAATAAGGAACAAGGAAATCACTGAGTTCTTGCTCTTTTTCTTCCATAGTTTTGTCTCTTTCTCTCCTGCTTGCACTGTCTTTTGTGTGTGTTGTTTTTTCTACCAAAATATATCTCTGTGTGCTGATGCATATTAGTTAAACCAGAGATGGCGTAGTGTACAGCAGAAGTCGGATTGGTATCCATCTTGTTGTGTAGCAGTTTCACCCTCTTTGATATGCAGCTTCTGAGATTTTCAAAAGACTGTCTAGTCTTGCCGTTGTCTTCAGTACCAAGAATGAGGTGTTATGAACAGGCAACATTTGAGACGATGGTGTCCTCGCCAGATCACTACATCAGGTTACCTCTTCTAAAGAAGGATATGCAAAAACACTAGCAATGACCTTAAGGGGGTCCTTGGTAAAGCCTGTGGCTACCACTGGATTTGAACAAGGAAGTGCCCGTTTTGACTGTGGCAAACCTCAGTTCAGAATGGTCATGAGGACCAACTTGCTATTTGGACCATAGGATTTATGGTGCACCTTCTTTCAATTAGGTTCATGTAAAGCCTGCATCAGTGCAATCTCCCAGTCAGTATTTCATTTATGTGTCTTGTGTTATGTGTTTTGCAGAATTGAGTGTCCTTTCTCTACAGCACAGGTGGAAAAGGTTGGAAGATCTTGTAGTCTCAATAACCGGTCTTTTTCATCTATCAGTCCATTCCCTCTTGAGGATGTGGTGCTACTCCATGCAAGTTCTCATTTCTCTTAGCCATCCTGCCTTGGCTTCACAGTCGAAAGCCTTTTGCTCAGTGGGCACAGAGAGCGCGGTAGCAATGAACTGTTGAATGAGTCGTGACTCCAGGGCACCTAGGCCAGTAGAGGCTCATGGAAGCCTGCATCCACCATGGGCGAAAGAGGAAATGTGTTTAAAGCTTTACAAGTGCTGTTGCTATTAGAGGAGACACCATGTGGAGTGAATCATTGTCTGAGATGTATTCCGCTTTCAGTGCTCAGTCAGTTGCGTCTAGATCTACTGAGAGCTGGTCGCTGGCATTGGGGAAAATTGGTCTTGTCGCAGGGAAGGCCCCTTTCTGTATGCCGATCTCTCGCTCTCCCTCTCTCCCTTTTTTTTTCTCTCTCTCTCTTTCTTTCCCTATAGTGTCATTGGTCACTCTGATTGACTCCTCTCGTAGGAAACCTAACTTTTGTTGTATGGTTAATATTGTGCAATAGTAATTCTAGATTTTTTTTTTTGTTTATTTGTTTTGGCATTACGGTCACCATCTCCAGTATGTTAGACTTCAGGAGGAAAGACATGACAAATCTCTTGAGCATGGGAAAGAATCGTCTGCACAAAGAACGTATGTGCAGTGTCAGCCCCAGGGCTTTTAGTAACGCCCTTTCAAAAAAGACAACAAAAAGGACATAAAGACTCGTCTCATTGGTGTGCTTCCACCTGAAACGTTGGTTGCCTTTGTACACACAGGGCCAACTTCTGGAGACTTTGTAACGTAGGATTTAGTAACAGAGTGTGCAATTTTAATAACATTACAATGCAATTCTTACCTGTAACCTTAAAATCACACATGCATATATATACCTATCTATATTAAGAACGTAAGCGAAACCTAGATGTAGACAACATTACTTCTGAAGGATCATGAGGAGGACACCCATGCAGGAGGAGAGGGACGAGGGCCAGCAATGGGAAAGGCCTTCTGGGCCTTTGAGTCGCCTGTGCTATGCAACAGCGCTTCTGCAATAGGTAGTGTTCAGGCTGAGTCCATACTTCAGTGTTAATCCAGCTGACCACAAGTCCTTCTCCAAAGATGTGTGCATGTTTTGTTTGTAATTGTTTTGTTTTCTGTTTTTTTTCCCTGTCTCTGTAGCTTTCTCCTCTGTTTCAGTATATGGCACTTTCAGAATCATACCGTGGATACATTTTTTTTTTTTTTTTTTCATTTTAATAATCCATATTTAAAAGGGATTTTTAGGAAGATGTTGATGTAATAATTTCCTTTGTTGATATTCTTTGGGAAAATATAAACAATTCCAGGTTTATTGTAAAATGGAAAGAAAGCCGTTGTATTCCAGTGTCATGCGCTTTTCTTTTTTAAAGAAAACATGTAAACATGTTTTACTTGTCTTTGTTTTTAATATCTTAATTTTGCCACTGTTTTTAAATGAATTCTTCTGTATCATTTGTAATTTATGTTCTCAGTTATTCCATTAAGCACAGGATTTTTATCACTCTAACATGTTTTGAAATGCTGTAATGTTTATGTTGTGCAGTGTGAAAAGAAGGTGTGTCTGTAATGTCTTCACCAAAATTTGTTGGTGCTTGCAATCAGCCAAGAAAAGTGTGCAAAGCAAATTAAAAATGACGCTATGAATCTGCCCAACAGAATGATTCCTGTGTCGTTTTTTTTTTTTAATTTAATATATATACTACCTAATATATCTAAAGTAAATTGATTTTATCACATAAAATGACACTTTGCTGAAACTTATCAAGCAACTGTTATTGCCTAGTGAGAGTTGTGTCAGTGTTTTTAAGATATAAACTGAGGTGTAGATTCATCTGGTATTTTCAAAGCAAATACAAAGCTCATATTCAACAATGCACTGGATTTTTAAACTTTCTCAATTCATACACAGTTTATTTACAGTAAAACAATGCAAGTTAAATCCCTATGAATAAATACAGTGTGTCTGTATTTATCATGAAATCATATAGGTATCTTAACTTGAGTCATTTTGTACAAGATGCATGATCTATCATCCACAGAGGTCTGGACAACAGCACATGGTTATGTACACAGCACCATCTAGTGGTCAATGTTAAAGCTAAGCATCCACCACAGGATTTTTGCTCATTGACTACAACAGGCAAGTCCATACCTAAGGCCTGGTTAGATTGTTTGATCTGGGTCTGGATTGCTTTTGTTATTAATTACAATCAATAACTTGCCACCGAGTGCAGGCATAGCTGCAACGCTAATACTTAGAGGCATGTAAAACTGAACTAGAGTACTGTTGAAATCGGTTGGGCACTTGAACACTTGCAGCGAGTTGGGTTTTTTTTTAAATGTGAGCTGTGACTGTCTCACTAGTTATTTCAACACTGTCCTGTGGATACGGAGGAAGTGATTTCCCCACTTCCTCACTAAATGTGTAATGCTAATGACATAACAATGACTCTTGTAAATGAGTACATTACAGAGGCTGCTCTATGAACCTCACCCAGATGCACATTGCAGCGCAGGCCATACAAATATTTTGTTGATAGAAGCCAAGTTGAGTAGCAGCAGCATAACAACATGGTTAAGACAACTAAAAGAGTGGCATGTAGGAGGAACATGGAGACCAAGGTTTGTGGGAAGAGACTAGGCAATGAGAGGCATCATTGGGAAACATCACAGGTTCTGACAGCACTGTAGTTTGTTGCCTTTCTGCCCGTCAGTGGTGGGGGGCACACTGATGTCCACTACGTTGTTGCCTGGGGACTCATCATGTGCAGACCGGTCGGCAATCTGCTTCTGTGATACAATCCGGTAGATTTCTAGAACAATCAAAGCAAAGTTATGAGGAGTGACAGGCGCTGGATGGATCAGAATAAATGTGTCAAGAGAGGTGAACTCCAATGTTGATACACATTAATACTGTCATACCCAGCTCTTTCATACCTGTCAGGATGTTCTTGAAGGCCTCCTCCACATTAGTTGAGTCCAAGGCTGACGTCTCAATGAATGAGAGGTTGTTTTTCTCTAGACAAGACATGAAAGACAAAAGAGTTAGACTCGAGACGTTGAGAGTTCACAGGGTGGTCCAACCAAAGGGTGCAGTCCCCAGTTGAAGGATGCCAAAGTGCAGTGTTTACCTGCAAAGGCCCGGGCCTCGTCAGTGGGCACAGCCCTCAGGTGGCGCAGGTCACTCTTGTTGCCCACCAGCATGATGACGATGTTGTTGTCTGCATGGTCCCTCAGCTCCTTCAGCCAGCGCTCCACATTCTCATAGGTCAGGTGCTTGGCGATGTCATACACCAGGAGAGCGCCAACTGCACCCCTGTAATACCTGAAAGAAAGAACAACACAAAACAATTTAGCAGCATGCTGCTGTCTATGTATTCACTGACATGAAGCTGATGCAACTGAGCTTAAATTCTTAGACAATCATTCAAAATAGACCTGAGGTCACAACAACACACAACAACATAGGATAAGTCACTAGGTTGCAATACTCTACATTTCCCTCTGGATTGTTCCTGTGTTCCAGTGACCGCTACTTACGCCGACGTGATGGCCCTGTAGCGCTCCTGTCCAGCTGTGTCCCAGATCTGGGCCTTTATTGTTTTGCTGTCCACCTGAATGCTGCGTGTTGCAAACTCCACACCGATGGTGCTTTTGCTCTCCAGGTTGAATTCATTCCGTGTGAAGCGAGAGAGTAGGTTACTCTTTCCAACACCGGAGTCCCCAATCAGCACCACTGCCACCAGAGTAGAAACATTGAAACACAAATCATAGTATTATGGGAATCTATATATTTTTCCCATTTGTCTGTCTATTTCCTGCACTGAAGCTGTAGGCCTACTGCCAGCTATCAACTTGAGTGAAATACTCCTCTGTTTCATCAGAGTACAGTAGCCTACACAATTGAACTTTGTCCCATGGAATCACACCACAGGAAGTTGAGAATCTATTCATTTGTTACACTGAGTGGACATTTTTTTTTACTGCTCCACCTTCCTGTGCTCACTACTTCTGTGTTTGCATTATCAGCAAAGTTTTCTCTTCCCAGAACACTGTCACCAAGATGATTACTCTATTTCCTGCTATGAGAGCTTCTACAAACATCTTTATGGGAAACACATATACACCAGTTAATACCGGTTTATTTCATGAACCCCCCTATTTTGCTAGCCCAATAGTCTTGGGAATGTCACCACCTTTGGATTGGGGTGTCATAGAAATTCATAGCGCGGAATTACGCAACTCATAATTAACCTATTGAAATTTTTACACACAACCATAGCGTCAATAAAGGCCTTGCACTGCATTAAACTGTGCACTAAGCACATTATTATTATATTATTATACGTTATTTTTTACTTTGTTTAAAAAATGCCATGGAGGTTTAGTTTGGTTCCTCCTGTCAAACACAATGCGTCAAGATGATTCGTCGCTAAAAGGCCACTGTTGCCAAGAGGTAGCATAAAATATAAAAGAAATTACGCCTAAAACAAGCAGCTGAATAAATATCACTTAACTAATTCGAAAAAAGTGACACATATTCCATGGATATAGGTTAAATAAGTGATGCGAAACACGTAGCAATTGAAGGGATGGTTTACCTTTGAACAAGAAATCGTATTCATCATCTCTGTTACCCATGATTGGATAAAAATCCAATATCCCCAATGTCAGTTCCAGGTATTGGTAGCTGTTTTATATTTGTGTGAGTTATATTCCGCAATTCTATTTTCTAAAACAAAATCCTTCTTTTAAAAATAACGTTAGGTAGCTGTATTCCTGCTGAGACAATGCGCTGGCTGTCACACATAAAACTGACCGCAGGAAGGGGATCTTCCTGACTCTGCAGAAGGGGAGGAGTCCACCCTATCCACTGTATCGATAAGAAGCAATTGAACTTGCATCCTCGTTCACACAAATGTCAAAATAAATTCACTGTTAACTCTTCTCATTTTGTTATAAGACTCAACTCATAGTGCTTTTGAATTCATTTAAATTAATTAACAGGGTATTGTAAAATGTACTGTCATTCATTCTCGTTTTATTGAACTAACGCTAGCAAGCGTATAGTTTTGCATAAGTTTGCTGGCTATTTAATTAATACAACGAGCCGAGTAATGCAAGTAGAAATTAACGATAGTCCTACCAAGAAACTAGAATAATGTCAGTCACTGTCATTGTATAATGTAGCCTACATCAAGTTAGTTGCGTTCCCAATAGCCATTCGCATTCTAACAAATACAAAAAACTACTAATGTTGATGAACATTACACAATACGTCATATCAAACAAAAGCTATCTTTTTTTTTAGAAAATACGATTAATAAACACCGATGGGAACAATCAGACTGCTTTCAGCAGGCAAGATGAGGTCACGAGAATGGTCGCGATAGAAACAGCTTCTGCGTCAAAGCGATTTCCCAGCATGCAAGTTTGCTAATAAAACGACTCGTTGCGCTCTTTCTATCCGCCATTTCAACCAGTCAGATTTTGGCTTTAGGAGTCCCTGAAACGTGTGTAATTTTGTGACTTCGAATTCAAAGACCGCGACGGAAGTTAACAACATAAGTCTGCACACACGGCCTTTCTTGGAAGAGTTCTACTTTCAGCAAACCTCTCCGAGAAATTTGGTGGCTTTCTACAACTGAAAATCACGCCAAAATGTCGACTGAGGCCGCACCTGAGAAACCAGGCCAGGGGTGAGTCGGCGTTGGTTGCACATGATGTCGAGTTAATGCAATTGCAGTTCGTGAGCTATGCAATTAATTTTATCTGTGAAATGCATAATCCAGATATATATATATATTCAGATATTAATTTAATTATTTAATTCCGGTTTGTCTTTATCGAACCTAGCGTGTGTTGTTGAGAAGCTAACGATAGCTACAGAACAATGGCCAGACCACTGATGTTAGCTATGAGGCTAGCTAACCAGCTAACGTTAAGAAACGGCATGTCGTAGTTAATAAGATAAGACGTTAAGGAAGAACAGGTTTAGTGGTTGCATTAGTATCCACTAGGTAGTGGGTTTTAAAATAAACGGCCAATACGAACACGTATGCGGGTGTTTGGATGACGTTAAAAGTATTTATGTGTCTTAACGTTAAACAAAGTTAATGTTTAACCGACAAGAAATTACCACAGATAGCCCACAACGCATAGCCAATTTGTTTACCGAATGAAACCACTGTAGAAATTGTCCATAAATCGAGTCCCTTTCGTCTGTTATATGGATGATGGCTTGTTTATATGTAAAATGGTTAGCTTAGCTAGCTGGTTAGCTTATTTGGCTGTCCTCGTCTGGTTAAAGTTACATCGTCATTATGAATGGGCCAGAGCAGACGTTGCCTTGATCTCATTCGTGAACCGCTGTGTGGGAACCGCGCAGACGGGTTTGTAACATTATTTGTCTGGCTTGGCTGACATTACAACTTTTTTCAGAACCACCTCTGTTCATGGCGTTTGAAAATGAGTTATCACCTCATCTATCCTTAATTTATCTTTTATTAACCAGTGAGGTGAATGGAAAGCCAAACCACGAACCCAGAAAGGAGAGGTCCCGGAAGCGCGGTGGGGGTGGTGGCCGCTTCGAGCCCTATGGAAATCCCTCCAAGAGATACAGAGTCTTTGTCAGCAATATTCCATACGACGTGAAATGGCAAGCCCTGAAAGACCTGATGAAGGAGAAAGGTAAGTGTCGCGCAATCGTTGGTTTGAGATCTCCGGAGTGGATGTCGGACCAAGCGTGACCGTGTTGATCTCCTGTAATGGACACAGCACTCGGATTAATCTATTTGTAGTCGTTATGCGTATTGGTTGCTGACTGCTGCTGATAGTGTAGCAATTTCGTTCCAGTCCGTGGCGAACTTGTTCATTTGGCGGGCAAAGTTGTGTTTTTGTCGGTAAGCATCCCTTATTCGTTATTCGTTTGGGACGCTGACATCTTTGTATTTGGCATCTTTGTATTTGGCTGTCAGTTAAATGGTGAAACGCATCCAATCTAGACACATTGTGTCTGAGCTTTGTATAGACTATTGCATTCCATTGTGCCTAGGCCCTCACCATCACCAACGCTTCAGAGATGGTAGTTGGAAACATCTGGGGCAAATTCATCAAATGAGGCACCGAGTATGCTTTGAATGAAATATTCTGTGACCAACTGAATGTAATGGAGAAATGTTTTGTATGGTACCAGCATTGAAATTCCATCATTAGCCTCTGCTTACATGTGACCTTGGAGTAGCCTATGATAGTGTATTGTTTGCCACAGTAGTTCTCAGTGGTAAGACTGAGCATAGCATACCTATACTTTAAAATAAAGCAATGGCAAAACGTTTTGGATAGATTTGTTAAAACATGGCTATTATCAGTTGCCTCCATATGGATAATGTATCACGTCTTGGTTGATTTCACACTTGCATCATAGTGTCATTTGGAAAAGACTGAATGTAGCATTAAATTGCATTTTCTTTTTTAGGTTTGCCACAGCGAATGTTGTCTCAGCTGATCTTCATGTTGTGCATTGTATGGATGTGTTTTTTGAGAAGTCTTGGGGTACAGGTCTACAAAGTAAAGCAGCTTCTTAAGCTTGTCCTTGTCTCAGTTGAGGAATGGTTAATGCTTAATAATTGGTTGGTTGTATTTGATGTATATAGTTTTGGTGGTTATTTATCTTTAAAAAAAATCAAACCAAGAAAAGTGGTTTGCAGTTTTGTATGCCTGTCTGTAAGCCTCCCAAACCTTGCAGCCAAATGGTTTTGCAAAACCTCTTTGGAGGGGCCTCCGTTTGTGCAATTCTTTAATCCATGGGTTATGATTCATTCCTAAAGGGGTCATTTAGATTATCAAACTATGGTGGCTTGATCAGTTGTCGATATGGTTTCAATTTCATCCTTAACTTATTGGTTTCACTGTTTCAGGTCTTGGGTAGATAGGTTGTGGATCCTGGCAAGACTCCATTGTTGTGGTGATCACCATGTTAACACAAACAACCATGGTGAACATCTCTTAAATTGGAAGACTTTTTTTTTTTAATCTTTTTTTTTAATTATTTTTACGGTGACTTCTATCACTCAAGTTGCTCATGGTGTGGAGGATTTTTGCAAGGACAGCATAAGAAGACATGTATTTGATTTGTAAGCTTGCTTTTTGTAGACCTGTACCAGCATTGTGCAGCTGAGGTTCTGAGGGGTGGAAGCTCTGGAGGCGCAGGCCGAGCTCTGTCACCGCCCGGTTGTGTGTCTGCTCTAAACCCCCATTGTTCTCTTGGCTTCTCTCCCTTGGTGTGTGTCGTCTGGAATCTGATTTGTAGTGGGTGAGGTTACGTACGTGGAGCACTTAATGGACGCAGAAGGCAAATCAAGGGTAAGTGCAAGAGACGAACCTCTGTTTGTCCGCTTGAGTTTACTTTTCTTTCTGAAAAGGGGTAGTATGTATGAAGGCCTGCCCAGTCTTGAAGTGTCTTTCTGAGGGCACAGTCGGAGAAGAAGGCAGGTGCAGATGGTGGCTCTGAAGTGAGTCACAGGGCTGGGTTTGCTATCGAGACTGAGCAGGAGTTTGGCTCTGCCTTTCTCTGTTTGTCGGATTTTGTTCATGTGGGGCTAATGGGGTCTAGCCTTAGGCAAGGTGGAAAGATGGACATAGAAAAGTTGCACCTAAGCATGCCTACAACTTCCCTCTAATGGAGTAATTCTGTCGTTTGGAACTGCTTGACGAAAAGCATTTGTGAGGTAGAGAGGAGCCATCTGGGTGAATATTTGCATTGGTGCAAGCTTTATGCTTAAATTCAACTATTAAACATAAGTAACTGTTTTGAACTGGGTGCCAAAGCTTGTTATTTCATGCCATACCTGGGATTTACCATGTTCCTTGTCTAACTATGTACATTTTTTACATGCTGGATTGTCCCAATGTGATTGATTGCTTCAATCAAAAAAAAGGGTTGTGCGTAAGTACTGCATATCCTCAGATTTAAGCACTTATGAAATGAGGATTACTTTTTTTACCCTTTGTATTTGTTTTATGTGGTTTGACACACTATTGTTTTTTTTTGTTTGTTTGTTTTTTTTAAAACCCATATAGGATTGTTGAGTTCAGGACCGAAGAGCTCATGAAGAAAGCCGTGGAGAAGGTGAACACACACAATTTCAATGGACGCCCTCTGAAGGTCAAAGAGGTAAGTTAATTTGATGGCAGACTGTGCTGCACACTTGCCTAAGGAGACTCCTGTTTGGCATTGCACAGATTAACAGCTATTCTTTGTCCACCTAGGACCCAGATGGCCTGATTGCCCAGCGGGAGGCCCACAGGTCTCAGGGAGGCGGTGGAGGTGGCCCCCCTGGTGGCATGGGTGGCAACATGGGTGGAAATATGGGCGGCAACATGGGTGGCAACATGGGAGGAGGTATGGGCATGGGAATGGGACCTGGTCCAGGGGGCCCACCTATGGTCAACATTCCCCCCAGCCTGCTGAACAATCCCAACATTCCCAATGAGATCATCCATGGGCTCCAGACAGGCAAAATTGGAAGCACAGTGTTTGTGGCAAATGTAAGATGAAGAGATTTTGGAAAACAATTAGCATTAACTGCAGTATACAAACTTCACAAAAATGTCTTGTTGGGGATCAGACATGAATTGTATCAAAAAGTGGTAACTCCTGTTGAATGCAGATTGCTTGTCCCTGTGGAAAGGTCTTAATATGCCAGTTGCCACACAGATGCAATATACACACAAGTAATTATTGTTTTTTTTCTTCGTATTCCCAAATGTGACCCCTTTCTTAGCTCGATTATAAGGTGGGCTGGAAAAAGCTGAAGGAGGTGTTTGGCATGGCAGGTGTTGTAGTCCGTGCAGACATCCTTGAAGACAAGGACGGGAAGAGCAGGGGGATGGGAACGGTCACCTTTGACCTGCCCATTGAAGCTGTGCAAGCAGTCTGTATCCTTAAACAATATGCAAACTGTTATTCCTGAAGCAGGGTGCATCTGTAGTTGTGGCTTAGTGATATTTTGTGTAATGTTAATTTTTGGGTGTTTTCCTTAATGCATGCAAAGCTATGTTCAATGGGCAACTCCTGTTCAACCGTGTCATGCATGTCAAACTGGTGAGTGTTCAGTATTTAAAGCAATTCTTGTTTGTTTATTGATTGTGTGTACAATAAATAACTGAGCAACTATTTATTTAAACTACAGGATGAGAAATCTCTGCCAAAAGGGGACTTTGCACCTCCCGACAGGCCACCAGCCCTTCCACGTAAGTGACCCACCCCCACCCTGTAGCTTCCTCAGTTTTAGTATAAGTGATGGAAGTTTTACACACAATTTTGGCAACAAATAATTGTATCCTCAGGTGGCCTGAGTGGGATTGGGCTTGGACTTGGACCAGGTGGGCAGCCCATTGATGCTACTCAACTCAACCGTGGCGGCGGCGGCGGCGGCGGTGGTGGTGGAGGCATGGGCAACATGGGCCCTGGAGGTAAATCAATGATGCCAAGTCCAGACGTTTCACTTCCTCCATTTGTTTGCCAGTGTTTAATATCTAACTTCAATTATCTTCATAGGAATGGATGGAATGGGCTTTGGCGGCATGGGTCGTATGGGAGGCGGTACGTTCACTGTTGAGTTGAAGCCAACTTGTTTATTTGCCTTAGGTTCTACTTAAGTATTGCCATTTACGTAATTCACAGTAGTCCTTTTCAAAGGACTGTATTATGGCTGTTTGAATTCTACAATACAAAGTGTGTGTTTGCAACCTCTACTAGGTTTTACTTTGCGAACTTCAATATAGAATGTAGTGAAAGTTGAATAGACTGTTGTATTTACCTAGTGCATGTAGATTTGTAGTTTCCAATATTAATGTGCCTCTGTCACTCGGTGTGTATTGCCAGGTATGGACAACTTTGGTGGAATGAACAACATGGATCGCTTCGGACCCTCTGGAATGGGAAGGATGAATGGTAATTCCCCACCCCCCACCCTGGGTATTTCTTGGTTCTGTGCTAAAATGACAGGCAAAAATTGTAACTCGGTGCTGAGCTGATATACTGCAAGGACTAGGGAAATTGCAGCCGCTCACCATGTGTAGTTAGCAATGTGGTAGTTTACTGACAGAAGCTTTGTAAATAACCTCATACATTGTTTTGGACTCAGTGGCAGGATCCTCGTGTTGTAATTCCAGTAATGTTTTGCAGTTAATTGGGCAGATAATTGGGCAGCAAGTAGTACATTAGGGAGTTGCAGGAAGTTTACCTGTTAACATAAAAATTGTCAGGTGGAACAAGGTAAATAAAGTGTGTGAATGTGTGATTATTTAACAACTTTGCTGTCCCTTCTCAGACATGGACCGTATTGGTGGTGCCTTTGACAGAGAGTTTGGTCGCAATGACATGGCCATGTCTCGCAATAACTTTGGAGACTCTTTTGACAGAGGAATGGGTAAGTATAGATAGCATGCGCATAATGCCAGCATCTATACTGTCTGGTGCTGTAGTTGAACTCACCTTGCTAACATTTTGCTTTGTCACAATTTTCCTTCCTTATAGGCAACTCAATGGGCATGGACCGCATGGGCTCTGGAATGGACAGAATGGGTTCTGGAATGGACCGCATGTCTGGCATGGATCGGATGGGAATGGATCGTATGGACCGTGTGTCTGATCTGGACAGGCTGGGTTCTGGCTTTGACCGTATGGGTTCTGGTCTGGACCGGCTGGGGCCAAGTATGGACAGGCTGGGTACCGGCCTGGACCGTATGAGCTCCAGCGTGGACCGGCTGGGCCCTGCTGGCTTTGACCGCCTGGGCCCGTCCAGTTTAGAGCGCATGAGTGCAGGCATGGACTTCAATTCCCCAATGGGTGGCATGGACAGGATGAACACCGGCTTGGATCGCATGGGATCCAACTTCGACCGCATGGGTTCTGCTGGCATGGACCGCTTCCCAGCCACCGGGCTTGACCGCATGGGTTCCAACATGGACCGCATGGGGTCAACTGGTGTGGGAGGCCAGTTTGACCGACCAGCAGACATGGACCGTGGCAACTTCAACAACCCCTTCAGTGGAGCAGGTGCTGCTGGTCCTGGGGCAGGAGGAGCTAATACCAGGAAAGGCTGCCAGATCTTTGTCAGAAATGTATGTGACCTCTACTTTTTGCTAACATTTTATCAGGTGTTGTAATTATATATAGTAAATGGATATGGATTACCTTTGAGTAACAAATTCTTCATTGTGTCTTTGCAGCTGCCATTTGACTTCACCTGGAAAATGTTGAAGGACACCTTCAATTCTTGTGGTAAGGACACCATTTCATCTGTTGTACCAGTTTGGGGCATTTTAAGCTTTTTGAATTTGAATTAAATAATATAAGAATGTATTTGCCTTTTAAAACTACAGGAATTGTGCAGTATGCTGACATCAAGATGGAGAATGGGAAGTCCAAAGGGTGCGGCGTAGTTCGCTTTGACAACCCCGAGACTGCTGAGAGGGCATGCCGCACTATGAATGGTTACAGGCTGAACGGGAGAGAAATTGACGTGAGGATCGACAGGAACGCATAAACCATAAACGGCTTCATCTTATTTGTCCGATTCCCTCCTGCCCACTACAGACCTTCCAGATATTTTTGTTTTGTTTCATTAGATATTTGTGATGGTGCGTTGTCTCCACTTTTAGTTTCTGCCTGGATCAGTTTTTAGTGACCAAATTTTAATTTCTCCCCTTTTTATGATGCTTGTTTCTTGCCTTTTTGTGTAAGGTTTGTTAATAAACACTGAAACCTTCACGTTTTTCAGTCTTGTCTGTGATGTGTCTTATTTGCATCTCTAATGGTTCAGTCAACATAAGGATTTACCTTTACATGATGTCTTCGCAATTTACATACAGCCTTGGAAAATGAGAAATTTGAATACATTTCACAGTGGTGCAATCACATTACACTGGTAGACACATATGTCAGTCTGGCAAATCATGGTTGACCTAAGCAGTGCATACATGACAGTTGTCTTTATTGGATGAACTTGTCTCAGGACTACTGACTTTGTAGCCCATAGGAATGGTTGAGATTCTACCCCGTTAACAGGACCAAGTAGTCGGGTCCAAAAGCATAGTTGCTAACCAAGCAAACAACTTTGGCTGCAATGCAATTATCCATTGCCAACCAACTTAGTTGTTGTCTGCAACAGTGTATTATAAACAAACACGTCTGCGTAATATACAAAGTGTAATGTTGACATGTTTCTTTAAATATGTTGTCGGCGCAAATAATGGCTCCTCCTCCTAAACCACGTCAGAAGGTCAGCTGCCAGAGAGGTCATGGCTATGTGATCAAGATGGCGGCCTCCTTGTGTCGGTGTTATCAGGTGAGACTACCTACCCCAGACAGCTAATGTCTGATGTTGCAGTATCTAGTAACTACCAAGAAACGTTGTACCCTGGGATGCATTTTGTCGTTGAGTTTAATCATATGGAGTTTTTGTTGGTTTTAATTAGTGTCATTTTGGAGGTGAATCAGGCAGACGCGGATGCTCAGACCGGTGTGCTCTCGTGGGCCTTGAACTCAACAGTTTACCATAGCTAGCAAGAGTAGCAAATTAGCTACTTTCTGTAGGTAACTCGATTTAAAACCCCCCCTATTATCTTGAAGACTAACGGGGGGATCTAAAGCACATATAGATTTCTAGTGGGAACAGCGATATTAATCAGGCTATTTCTATTGGCGTTAAGTCACTTAGCTTGGTTAAGGTTAATGTCATAATTTCAGTTAACTTTAATATGTTAAATTTCTTGTCTGAACAACTAACATTAGCAAACGTGCTTACAACCGGGCGACTGTTAAGATATTTGTGCAATACATTTCTTAACATCACAGTGTTTTTCACACTGATTAACATTAACGCCATTCTCTTATTGTCCTGGCTTACTAGATATGTGTCAGAAGAAACTGTCTGCTCTTGTCCAATCGATCATACACGTCCCTGCATAACAGAGCCCACATATACAGAATATGTGGCTCTGTCACAAGTTCCTCACAGGTAAGAAAAAAAGGTTAAAGTTTTAAGTCAACGTCAAAAAGAACACCATATTCTGGACCTTGTGTGCAATTTCTTAGGAAGCGTTGTGGTTTCTTTAGAAACCAATAGTAATGTGTCCTACGTGTGTAGGTGCGGTATGGATCTGGTGGTGGTGGTCGCAAAGGATTCTTGGGGGAGTTTTTGGATAATATAAAGCAGGAACTCAGTAAAAACAAAGAGATGAAAGAAAGCATCAAGAAATTTCGTGAAGAAGCCCAAAAGTTGGAAGAATCTGATGCTCTCAAACAAGCCAGACGAAAATATGTGAGTAGTCACCATATGTAATCTTCCAACACCTTAACCATTCATTGATAACTTATTTAAGTCATGTGTAGTGTATAGTGTCAAGTGCTTTTTACCTTTTTTTTCTTAAAATCTGACTTTAGAAAACCATCGAGTCTGAAACTGTTAAAACATCTGAAGTGCTAAAGAAGACACTTGGATCCCTGTCAGAAACTGTCAAGGAGGTAAAATATCATCATCAGTGCCTTCACATGTGGCAAGCTTGTGTTTAGTATACTTTGCAGTTGTGCTATAACTTTACAAATATATGCTGATGTAAAGATGGAAGTATGACATGCAGAGCTAGGAGTTTGATATGTACATTTATCTTACTCGTGCTAAATTCTCTGGCAGCATGTTCAGTTTGTCTTTTTGGTTTTAGGGTTTGGAAGAGGTGAGTCGTACAGACCTGGGGAAGAAGATCAAGGAAGGGGTGGAGGAAGCAGCCAAGACTGCCAAATCCTCTGCAGAGACTGTGACCAAAAGTGGAGAAAAACTGGGCAAGACTGGTGCCTTTAAGGCTATATCACAGGTATGGCAACACCACTCTGTACTACACAGTGAAAAAAAACAGTTTAGACTGATGATTTAAAGAAACCAATTGAATAGCTTTGTATATATATATTTTGTTTTAAAGACACACCATACATTTTATGCTTTTTAGGTTAAATTACCAGCTTCGTAAAAGGGGAATGAAGGCTCTCTTGACTCTCTTTACGTGTTGCGGTTACTTGCAGTTTGATAAAAGCGCTCCAATCTCAAACAAAATTTAAACTGAATGAAACCATCTTACATTTGTTACCTTGTCAGTCAATAACTCTTCGAAAATGATCATCGGTTATCGATTATCTGGTTCCTATTCTTTGGTTTGCAAACAAATTCGCATTAACTGGTGAGAATTTACAACTTGTTAGTTTAAAAAAAAGTAGGGGGAGCTCTGTAGGTAAAAAAATAAATAAAAAATTCAGGCTTGTCTGGTATGGTTTTAATGGTATTTTAAAGGCACTTTAAAGGCACTTTTAAATTTTACCAGCTTGACAGTCACTTTGATGGTTAAATGGCTCATTATGGGGTGAATGAAGCCATCTACTGCTTTTTTGCAACACTTGCAGTTTGATGACGCTCGATTTCAACCGAAACTGAATGAAACAAATTGCATTTATTACCTTGTCAGTCAACATAACTTTTCAGAAATGATCATCACTCATTCCTACTCTTTGGTTTCTAAAACAATCCACATGCATTGGTGAGAATGTGGGACGTACTTGTTAGTCTTTAAAAAATTGGCAACTGTAGGGGGAGTGCCATAGAGGGGAAAATCAGAGGATTGCCTGGTATTTATAACCCCTGAAACTTTTGTCACATCCAGCAAATTACTCATCATGATCCAAGGTTCACATTCTTGGCCTTGTAAATTGGAAACAAACACAAGCGAAGACAGCTTGTCCCCCAAACAATAGCAAAACACTATGAGGAGTTTTTCAGGGATCTTTAGAAAGGAAGGGTGAACTACATTTCACATTTCTGGTGTGTTCTGTCAGATGTTTCGTTCAAATATAGTGTAAGATTCTTTGGAAAGAGGTGTCGGGTAAGAGATATAAACATGAATGTTAGCATAACATCACTTACAGGTCCTTACAGTTCTGTATTGTCTTTTTAAAAGCGCTGTCTTGTAAACTTAATTCTAGGTGGCAAGCTAGTTTTAAGTTTAATTTAAGTTAAAGTTACTTTTGATGTCCTGTGTCCTAACACAATCTTTTAGATGTATTTTTGAGTCCATTTTTGAACTTATGGATATCCATAAATAATTTCAAGCTTTTGCTTAACCAAGGACAAAGACCTTTCGCTGTATATTTGAAATGGGAAGTTCTATCAGACAGACCTCAGACAGTCTCAGATTGAGTTGAGACACTAAATAGAGACGCACTAGACATACTGCTTTTCCTCCTGCGCCCTGTGTGAAATAAGTGTGTGGAGGAGCATGTGACTGTCTCCAACATAAAAGAAAACACCTAGCCACACCATGGAACAAAATCAAATGTCAAGAAAAGTGATTAAGCACTTTGTCTGCATAGGGCATGGAAACTGTCAAGAAAGAAATAGACGACCTTGGACACAGTGGACCATACAGACCTCCAGCCAGATTGCGGAAGCGAAGTGATTTCTCATCCAAGACTGCTGGCTCCGAATCCAGAGTCTTTGAGGCTAATGAGTATGTCAGCTGCTGACAAGCCGTCTGTTTTTCTATGTGCTATTAAAGTTGACATCATGATTTGTTCGTCTTTAGGGTGTTGCTGTTTTCACCATGTGTAATGTTTGAAATATGTTGGAAATGTTTGTTTACCACAACAAAGCATTGAAGAGTACAGCTGTACTTGCTAAAAAAACTGTTACCACAGACCAAATCAAGATCTGCTTCAATGAGTAAAGCAGCTACAGGATGATTTCACATATCTGTACAAATGTGTCCTCAGGGAGGCAATGGGAGTTGTTCTGCACAAAGACTCCAAATGGTACCAGCAGTGGAAGGACTTCAAGGACAACAATGTTGTTTTCAACAGTAAGTGTTTTTGTCCTCAAATTATTGTAGTGCTAAGTGCAATTTGGTTCCAACTGTAAGGAACTATTAGTAGGTTGGTTTAGACACCTAGATTTACCTTGTAATGTGCCTGTTAGTGTGGGTTGTCTTTGACCAGTAGGTGGTGCTAAGAGTTAGCACAAAAACTTGAAGAGTGCAGTCAAGACTTTGAGTATGGGTGTGTGTGAAGTATATTAGTTAGTCTTTATTAGCCTTGCCCTAAAAAAGTTCAAATCCAGTAACAGATGATTTGTAAAGTGTAACAGGGTTTTTTAAATTGTGATAACTGTATTTTAGCATATGCATATCTTATAAAGTGTGTTGCATGAAGGGATGGAAATGGCAGGCACTATTTGAGTGGGATCTAATGGTTGCTGACTGTTCTGCTAAACGGTTTTACTGTTCCTCAAAATCTTCATTAACCTTGTGGCTAATGAGGTTTTACTAACGAGGACCCGGTAATGAGTACACCAGAGATCCAGTAGACCATCTGGGAGCGGTGCTGTGTGCCTCTAGTTTGGCAGGCTCCCTTGTCAGCTGTGAGGACCAAAGCGGAGTGAACGCACCCAGCCATTCAGCGAAGTGTCCAGTCCAGAAATGACACGGGCAATCAATCACAGCTTCAGTTTTGACACGAGGGCCTTAGCCGCCAAGGGCGCTCATGCATTTTACTTCTCAGTGGTCCACTTGCATTTGGTGCACGTGTTGATTCGTAAACACCCAGAAAATGGTTCGGTGAAGTAGCTGCTCCATTATTGTCTCAGTTGTCTTGAGAGCTGTTGAGAGACTAGTGTGTGTCTAAGGAGATGCTGGGGCCATACCCAGACATCAGTAGCATGCGGTCTGAAGGGATGGGAGTGTGCACTGGGTGTACTGACTCTCTGTTTTTCTCCTCTATAGGATTCTTTGAGATGAAGATGAAGTATGATGAAAGTGACAATGCCCTCATAAGGGCCTCACGTGCCGTCACTGATAAAATGACTGACCTCATAGGTAACTCCACACTTCTGCCTACAGTTGCTGCACAGACACTGGCATTAGAGCACTGATTTTGTGGACTGTGTGCCTGTAGATTGCTGATGTGAGAAAAAGTTGCCCTCTCCCATAGGCCTGGTCATGTCTTTCTGAAAGTAGGTGAAGGTATGATGTGATGTGATGAGATGGGATGGGATGTGTCTTGGCAGGTGGACTCTTCTCCAAAACTGAGATGTCTGAAGTACTGACAGAAATTCTGAAGGTGGACCCCTCCTTTGACAAGGACTCCTTCCTCAAACAGTGCGAGAAGGACATCATCCCCAATATTCTAGAGGTTAGTGTGGAATGAGCCTGCCTCCCCTCTCCTGCTCCAGAGGCTGGACATATGGCCTTGCATCATGTGTGTCTTAGTGGATTTTGTCATGCGCTCCAGCACACTTGTTTCTCTGTGTCTTACCTGTGTCTCTGTTTCATAGTCCATGATCCGAGGGGAGTTAGAGGTGCTCAAAGATTGGTGTTACGAAGCTGTAAGTACAATTTTGAAGGCTTAGTGTTCTTACTTATAAAAGGTGTCAAGGTCTCATTTCTGATCACTATTGATTTGCTTTTTTTGGCTTGTAGACCTACAGTCAGCTGGCACATCCCATACAGCAGGCCAAGGCTATGGGGCTGCAGTTTCACTCCAAGATTCTTGACATTGACAACATTGATGTGAGTGTGATCATTTGGAGCAAGTTTTAGAAATAACATTTGAACCATTCATCAAAAGAAGATTGTGCGCCAAGTCCATTATTTTGACACATTTTGGCTGAGTAGTCATGTCCCACCCTTATGATTCATGTAAAGAAAAAGCCTCATTTGTATTCTGGATGTTTCCGTCTGCTTGTGTTTGCCCTCTCAGCTTGCTATGGGGAAGATGATGGATCAGGGCCCAGTGCTGATCATCACTTTCCAAGCTCAACTGGTGATGGTGATCCAGAACCCTAAGGGTGAGGTGGTGGAGGGAGACCCGGTGAGTTCCTCTTCAAGCCTCTTATGAGTCAAGTTAGCATCTCTAGCTATCTTCCACCATCCATGAGCACTAAAATGTACCCTCTGCTTTAAAAGTTCACCATTTCAACACCTCTCGGATGCTCTCCTGAGTTTTAGGCCATTATTATTATTTTTTGCATTTACATGGCTGTTCTCAGAATATCAGGCTAGCTACTTAGGGTCTTCCAAAACTAGACTTGTGTGCAGCAGCTTGGAACTGAGAGCAAGTGCTAGAGTGTGACCAATGACCACAGCTCTGAGGAGTTGCATCATGATGACTGGGTGCTTCTCCAGGAGTGATTTATACACTCTGATCACCAGCTAGTTACCGAGCACAGTCGGCATGGACGTGCCCTTGTTGGAGCGAACATGCCCCGGTCACCTCAGGCATCAGCTAAATCCTAGCCGAGCCATAAATCTGCCCCCAGTGACCTCAGAGCTGCAGTGCTACTACATGCTGCTACGGGGGCATTTTTTCAGCGCCACTGACATTCACTGAGCAGCTCAAGGGATCTTTAGCACCCATGCCAAAAAAGGAACTAAGAGGCTGTAGGATTTATGTGGGTTTTCTGCTCGGCGCGGGCAACACAACCATGGCAAGTCGTCCGTTTTATTCGAGGGGCGGAAATCGAAGTGCTTGCTGGTCAGATATTCAGCGCTCCCCCACATAACTGTGGTGAATCAGTGCTTACTGTGAACACACACACACACGCACACACACAGAATGCTAAATTGTGCTAATGCTGTGACTGATTCTGATGCTAATGCTGAGACTCCCCTGTTCTACAGGAGAAGGTGCTGCGGATGATGTATGTGTGGGCGCTGTGCCGGGACCAGGAGGAGCTCAACCCTAACGCCGCCTGGCGACTGCTAGACATATCTGCCTCCAGCACCGAGCAGATCCTCTGAGAGTGGCGCCCATCCCATCCCAGAGGACACCGGGAGGGGGAGGTGGAGGGGAGGTGTTGAGGCTCACCAAGAGACATATGCATACACTGACACACGCTGTGGGCCCTATTGGCAGCTTGTAGTCACGCTGCCTCACCCTAATCTCGCCCCGGAGACCCACCATGGACTTAGGATTCATGCCCCGACCGATGGCTCCTTCAACAGAGCAGCCTTGCTGGAGGTGAATGGAGTTCCCCCCTCTCTCCATCTGCATTAACCAATCCACCCCTGGCGAGGCAAACATCATGAGCTGGTGTGAACGTGGATGCCAGATCCCCTGAGATGACTCATTTTGGCCAAGTTGTTGCACTAACAGAAAGGGTTTTTGTTAATTCTGTTTTTACTGTTTCAATCTCTCTATTTTTCCAGAGTGGGGAATTAATCAGGGATGCCAAATGGTTAACCACTTGAAGATATCCAAAAAGCCCTTTTTTCAATTTAATAAAAATGGACAGATTGTATAATGAACTAAAAGTGCAAATCCAACCCATTTATTAGCCATCTGTTTAATGGACATATGCCCACATGATTTAGAGAGGCTGTTTGAGTCAAATGTTCTGCTTTTTCCACTTGCCTTACAGTTAGAATGCTGGAATTGTTTTGTGGTTCTAATTGCAGATTCTGTGATCACCATAGTGCACAAAGCCTCTGTTTATTAGGCCTCTGCATCGCATTCATTGTCTTTTCTTTGGGTTCAGGTTACGCCAGTATAAAAGGACCTATGGCACTGCTGTGAGTGCAGTTAGTGTGTTGCTAAGTAGCCTACCTCTTCGCTGTGACTGGTGCTTAAGCAGAACGTCAGGAGACTTCCTTTGTTGGGATGTAGTCATGGCAGCCGGAGAGCTAGTTCTCTCACTCTGCCTTGGCCGAATGTTGTATGACACAAGCCGCATGAAAGCATGATCTATATGCAGGAGTGTGCAGTGGACTAAGCTGTTTCAAACCTCACCACCACAATGTTGATGCCTGATGGTCCTATTAGAAGTTCTTTGAACTCAACAAACAAAGATGTAAATCCCTGTCATATGCAGTCCATTTTGTACTTCTGGATTCAGTAAGTTTCATAATGAGGAATTTATGAATTTATGATACTCCCCCCCCCCCCGTCCCCTTTCTTTGGAGACTGCAAGGAGGTTTACTTTGTGTAAAAGCCTCTGGCATCTTGTGGTTTGCATCTGACAAGAAGAAGACCTGTTGTGGAAGATGTGCTGTTGTAGCCTCCAAGCACATTAGTATTCGTATGCATCATAAAGTCTAAAAATAAAAGCCAAATTGTGATGCATCAATCTAATCCCCTCCAATAAATTCAGCCATGGAATTCTGTAGTTGTCTGCTTCTAACAACCCAAGACAAATAATATTTTTTTTTACCTCCATCAAGGAGGTTATATTTTCACTGGCGTCTGTCTGTCTGTACTGCAAGGATTTGCATGAAACTTTTGGACAACATTGGTATTCGGACAAGGAACAGATGATTACATTTTGGTGGTGATCCAGAACCCTGTCTGGAATTTGTATTGCGCCAGTGACCCTATATTGCCTTGGTGGAGGTCTGCACTCTCCGAGTGCTTTTATATGAAACTTATTTCTGCAGTGCTGGATGCAGTGAGCTGGGCTGGGCCACACTGCTGGTGCTACTGGTGGTGGTACTGTGTGCAGGCAGGAGGCTCTGGCCACACAAGGACGGGTGCTGAATGTGGATCATCCTCTCCTCTGATTAATTACACTGGCCTTGGCAATGTGGGGGATGTCTTATAAACCAGCCAAGTGTTTGCCCATTGACTCATACATCCCCTGTGACGGCACAGCCTATTTCAGAGCCTGTCCCCATATGATGAATTCCGCCCCCCACCGTAAGCCTACAACACGTACAGGGGGGTGTGGTGCTGAGACTGCAGACTAGCCTGGGACCCTCATTGCTTAAACTGCACTGGCCTGGACACCACTCAAAGCAAAACAAGACAGGGGCAGATCCATCAGCCTGCTTGCCATACTACGGTGAAGCAGTTCAGTTTCAGGCCCTGCTGAGCTGAAATGTATTAACTGAGAAGATGCAAATGTCTTCTGCTGTCTATATGTTTAAGAATAGTTATGTACCAGTACATATTAGTAAGCTACCCCATAGCCACATAAAATAGAATATCGTCCACATGACATGATGTCTGGATCACCTTAATACCTGCCTTGAACTGAAGTTAAACATATAAGCCACATCCTGCTTTGTACTGCATATGCTGACTGTTCAGCCTATAGCATACAAGAGCTGGGGATTTGCTTCACTGCGTGCAGGCAAGCTGACTCTCAGTGTATGTAGTCTATAAATATGACTGTGTGAGATTGTTTGGCATGCTATGAATATAAATGGTCATCCTTTGAGGTTATGACCACAAAAATGAATTTGAATGAGAGTATTAAGGATGCAGTCTACAAATATTGAGCTGTGGCAAGTACGGCTGATCCTATGTCATAACCAGTGCTGTTAAACGTGTGATCACTTTTTTTTTTAAACTCCACATTTACTGTGACACCAAACAAATATTCATCAGTCACACATCCACTTTGATGTGTTAATTCATATGCTGCCACTAAGTTTTTCCAAATGTGTTCTCCAGTCTTCATCCTCTCTCGCTGCCATTGTCATGCACATGTCTACCCTAGTGCTTGCCCAGAGACCCTGAACGTGGAAGTAAGAGGATTACTTAATCTGCCCTGTATACTTCTAGAAAACCATATGCACAGGAAAATCTTTAGAGGATTCACATGCATGGAGCTGTTTCTACAACAAAAAAAAAGGTGGGAGTAATGAAACTTTTTTTATGACATCAACAGCTATTCAACAGCTCATTGGTCTGTTCAGGGTTTTGTAGTGGATGTTGCTGTCAGGGACAACAAAGCCAGACTGAAAGGCGTTTTTCTTTGGTCGTTGGAAGAAGACAGCGTGATTCAAGACGGATATGGACCGAGTCCTGAGTCCAATAATCACTGTCCTCCTAGCGTCAGTCACATGGCATCCAAGCACAGACATGTTAGCCTTTTATTTAGTTAGCCTTTTATTTATGATAATGGCTCTGGGCAGTACACAAGTCAATGTGAGTCCTAATTAAATCATGAAAGGCCATCTTTGATCCAGACAACATCTGGAGCATAGTTTGGTAATACAACTGATGGCCGACAGTGAACACACCAGTCTTTGTCTGTCACACACACATACAGAGAGAGAGAGAGAGAGAGACAGACACAGACATACACACTTATAATTAGCGTGAACTGTGCGCTGACCAGTAGCTGCCATCCTGCCATTTCCTCTGAGAGGTGAGTGGAATGTGCCGGCGCCCATACAGTGCAAATTAGGCCCTCATAGCAGGGCTATTTACAGAGGCCAGCCTGCCACAGGGGCTCTGTGTGGCTGCATACAGCCGGCTCATGAACAGCCTGCCCGACGAGGGCATTTGCGGACAAAGAGGCGCGTTCTGGCAGAACCTTTCCTAAATGAAATCACCCTTCCACTGTCTACACACACACACACACACACACACACACACACTGTCCTCCTAATTGTAAGGGCAGGTTTTTGGGGGGGGAGTTTTGGGAGTTGTGTCTTCTCGGAAAGGCTTAACAATGGCTAATTCTGTTTCTATTGATCAAAGGTAGGAGGCGTTTGTCTCGAGGGGGTCTGGCTTATGGTTTAGAAATGCTGAAGTGCTAGGCCCATTGTAAGCTTTGGGAGCCCCACAGTATGATGGCACATAACTGCTGCTTATGCATCAGAGTAAACTGAATGTTTGTACTGCAGTCACACCACACATTACAGTCTGCAAAACTATGTATAGGTTGTTTATTCTTTCAGACCTCAATATGGGAGAAAGAAGGAAAAGGTTGCATGGTCTCCCTATAATACTGGAAGCCTGGCTTCCAGATATGCTACAAATTGCTTTTTGCAGAAATCAATGTAGTAACAATGGCATGAAATTGAATTTCATGTGTGATCATCGCTTTCTTTAGCCACAAGTGCCAGACACAGCAGCATGTTGCAGAAAACTAGCATGAAGCCAGAACCTGTATTTGTGTGTGTGTGTGTGTGTGTGTGTGTGTCTTTGGGTGTATGTGTTTTCAGAACATGATGGAGTCTCTGCTCTATGCTGTGCTGCCCCCCCCCCCCTTAGCTATTCTGCCCTCCCTCCCATAGCCTGCCTCAGCCATGACAGATCACCTCACTTTTACCACAGGGGAGGCCCACTTACCCTTCCCTCAAGTGTTTGTTTGCTCACTGAAAATGACAGCTAATCTATAAGTGTAAATCAGAGCTGGGAGCCTGAGCCGCTAAGCCAGCCAAAGGAGGCCGTGGTGTTGTCCTGCCGTATCAGTAACCCTAATGATGCTCCCGGCTCCCAGCAGGTCCTGCCCTCACACCTCACACTGTGCCACCATGTTCTTCTTCTCATTACACAGCCTCCCACAGGACCCCCCCCCCCCCTGCACACACACACACAGCTCTCATTAACATGTGGGCCTGATCACAGATCCAGCTATGTCACTCAGCACTGCATCTCTTCTCTGCTTTTCTGTCCTTCTGTCCTTTCCTTCTCCCTTCTCTTCTATACACTGGTCATTTCCTCTCCTTCAATTGCCTCCCCTCTTCCATTCCTCTTTCTTCTCTTCTCGCCTTCTTATCATCACCTCTTCACTCCTCTGCTGATGAGTTTTCATTTCACCTCTGTAATCCAAGGGACCACAAAGCACACTACAAACCCAGCTGGAGATGTGTAAGTAAGCATAGCTTTAGGATTGAGTGCTATCAGTAATCACTTACAAAGGAAATAGATGAGGTCATGGAGACATGTTTTTTAAAAAATCAAATGATTTATTCAGCATAATTATGCATTACAATCAATCAGTCAAAGAATTCATGTTCACTGAAATAATAAGACCAGATGAAAGCGCAGAAGACTGTAATACATGTTGCTGACTGTGCATTAGCATCATATCTATTTTCATAAGGCATTCTCATGTAAAAAAAAAACCTTTGATAAACAGCACGGAGTTTACTGTACTTTTAACTATGCTGACTAGCAGAGGACAAATATTGCAAACAGCAGTGGCTTCACCCCTGAGTAATAGAGGTCATGGCAAAAAAGGTAGTCAGCGTGAAATATATTAGCCAGGAAAATGAGAGGGAGGAAGTGAACTGAAGTGACAACAGGGAGGTTATTAGACGAGTGTCTCAGAAACAAAGCTGAAGAGCGTGAGATGCAGAACCGGTCCAATTTGCTCCTCCAGTGGCAAGAATAGGATAATATATGAGCACCTAGTCATTCTATCAACGGCTTGTATAACTGCATCACTTATACTGTAACAACCCAATTGAATTGACCTGCAGATTTTTCTCCATCATAACCAACATGTCTATCGGATCACACTCTGTGTATCTTAAAATGACATGGCGTGATTTACTGTCAGAGCGAACCAGGGGAATTAATGAGCTGATGCAGCAGCATATGTAATCTGCTCACATGCTACAGCCATTATTGAGCAACATTCAAGCTATTGATCTCCATCTGTTACTTATTCCAGCATTTTCATGCACAGTGCAGTTGAGTGCACTGTATTATAAAGGAGCCTTCGCTCGGGTGTAATTCACATTAATAGTCCTTTTACATGCTCTTGGTGAATTATGAAACTGCTCCACCTTTCCTTTTCCATTTGAATTATTAAACACAGCCCAAACTATAATTAAAGTCATTAAGGGGCCTGGAGGAAATGTGTTTTCATCTGTTTATTCGTCTTAGCTTAGTCCCATTAGCGCCCTCTCTTCTCACTCTTGGCTTTAAATGAGTCTGTGAGCCTGTTTGTGTTTCTCTCTCCTTATTGCCAATGGCAAGGGCTGCGTGCAGTCCTCAATCACTAGGGTATTCATTTGTCTAAGCGTAATCAGTGTCATACATGACCCTGTTCCCCAAAGCAGACAATTACGGTGTTTTACACCTCAAAACAAAAGAGGTGTTCCTGTTTTCAAGGTTGACTTTAGTTTACTTTTTCTATTGTGAGTAGTTCAGGCCAAATTGTGCTGAAGGGGGTCGGGATGAAGGGGTGGGGGGAGTCTTCAGTTATTCCACTAATGCCAGTGACACAAACTCCCCTTAAATGGAGATGGTCTCACCCACACACTCCCAAAAGGCCAATAAAGATGCAGGAATAATGGCTAATGAAGACAGAAATGCATTATGGTCTCTCATGATGGCGTGAGCTGGGATTTCTATCATTAGATGCCACAGAGTGACAGATCGTAGGCAGACACTCAGTCTGAATAAACAGGCATTAGCCTGGCTAAGGGCTGGGGCTGGACCTGGCCTATGGAGCTCAGGCTGGCTCGCCAGGATTGCCAGGTCTAGCAGCGCTCGGGTCCTGCTCTGTGATGAATGGCTTATATTCCTCCGTAAAGCATATTAAAGTCAGATCTGATGATGGATCGCATGGCGAGCAGAGGAGAGGAAGAGATGCCGATGTGTGTATGTGCGTGTGTGTGTGTGCGTGTTGGGGAGGAGAGTTAGGAAGCCTAGGAAGCTTTTGATAAAATATGAAAGGGGAGGAAATTAAATCCTGGACAAAAATATCAAAATCAGTCTCTTTCCCCTCAGTCTCTTTTTTTGCTGCTGACTGATGAAAAGCTCACAGCTTCTTTGAATTTTTAATGTTCCCTCCACAGGTCTGCGCGTCCACTGTAGACTGAAAACTCTCTTGCAGAGGCATCACTTAGCATAACTTACATCTTAGGAGATATATGATCTCTGACTCCCTGACCTCAGACCAACTTTTGTCTCCATGCTAAAACACGTTGCCAATGTTTGATCATGCAAAATCGTCTCATGAAGCTCCATTAAACTCCATGAATTGGCTTTGTTTAGAACTTGGAACTTTTCCATAGAGGATAATCTCATCTGAGACTAAAAAATTGTCCATCGGTGTTGATCTTGCCATAAGATAGAGCAGAGAGCAGTTAGTGTGGGTTGTTTGCAGATGAGGTTTTTAAATGGCTTTTCTTTGGTCGTCAGACAGATTCCTCATCATTATCATCATGTCACCTTTGTGCAGTCATCTTTCAAACAATAATTACACAGAAAATGTCATTCAATTAGTTAAAGTGTCCGCATGGACTGTACTGTTATTAATTTCAAGTTGGTTTAATTTTCCATTAATATGGTATTTCACATTGATTTGCGCAGGCCCTTATTTACGACTTTGGTGGCGGTTTAGCTGAATATCTAATTTGCTGGATGATCAACCACACCCTGACATTTGAACTCATAGGAGATTCCATCAGAGCATCTATCTCACTGCAGGGGAGGCGGAGGTGATCCTCCACCAGGACCCAATGGATCCTGACAGTGCGGTAATTGGAAAAAAAAAAAGTTTGACCTCAGTGAATAGAGCCTGACCTTTGGTTAATTGCACATGTAGACTCAAACTGTAATTACAGTGTCAGCTGGAAGAGTGATATCACCTGTGAGGCAGTGCATATCCCGTCCAACATCTTGAGAGAGGGAGATAGAAAGAAAGAGAGAGAGGGGGAGGAGTAAACTACGAAGCTGGCCTTCTCTTCCGACTAATACTCCTTTTTGTTTGTTTGTTTGTTTATTTATTTATTCACTTGCACTGCGTACCAACAGCACATTTTTTATGTGATGTATTAGGGCTTAGGCAGCCCACTGCCTCTTTGGCCACACTCCACACTCATTCTTTATTAATATATTTATTATTCCCTCATTAATTGATGAAAATGATCAATCATGTTAACCGAATCCCAAATGAATCCTCTGCTGATGCTAATCAAGGGAGGGATTTAATTTGGGTGCCATTACTCAGCTGCCCAGACAGAGAGAGTCGTGTAAACGGTCCTTTCTCGCCTGTGTTGCATTTGCAACTCAACTGCCCACACAAGCCCACAGACTCAAGCCCAAATATGTTCACAAACTTCAACGCGTGATATCCTGACTGTTCAGCGACATGAATTTCACTCACCGACAGTTTTATACAAATTAACTGAGCATGGTGGTCACCCATCTGTGGTTATCTTCAGCTGAGTTTAGGCAGCGCACGTGATCTGAAAAGACATCGCTGGGACACGCTCCACATCTAGCCTCTTTATGACCATCTTGAACATTTCCTGCCAACAGGAAAATGACTTTGACATCAGTGTGCGCCTCAGATGGAAGTCACATGACTAACACGTGCGGCACGGCTCGGCTCGTGTGCAACTCTAGACGGCTATGTAATGAGTTGCCTTTTCCAATTCATTCACTCATGTCATTATTCTGAACATGTGTTTGGACATTGTCACTAATCCCTGTCTCAGACTGAGGTGTGGATATGGACTGTTTACTACCATTAGGCACTCATGCATAATTAAGATGTTCTGAATAATAAAAGTGTGTGCATAGCTCTGCCCTGCCCTCTGCTCATTCCCTCTCAGCACCAGACAGGCAGCTGCTTGGTGCTCACTAGGCATAGAGACATACTACATAAGAGAATGCATTTGAAAGTCATTCAGCTGAACTTTGTGTTTGTCTCTCTCCCATTCAGAGGCATCATTAAGTCCTCCACTACCACCCCCCCAACCAACACACACACACACACCACCACCACCACCACCCCAGACACCATTCCCCACTGAATTTTATAAGACTGACGAATGTGTTTTGAAAGCGGATCAATGGCGACTGGCCTTGCGGTGGAGCGGCAATCCCACTTTAGGACACCTGAAGATCAATGGTCTCACTGTCTGCTTATGGAATGATCTGGAAATAGCAGCCTCATTACTCAGACGGCAACTGTAGAGGTGCCACTGTCCAATATAGCACATAGAGATCCACAAGACAATGCCACACAGTTGCGCCAAAATTAGAAATGGAAATGGGATGGCTCAACATTCTTGGTGTGGAATCTTTGTTAGTAAACAGAGGGTGTTTGTGCCATGTTGAAGAGCCCTGCTTCCCCCTCCAGTGCCGTACAGTAATGAGGGATGAGCCAGAAAGGATGGCCTTGCTCAGATGGCCACAATGGCCACAGAGTGCCGGGGAGCCACTTTGGGTAATTACATAAAAATAGAAATCCTAATGGCCCGTGAAGTATAGGTCAGCCAGTGAGGGCAGGGAAACCTGGGCAGGTGTCACAGCGAGGCACTGTGTGATGTATGACTCCGGCCCATTGGATGGGAGAGAGAGGCTACCCAAGCGTTATGGCATGTCCCAGGCTTCCTGGCAATAACACCAGTGTCAGCTCTGGCCACTGGATTATGACCATGTGGCACAAAAAGACAATGTTGCATGTGACACCAGTTATTTTCACTTTCTATATAATGAGGTGGTCAGTGTAGCACTTGGTGGTTATAATTGGGCCATGCTTAGGCTCCAGAGAAGAAGTTGGATTCCTTAAGACGTTTTGGCAGAAAGTGGGTGATGTTTTGAGGAAAAAAAGATGATGTCTGTGAAGTAAAAATGGTGTTACATAAGGCGTAAATTCAAATTACATAATATTTAATCCTAAATGACCAACTTAGATTAGGTTTAGTGTGGAACTTTGAAAGCCACAAATGTAATGTCTCCACACCCACTCTCAAGGAGGCCATTTCAGCTGTCTTTGGTACACCATATGTGGACAAATGCACTTCTCCATCTTAAAGCACGGCACAACCATGGCAAGCTAAAGCAGACAACTTAAACTCAAGCATAGCTAATCCATTTGAAAGTCAACAATCCCCATGTTCTGTGCCTCTGGAGGAAAAACATCCCATCGGAAATGGGTGTCTGGCAAAGGAAGATTTGAAGCAAAGGCCCTTTGAAAGCCGAAAAGGTTAATGAGGTGTGTTGGGCACTCTGAGAGAAACACAATGCTCTTTACGGAAGAGGAAGCATGTGTCGCCCAAGGGGGGGTGGGGGCCATGATAATGACACCCCTCCGATCTCATTATCAAGGTTATTGATTTGTCGGGACCACCTGCATCCCTGAGCCCCACCACTACCCCCAAGGCAACTCGGCCACTCTGAACCCCACCATTCGGGCACTAGCTTTGGTCAACATACCCGTCACACACTCATATCATGGTCATGCTGACGGCTGACCCGCTCACTCGAGCTGACAGCATGCACACACACACACACACACACACTTACACACATGTTTGCTCTCTCACTCAGCCGACCTGACAAGTGCATTTGCACTCTGAGGGACAGATCCATTTTTAGCATGGCAGGGGGGCGGCAGCCAGAGCTCTTTGCTGATCTGTTCCAGAAGAAAATTGGCTTAATTGTAATTAACATTGAGGAATAGCTCTAATTTGTTACTCTCTCTCTCTCTCTCTCTCTCACTCACTCTGGTTGGCCTTCAAAGGATCAGAGAGTGAAAACAGAACTTCCCTCAAAGCAAAATTGTCTCACCTCTCTAAGCCTTCCTGGCCTCTGTTCTTATGTTGAAAAGGAAGCGGTTTAGCCTTTCATAAAATAAAAAAAACATATCAGCTCAATCTGTTTGCCAAAGCAAATGCAGAACAGGCCATTATGTGGATCTAATTATGGTGGCGCTGCATGCTACCTCTCTGTGTAATGAGGGAGTGGGAGCCCAGACTCATGCCCTGACCTGGCAGAGTTGGCAGTGCCCAGGCGGCTGCCCCAGCTGGGGCCTGGCTGCTGGGGGGAGGAGCTGGCGGGCAGATGGCACAGATGGCAAAGTGGCCACCTTCCCTTGGATAGAGGTCTGGTCAGGGAGCAGGTTATGGCTTCCACTGGCACTGCCATGCTGCTTTTGGCGGGCATGGTCACATGCAGTGGTAATCATGTTCTCTTAGCCTGCAGTCATGTGTACATTATAGCATACTATAGCCTTTCTATTTGAACTTGCAGACAGCTTTCCTACACTGAGCTTTTGTGGCCATAGAGACCCAGCCTTATTCCAGCTCTGTTAACAACTCTTATTAACAACTCTTATTTGTCATATACTTCAGGGCCAGCCTCACCTTAGGCTGGGAGGCTAGGAGGTTAAGTGCCTCCTCAAGAGCATTATGGTGAGAATTTGAACCCACAATTTCCAGGACATTAGCATGCTAGCTAGGTTCTGAACCACTTTGCCACCACCAGCTCTTGTGATGTATTGACAATGTCAGGATTAAATAGCATAAATGTGATACTGCCACAACCCAGAGCAAATGGTATAAAGCCATCTCTATATGGCCTACACGGATGGGCCTCTGTGTCTATGTCTACAAACTCAGGAGAAATTATTAGCTTAGCTGTATGCGTTAACATTTACATTAACATTTACATTTATGCATTTAGCAGATGCTTTTATCCAAAGCGACTTACAAAAGAGGATAACATTCAAGCTGCAACACAATGAAAGAAACTAACAAAGAGTGCATATTGCTAACATAAAACTGCACTATTTTAAGTTGAAAGTGCAATAGTGTAATAAAAAGTGCAGTATAAAAGAGAAATTAAGATGTTAAGTGCATTCTCAAAATTTAAGCCAGGAGATATGCAGCATTGGGGTCACAGAGGTCCAGACCTCCATCATGTTTCTGTCCAGTCATGAATGTAATACTTTCTAAAAATATGCGCTTGGCTATAAATGCATTGTCAAGTTTGTACAAAATGATGGACTATACACTTTAATGGCAGTTATCAGTGTCATTTAGTTGCTTATTTAATATACTGGATTGTTGTGTTGGTTGCCATACTGCACGGACATACTGCATTTTTTAATTCAGTTGACTCTTTCTGTTGTTCTGTCAGGACACAGCACTGTACTTTTAATTTGTAACAGTACATAACTTTTTTGTAAGGTTGTTTGAAATGACTGAGTGACATGGGTAATATGATTCCATAACCAAATGTGCAGTTACAGCATCTGCAGAAAGACTTGTACGTAACATTATGGTGGAACTGTAGCTTTGTTGTCAAGGTTAGACCAGGTTTCTCCATTAATTAGACTAAACGGATTCATCTAGTGGTCAAGGGAGATTAAGCAGTTTCTACTCGTCATATTTTACTGTCTGGGTTTTGGCCTGAAGGGCCTCCACTGGGATTCACTTGGGTGAAGTCTATAAGGAATGCATCTTTTTCAATGATCCTGTATTGACAGAGAGTGGGTCGACCAATCAGCCTCCTACAAATCTGCTCAGCAAAGCTTCTGTAAACTCTAACCAAAACCATCATTTGCAGCATACAGTCAGAGAATTATTATTTTGCTTGATAATTAATACTTTAAAGAGTTCAGATGCAAATCCCTCTAAGTAGGTTTGTGATAAATTTACAGAAATATATTTTATAATTTTGAAGTTTATTATCAGTTCACCTCCCATTGGATTGTTTTGTTTTGGCTTGATTTGTTTGTATTTGATAATAATATGAAAATAGAGATTTTGATAGAGATTACTTGGATATCATTATTAAAACAACTTGTAGCCAACATGTCACTGTAGTCTGACTAAAAGGAAAATTCACTCCCTGGTGAAGGAGGATGTTTCAGGGTCCTTCTGGGCAGAAATTAATATCCTCTGTATGTGTTATGGTATCAAGTTTGACCTTGAAATGTTGTCACCTAAAGGAATTTTTAAAGAGTTTCAGTTTTCATGTTCATTACATGTCACATAAGGTGAGGTAAAGAAGGTGTGTGAGTGCCTTTTGTCCTGATTGGTTACCAAATGGTGCCTAGATATGCCAGGGTGCGGTGCTTTAAGAACCGCTCTCAGTTGTTGTAAAGTAGATGGGCTCACTGCGCTGACCGGGGATGACGAGCACCTCAGCTCATTCAGTAGGTCCGCGAGCACGATCACAGTACCCGAAGTTTCCAGTCGTGGAACTTATGTGAAGCTGTACAACCGCCCTGGACAACTCAGCAGAGGTATCGTATGATCGACACCATATAACGTTTATGATTACGAATAGAGTAACGTCAGGAAATGATTACTAATATCAGATTCAGTTTGATTAAATTACAGTCTGTGCGTCTTTCAATTCTTTTTTCATATCGGAGGGCGATGGCATGCAAATTGATTGTCAGTGGCATTTCTAATTCAAATCATAATGTAGTGTTTGCACCGTGACAGAGGTATTGTGAACATGGAAATTAATGTGGAAGAAAGTGAATTGAGTTCAAATGTAAATACACATTAGCCTATTGTTCTGTCTTTGAGCCTCTTATTCGCACAAATGTTAAAGGCGTATTGAGAAATATTACATTTTCTTATTTTGTTCACTTTTACTTGAAATGTCTTTCATACTTCAGAAAAAACGATAATTTACAACATTAAACTGCTGCGTTAATTAGTAAGCTATGTTTTAGACACTAGACAAATGAGCTTGTGCTTACAAATGAAGTTTCAATAGAAATAGTAATTTTGTCAAATCAAAATGGTAGCCTATAATATTTATATACCGTTGTTAGGTGCGAGGATTTTACAATGTTTAGTTGATATTATTCTCTTTAGTCGGCTTTATCTAACTATTCAAACTAATGATCTATTTGCAAGAAGGAAAATGCTACTCTAGCCTCTACTCTTATTGGTCTTAAATAGGCTCGGAGGTTGTAAGAGGGGCGTGCGTGCCAAGTGTAACCGGAAAACCAAGATTTGTAATCCTCTATCTGATTGGTCTTTCTTGGTGGTTTTGTCGTTGCAGGTTCCCGGTGGATTCCTTATTGTTGGCTGTAGGGTAGAATTCTAGTTGTCTAATCTTATCTCCAGTTAAGCTATTTGGCATAATTGTTCCTGGTTTCGCCTTGTGTGTCTCTTGTCTGGCATGGGGGGAGTGAGTGCTTTAGAAGAAACTTACACCACTACTATCCAATTGAAATCTAAGGGCACTTGTCCCAGTGACAAAGCTATCAAGTAGATTTCTATAGCAGAAACAGTAATGAAGAATTAGGTCTTTCTGATGCAGTAAAATGAGATAGGCTTGAAAAGATGCCACTCAGATGTCTGTACTATTTTGTAGCAGAGTGACAATAATATGCAAGGTTGTGCCTTACAAGAAAAGGAGGATACCATCACCACCATCAGCATCTGCATTGTTTTTTTGTTAGTTTGTTTATTGCTCATGGGAACAGTTCATGCAACCATGGAGCCCTCTTCCACTGCAAACCCAGAGCCCCAAAACAGACTCAGCGTCTGAATCTGTGCTGGCTGTGAGGTGAGCAAACAGCTGCCTCTGAATCGTGTTGCATTGTATTACACCTGGTCACTATTTAATGAAGCCCTGTTGCCCCAGTTAGAGTAATGGGAGTTTTCTTTTTTTTGCCTCCAATCTGTAGCAGGTCTGGTAACACTGATCTCCTCTGCATATGTTTCTGTCATGTGTAACAAGAGACATTGATGACAGGAGTGTGTGTTCTCGGCTGTATCACCCCTAATACACACCTTGCACTGTTGTGGTTTGAAGGTGTCAGAGCTGGTTTCTATACTGTACTCCTCCCAGGTTTTGAATGACAGGAGTCTCTGACACTACCACTGATACCTACAGTATATAGAGGAGACACGTCAGACTTCTGAAACTACAGAACTGTGTGTCGTCATTATTTACAATCATGCCAGTTTGTCATTGTGATCTGTCAGTGTGGTCGAGACAAGCTGGCCGTGGCTTTTCTTAATGAGATGGGCATTCCCTAGACCTTTGATGTAGCCAGCAGGTGCATTTATTTCATTGCATTAGTGGGGGTTAGTGGAGGAAAACGGGAGATGGTTTTTTGACGAGAGGTTGATCTGCCTTGGCACACTTGGCCTGAGGAGAGAGCAACCGGGTTTCGATTTCCCACCAAAGTTTGCTCTTCAAATATTCATCATGGCCATAATCTGGAGCCATTTGATAATTGACACTGGGGTCTCGGTTTTATAATCTCCCCTCTTCATCTGTGGATGCCGAGTGCCATTAAAACTCGCCCTCCAGGCCGTCCGTCCTGAGCCCCGAGGCCATTAACTTTCATTCCGATTGGCTTCTTGGAATAGAATGTGCTGACTGTGAGGCGTGCAGTATCAAGCCACTCTCTTTTTCCACCAAGTTTTTCTGGTGAATTTGTCCAGTTCGCTCTTCTCTGGGCCTCCTCTGAAGCTGACGGGAGAGATATGCCATAATCTCTTATTGGTTATGATAACCTTCCCTACTATTCCAGATGCACGTCCCATTCAAGTCTTTATACTCCTTCTCTTTTCACCTCTAATCCTCTAGTGCTTCTCATACCTGGGATTTCCCCCTCTCCCTAAGCTCTAACATCAGCACTTCATTCTCACATATACCAGTAGGATTGAAGGACTGATGTATTTGTTGACTTGTTCATATCTCAGACTGCGCTGGTGAATATATAATTCATTTTTTGCCCCCACCCGGACACCCAGCGCTTTCTCGACTCTGCTTGACCTTTTTCGTGACATTTTCAGACAATGTTTGTGTCACCAGGACTGCTGTTGTTGTTGTTGTTTGTCATTGTTGTGTGACTTTGCTTGTTCTCTGCCTGAAGTTGGACTGGGCGTCCTGCAGAGCATGTAATATATATTCTGCCCCCTAATCCCCACCGGCTCCAACTCCTGCGCCGCGACAGGCTACTGACTCTCTCTCTCGATCCCCCTCTCACTCGCACTCAGTGGAGGAAGAACGAGAAGAGGAGGAGAAGGAAGAAAAAATGTGCTGTCTTTTGACTTTGTGAATGCTGACTTGTCTATATTCTACTCCCCGCGCTCCATCTCGGATTGCTCTGATTGATGTTGTCCGGATTCCATCTCTGAGCGGGGCCGCTTTGCTTGGGAGGGATTTTGGGTGGTGTCTCTCTCTCTCTCCATCTCTCTCTCTTTCTCTCTCTCTCTCTGCCGACCCAGCGGTTGTGCCCCTTCCGTGTCAGTGCAGCTTATCTGAGCCCCTGCCGGCCCATGTAGACAGGAGTAAGAGAGCAGGGGCGGGTGAAGAGGGGGGGGGGGGGGGCTTTGACGAAGAGCAGAGAACCCCCACAGTGTGTCCTGTCACACAGCCTCAATCAGTGCCACCTATGCCCAGACCTCACTCAGCTGAATATTTCATGCTGCGATTTGGGATGTAAATTAAAGATGGGAGCGAATGTGGGTTCTGTCCTGCCTGGCCATGACCTTATTCTTTTTGACCGAGAGAGGAATGATGACCATACATTGTCCTCCTCCACTGATGACCTCCATGTTTTTGTGTGTTTGCCCGGCAAAGTGTTTTTGTTTCTTATCCACATTCCAGACTCAAAAGAGACTTTAGTGAGCCCCAGCCATGATATCCATTTGAAACTGACCCTTGACTTACTTGGAGGACAGGCTGTGGTCTTTGGGCAGAGCATGGATTGTTTAAAAAGCTCTACATGCTCCTTATCAGCACAACAACTTAATGGATGCCCACAGAGTTCCCCCATTATCTAACAGATACAGTATCTGTGGTCCTGTGGGTCTTAAGCATGGTCACGGGCATATCTCAAGGAGATGCAGCTGTAAGAGAGCTGTGGAACTAAATTGGAATCCCCCATCGTGCCATGCACTGTTCCTGAGACAGCAGGAGCTTATTTCAAGCGCTCCTTGTTTAATTATACCCAATTAGTCAGCGAGTAATCCTTGTCAGTTGTGAAAATGGAGCCACTGATGTTCCATCAGCAGCACTCTGGGTGGGTCTGATAAGAGTGTGCGTGTGTGAGGGGAGACGAGGCCCCGCATTGTGCTGGTGTCGGAGGCAGATTGTCCCTCTTTTCTGCTGCCTGACAAGCATCCTGATAATGAATGTATTTCAGCAGGGCCAGCAGACGATTTATAATCTTTAAAGGGTGCCGTAATTCTCCTTTTTTTCTTTCACATGAGACTGAGAGGCCGATTTCTCAAACTTATGGGGTGTGAGGTGGGCCAAAGCGGGTGTGTGGAGATTGGAGTGGACATCACAGGCAAGGTAATGCATGAATATATACATGAAGAGGCAAAGCCTTTGAAAAGCTCAGCAATCTCCTGTGCATTTCCTCGGGACGTCTCCATCGCATCGCCGAGCGCTCCTGGAAGCGGAGACAGCGAGGCGTTTCATCTCACTATCTAGCGGGGCGCTGCACGGGAGAGGCACTGCGTCTGTGGTCCCACCAAGCAACTGGGACGTGTCAGAACTCTGCGTATTTAATTAATCAGCTTAATCTCCATTACCTTGGACTGCCAACCAGCATAAGTCAGACGCTGGAGACCTGAAAGTCACTGTCCATGAAGGGTGGAAAGTTCCTTGTTCTAAAAATATTCACGCTAATGGGCACAGACATGTGTACGTCCAATATGCGTGTGTGTATAGAGTGTATATAAACATAGCTTTGATTTTCTGGAATTTCAGGGGGTTTGTTTATAGTTCAAGGTGACCTGGGCCCACTCCTCATTACATACTAGCTCCTTTTCCTTTGGAGCCAACCCTGTTGAATGATGAATGAAAGCAGACAAACAGAAGCATATCACTGCAAGGATGGAGAGGGGAAAAAATCAAAGAATCACATCAATACATTGCGTGATGGATGGCATCAGAATCATCTTTCTGGCAATTCCACATGTGCGCATGTATGTATGCTTCTCTGCTTCCTACCACCGGCAACATTTATTCTGATCAATGTCTCAGGCTGTGCTGCCTTCCATGCTTTGAGAATGCCTTGCATGACCTTTGTCTAGGATCCCATTTTATCTTCATCAGCACCCAAATGTGAAGCGTTAATTTGATTTTGCCCCACCGAGAGACATTTAGCCCCCCCAAGAGCATCTGTTTTATTTTGATTGTGGCCTATAATTGGTTTTGGAAGTTGGAGAAAGAGCAGGCAGGTGGAGATGTTCTCTTACAGAAAAAAACTGCAAAAAAGCAGCAAATAATGACAAATCAAGGCGTTCTTTTTCTTCAAATTACCATTCTCTTTAGGTCGAGGAGGGGTGGATTGTGATAAGTCTGGGCAACCGCCTGTTTCCCCACCGTGCGGACAGCGCATCCAGTAATGCGGTCCGTCCTAATGAAAAGATAGCTCCGGGCCAGGTGGCTTGAGGGGACGCAGGCCATGCATGAGGTGTGCGTGTGTGTGGGCGTTATGGGCTCATTAAAGGCGATGCATTTCTTCATTTATTCGGATGAACTGCGACTCCATTGGTTTGACGGATCTGCGAGTGCGGGAAGCCCCGGGCGCTCTCAGCCGCAATGTGGTTTGGGGGACTTGATTGAGAATAATCCGTTTCTCTCTCTTCCCCTCCTCCTCTCAGCCACCTTTGCCTCACTCGAAAGGGCTTTAATAGGTACTGCTGAGAGGAGACTGAAAGACAGAGGAAGAGCTAGAGAGAGAGAAATGAGAGAGAGGACAAAAAGACAGCAGTGAAGTTGAAATGGAGAGGCTGCGGTCAAGGCAATGGTAGAGAGCAGTCTCTGAGTATGACCTCATTCTCACTCACTATATCTTCTCCACATTCTCCTCTCTTATGCACTCCACCACCGATGGACGTGGACAGGATTACTGGTTCACTTTTTGCGAACACCCAGGAGCTTGTGACTGGCTATATGTGGGCCTTCTAGCTCTCCTCTCCTCTTTAGAACTAAGCCTTCGTTGCATACCCTTTATAACTAAAAAAGAATTAAATATTGTAAAACAAGCGTGACGTTGATTTTTCTTCATGGTTATCGCACAGTAGTAGGTATATTTGTCAGTGCTGTGGGTAGAACTGAGAGTTATCCTGTATTTACTAGGTTATCCAATGAAGTGTGCAATGTTGCACTAGATGCGCCGATGACGTATTGGGATGCAGTTTGCTGTGAATAAGAGCGGACATAAGCGCATCCGTCACTGTACACCTCACGATCCCCGACCACATTTTTGGCACAGCAGCTGCATCTGTGTAACATAGAGCCTATTTAAGACAGTACTCAGTGCTAACGCAGGTCTAATGATGGACCCTTCCCATGGAAACTTAAGGTTTGAGTTTCACGTTGAGAGCTGATTGTGTATCAATCATGGGATGAGCTTGGCCGCTCGCGCGAACGTGTGACAGGTGATTAGTTAAATGTTTGCCGTGGGGTGAATTCAATCTTGCCGAATGGTCTTTTTCGGTTACACTTTGTCTCTGTCAAGTGCTGCGAAGCATCGGCCGTACTGTCATGCAAATGCTGGTACATGCAGCCTTGTGTTCTCTCGGGCATTAACAGGCAAGGATTGGTACTCGCTCCTCTCCTCTTTGTCCCTCTTCCCTCCCTTCTCCTTTCTGTCCTTCATCTCCTCATTTTCTCATTCTCCTTTCATCCCGTACTAGAAACCATGATTTCCTATAGCAATACCAACCAGCATTTCAAATGTGGTTGCCATTTGAGATGTCCTTCCAGCTGTCTGTGTTAATTGACTTGTGAGCCATAGGTGGCAGAACTAATTAACAGGCATACAGGCTTGGATGCTTGGACAGTGCAAGCCTAGGGCAAAAACACAATGTTTTTGTTGGCGACGTTGTTTACTTTCTCTAAATTTAATCCGGAGTTGGACTCTGTGGCGTCGCCATGTGCCGATCATTAGGTGGCCACTGTGGCGTGAGTTGGCATGTGCAGCTGTGGCTGACAGCTGGCATCAGCTGCTACGGATGAGCATCGTGTGCGGCACTGATGATGTGGGCATTTGGGCTATCCCAGAGTGCACCCGCAGCCCGCCAGGGGAGGGATGTTTTCCTGGCGGAGCTCCATGTAAAAGTATGCTCTGGGCAGAGAGGGAACTAGGGCACTAACGCTCGGCTACATGCCCTAGTTTCATGTGTTCAGTAGGTGATAGCAAGAGTAGTAGAAGTAGTAGTAGTCATGGGAAGAAATCCCAAGAATGAGAAAGAGCACGATAGAAACCCAGCATTCGGTGGCAAGAGGAAGGCAGTACAGTAGTGGCACGAACCCAAACCACTGGCTTGTGGAATGGAACTGAATATTTCCAGAGGCTGGCTTACTTTGTTTTTTTTTTTGTTTTTTTTTTAATAACGCTGTGGAATGACAGACCCACAATCTCAGTCATGTCTCTTCACACTCACAGGGCTCTGATGTAATAGCTCACCAGCCCGTGCTGGGCTGCCATCTGCTTTCATATATACGCCACGCAGGCACTGGCCCCGTGCAGCCAATGTGGCCCTCGTTCGAACGCCGAGCTAAACTTTCACCCCCGCCCCCTCCCCTGCCATCACCCAGTCAGGAGGGCAAATCACCTTCCAGAACATGCCTGGCATGACTCCACACACACACACACACACACCTTCTGTCACCTGAAATGCTTGCTTTTCTCTCTCTCTCTCTCTCTCTCTTTCTCTCCATCACATTTTTCCATACACTTTCATTGGGTCAGAGGTGCCAGAGCATGCACAGGGCTCACCTGGTGTGAGGGAGGTGTGCAGATATTGCTTTCAGATAGACTGCAGTGAGTTATGGCTGTGTGCAGCCACTGACACCTCAGCGATTAAGTCTCATTGATTAAGTGGCGGGGCAGCACACTGGGAGAAGGAGAGAGATAGATGGAGTAAGACTGAGGGAGTGTCATTGGAGAATGTGTGAAAGAGAAAGATGGTGACAGTGCTGTATGAGGTTGTTTGATATTGGGTGGAGAGGATGCAGGTGAGGAGTTGGTGTGTCTTCATGTCTGCCACGGGTACTCTTCAACCACCATTCCATCTCTCCATACGCGCATCAATACAGCACTACAGCTGTTTATTTAGTCCATTTGTTTCTCTCAATCTCCCCCACCTCTCTCTCTCTGACTCTTCTCTCTTTCTCTCTATTTCTCTCTCTCTCTCTTTCTCCTTTTGTCTCCATAGACCATGGGAAGCACTCATCATGCGTCACTCATTGGCCTCCCTATTCTTCTGGGAGTTTGATAATGGGCCCGGCATCATGTTATACCTTTAATTTGAAACGCAATCAGGTGTAGAATATGTGACTGTGCATTATTCATGCCAGGGGATATTTGATTTCAGATTACAGCTGCTACTCCTTATCCGGTAAGCAGATGTGTTCAAAGGCCTCTCATCAGACCACTCATCAAGGTTTCTGTCAGACAATAAAAGGTTTTAGTGTTGTACAAAATTAGGCAGCTGCTACATTGTCCTGAGAGATTTTAAAAAAGTTGATTTTAGACAAAAGGACAGTGAATAGCTGAGGGTATATTTGCTATGTTTTTTGCCGTGCCTAACTTGACTAGACTAGACTGTCAATTTTGTTGTTTGTTGTGGTGGGGATGAATCATGACTGAGCAAAGTGCTTTGATACCAGAAGGATACGTTTGGAATGATGTTATTCAAACTGAATGCTGACTCTGAAAACGTTCCTTTACAACACACACTCACACACACAAGGAGAGAGCAAGACACACACACACACACACACACATTCACAGACACTCAGAAACCCAGCTCTGCCCCAGAAACATTGCTGTGATGAATGCTTTTGACATTTCCAGTATCAATGTTTATGTGTTTGTGTTCATCATCTTTAATGTTCTTCTAATGCTGCCTGTGATCATGTCCCAAATAACTGTAATTAGATGTAATGTCAGTGTAATACTAAGTGGTGTGGCTGCGAAATGTCAAAATGCCATTAGAGCGAGCCGGCTGGAGTGGAGTTGCATCCTGTTTTTGTCTGCGGCATGGGAGTGTTATTGGGATGGAGATTTAGCCCACTGCAGTGCAGAGTGATTGGGTTACCCAGCCAGCTCCTGTGTTTCTGTTCTCTCAGGGCTTGCAGAGGAAGGAAGGAAGTGAGGGAGGAGGAAGCCGTGAGAGAGAAAAGAGGAGTGACAGGCGGCCCCGGCTCTGTCACCGAGCACCGGTACCTGGCACCCCAACCCCATCTCCGCCTGGCTTCTCTCCAGGGTCCCTGTGCCTCAGCGCAGCAGTGAGGCCCTAGTGGCAGCAGTAGCAGCATCATTGCCCAGCGCCCAGATCCTGCCCCCCACAGCCCACAACCCCCACCTGTGGCTGAGCACGCAGCAGAGCAGACATCGGTAATCATTTCAGTTGAAAGCAAATACAAGAGGCTTAGCCAGCAGGCGCCTCCAGAATGATGCAGCAAGACAGAGAGAGAGAGAGAAACCGAAACAGACAGACAGACTGAGACACACAGAGAGAGACAAAGAGAGAGAGAAAAAGAAAGACCAGCAGACAGAGAGCAAGAGAGAGGGAAAGAGGGAGAGAGGTGTACTTCCTGTCCATCGCCCCCCAAGGCTAATGCATCAGTGCTGTTACTCCTCAGACAGCCCCCACTAATCACACCCTCTCACCGCCTCCGCCACGGCAAATGGCTTGTTTAGCGGCTCACGCTTGATGGACCATTGCTTTTAACGTTCCCAGAGCATTGATCCCCTGCCCTCCATCGATCAGATGACGTCTGACGCCCTACTCCTAAGACCTCCCATTTCAGTAAAATAAATAGAAAGAAAGAAAAAAACATTGGAGGCTATCAAACACTAAATGTGTTGGCAGATCATTTGCACATTAGCACACACACACACACTGTCCTCAGTGTGAATTAGCATTGGGCACATAGAATACCTGGACGCCTGAGTCTCATCTGCAGCCAATTAGCCCCCACTGAATGATCGTTTGGGGGGCAGCAGGCCCATGCGCTGTCAGTGCATGTTTATGTATATTGGCGACTTGTTGTGTCATGTTAGATCGCATCGCCCTACATTGCCGGAGAGAGATTTGAAATGGCAGGTCTATAATAAACAGCCTCATCACCTTATCCTCCTGTGTGTGTGTGTGTGTGTGTGTGTGTGTGTGTGCTGAGTCCTCCCAGGATTGCTCCATTTTTTGTGATGAAGGTGTGCTTGTGTGTGACTCTTCCTCTCTCTGCCTGTGTGTGTGTGTGTGTGTGTATGTGTCTGTCACAGTGTTAAAGAGGATCATCCTGCAGCGTCATCGTCCGGCAGCCGGCAATCAATCTGCCCGTCTCTCCAGACTCCCTCCACTATCCTGTGCCGCCCCCCACCCCCCTGCCCAACCTGGCCGCCGTCTCCCTGCACCCCACCATCCCGACGGTCTGCAAGTTCTGCCGCTGGCCCCCTTGGAGGATGAGCGATGTCCCCACGCTGGACTTTGAGCTCTTCTCCCCAGAGCCGCTGCTGCACGTGCCCCCCAGCAGCGCGCCGGCCGCTGTGGCGGGAGACGCCGAGCAGAAGACGGCCTTCGCCTTCGTGGGCCTCCTGATGCTCTTCCTGGTCTTCCTGCTGGTGCGCTGCTTCCGCATCCTGCTGGATCCCTACAGCCGCATGCCAGCCTCTTCCTGGACCGACCACAAGGAGGGGCTAGAGAGGGGCCAGTTTGACTACGCGCTGGTGTAGAGGTGGGCGGGGGCGAGTTATGAGTGACCCAAGCCCATGTTGAAGCCTTGATCTGTGCAACAGTGAGGGAAGTGGGGGTGGTTAAGGTTGGGGATTGGGGTAGGGATATAGGGGGCAAAGCCACTCTCTGCTGCCAGCCTTGTAAGGCCCATTTCTCTGGGTGAGGTGTCGTGACATGCGTGAGTGATTAGGGTCAGACAGGCGGCAGATGGAGCAACTGCGGCTCCTTGGGTCTTTTTTTTTGTGCTCCTTCCTAAATGGTGATCTCATCGATCAGCCAGTGACTCTAACACCTCACCATGTCAAACAACACATGATCACAGCCATGAGACTGAGGGAAGGATCCATCACCTGCAGCTGAACTCAAACACAACAAACACAGCTCCTTTTCAACTGCTACATCTCAGAATTAAATCCTGATGTCTGACACATTTCACTTTGCTAAATGTTTCATCATATTCTTCTAGTTGATCTTGATCGTCTCTAACAGGAAGAGGTAATGTTAAGGTAAGGTAATGTACCAGAGGATGTTTAGCACTATATTTAAAGACCTTTGTAAATTGTGGTATAATGTTTGTGTTTACATGAGCAGCTTTCCCTTTAAAAAAAAAGACATCAGAAATGTGTTCCTGTCTGTTTTAACAATCTTTTAGGCTTTTGCCGTTTCATGTGTCTATTTAACTGAGAAGCCATATACTGTATACTTGATGGCATCTCTCATGTTATTTGATTGCTTTTGTTAGCACTAGTCAGTCTGTTATGCTTAGTGTGAACCTGCAACTTTTAGAAACTTCAGAAGTACTTTATTTTTCTATCCTGAGAGTCATTCTTTTTGCTAATGTGCTCTCTCGTTCTCTTTCTCTCCCTCTCTCTATCTGGTTTGTACAGATGCTCTTTAATCTTGATTATTGACTTTAAACTGTAAATGGAGGCAGAGCAGATTGTGTCGCTTACTGTTGGTGTTTTAAAGATTTGTAAGTAGATTGGATATTTTCCTAATGATTGTTTTTTTTTTGCTAAGCTGGGTGAATTGTGGTAAATAAAATGGGGGTTTCTTCATGTAGTGTTTTCTAATTTCCGTGTGTGAGGGTTGAGGTGTTAGAGAAGGTGAATTAACTTCCCCCATCAGATCAATACACTATTTTGGAGTGCCTTAGTCGGCTATCCTCTAAATGAGCATTAATTGGTCTCAACCGTTCCCAACACAAACAAATGCAGAAACATGTTGAAAAATATAACCCACAAGTTTTATTGACGGTTGATGGTTCTGATAAAACTTTACAAAAAAATGATTGCAGGTTACTCAGCCTTGATTGATGTATCTGCCCTAATCCATGAAAAGAACGATCTTGTGATCATGTATTTTTTCTCCTGTATAAAAAGAGCCGTTGACCTCACAGATAGACAGGATCTAGAGGATGCTCTGTTTGGCCCTCGTCATTGATAATGTTATGGCTCAAAAATTAGTCATGGAAACCTTGGAGTGAATAGGGCCTGTGTCCACTACACCATCCTGAGCATTACTGGGAACAAACTGACTGATGGCAAAGATGTATTTCAAGTTTGATGCTGAAGCTGAAGTACAGTACGTACACACACACACGCACACACATTCTTTTACATGTAGTGGCAAATAAAATAATAATCATAATCATAATCATAAAAAACAAACGAAACAAAACAAAAAAGATACAAAGTATACAAAGTTTCCCATGGTAAACAAAAAATGGTTAAAATGCATAAATATAGACCAGGCTGTTCAACAGTGCAGTAACCTTGATGTTCAGAGTTGTAGTGTCCATGTTATTTAGCACCAGAGGCTGAAGATAGATAGAGAGAGAGAGAAAGAGAAAGAGAGAGAGAGAGAGAGAGATGCTCTTTGGATGCATGCGAGAGGGACTGGACCCTTGTGAGAGTTTACACTGATTCCCAGCAAAAAAAAGGCTGATCTCAATTTTTCCAGTCCCCAGCACTGGGAAATACAGTATGGAATTCTATTCCAGTGCAGGTCCCTGAATCTCACGTTTGGCGCTGATTCTAAAAGCAAGTGTTATTTGAGCTCTGCAACTCCTGAGCCAGGAGAGTGGAAGCGTTACGTAAACAGTGTTATTTATCGCACCGGGCCCTCCTGTGATTGGTTAACGATGCCAGCTGACTAGTCTGTGATTGGTTCTTTTTTTTTTTCATCTGAGCAAAACAGTCATCAGCACTTTAAGGCCTTCAATGTTGTGTTTACAAGTAAGTGTTTCTGGCAGCCGTGATGCTCCGCAGACCATTTTCTTTCCTTTCACTTTAAAATATACAATTTAATTTTCAAGAAGCAAGTTTGGTATACTATTGGTTTTCAGCATGGAGACATTGCAAGAGACAGACACAAACACGTAACAAAGAAACAAAGGAAAAAAAAACACTCTTTATATGTCACTGTTGCAATCAAGAATCGAGACTGCAGTTTCTCTTAGTACAGCGAAAGAGTTGCAATGATTTAGCACCTTTTCTCTTCTTGAGAAAAAAAAACAATAACATGATGATGTCAGGTGAAAGCTGACTCGATTGATTTCTGTTTGTCAGTGAGGTTCAGTGCTTGCCTGTGCATGTCCCCCATCTGTAATGACTAGTGGAATCGTCTGCTTTTTTTGCAGTTAAAACCAACATTTGTAAGTACCTGTGGGTTGAGGCTTTTGTGGTAAGTCTAGCTGATTGTACTTTTTAAAAGGTTTTTGAAAGTTGAAGCTAAAGTTTTTACGGCTTAAAGGTGGTCTAAATGCCACAGAACACCAAAGGGGGTGCTCAACCTGCTTCTCAGAACGTCAGCTGTCATTTATGGGCTACATTACTGCTGTGCTCAGAGGCCCACCCAGCACTGGACGTAACCTGCTGCCATTTCGTGGAAGATCTCCCTGATAAAAAAAGTCAAAGAGTTGTTTTCAGTGCATGATAATAAAATACAACTGCAGCACCATAGGACTGACGTCCAGTCGTAACTCTCACATTTGGACTATGCGGGGGTGGGGACAGAGAGGCCCCCTGCTGTTCACATACAGTACTACAGCACAGCAACGACATGACCGACACTCGAAACAGAGGAGATGAGGTAACAGAGAGGGGACAGCACAAGCAAAAACACAGGAAAACAGTACATGGAACAGTACAAATCTGCCAAGATTTCACCCCCTTTACAAGTCATCCTTATTCTATCCTCTCTGGAAACCTGAAATTTGACGATTGCTGCAGTCCTTCGTGTGAATGTTTTTGTTTCTTATCCTTAAACAGCACAGTACATGAACATACATAGAATACTGAAGAAAGCAAGAGTGTATTCTTTCACCCCAGTGTTGAACAAGATTACAGAAAGGTGAGTGGCTCTTCGGACCATCTCGTCATTAACATGCTTCTTTTGTACAAATTTGCCCCTCAAAAATCTTCTTTTAGTTAGTAAACTCCTGTACTTTTTCCCCTCTCAGTTAACAGCAACATTCTCTTTACCTTAAAACTTCAAAACCCCACAACTGTGCATTATGGGACTACTGATGAAAAAAGTCATCTCTTTCCTTGCTGTCAAAAAGTGGACACGTGCAGAAGCCACATGACCTGTCTGTAATCTGCTTACTTTGGTATTGATGGGGGTTCAAGGAATAGGGTGGGGGTGGGGGTGGTTAAAATGGGCTTAAGGGTAACAAATAAACCAACAAAACAAACAAACAAAAAGTGGTAGGTGGTCGACTCAGTTTTTAGGCCTCTGCGCCCTGTTTGGGTAGTATAAAGGGTTAAAGGTGTGGGGTGGCAGGGGTGAGGGGGTGGCAGTCCTGGGCCCGCTGGGGCTGGGCGTGGGTGGGAGCAGGGCTCAGTGCAGGTGGATGTGCAGCTTGATGCGCAGCGCATCGCCAATCTCGCCCAGCAGGTAGTCGTTGTCGTGCTGGTCCTCCAGCTGCCGCAGCTGGCGCGGGCCGTAGAGCGGCAGGCTGGCGATCTCCAGGCGGTAGGAGCCGGGCGGCGGTGCCTTGCGCCCCAGCCGCAGCACGCTCTTGCCGTCGCGACGCTCCTGCAGCCGGAAGTAGTCGGAGCTGCCGCTGGCGTGTGTGATGACATAGCGCACGTGGTGCTCCAGAGGCTCCAGGGCGGGGAGGAGCTCCAGCAGGGGCTCGCGGTTCTGCAGCAACGCCAGACTCAAGTTCATGGGGATAGCCTCCTGTATGTCCACACTGGCCATGCTCACATGCTGCTCCTGCAACACACACACACACACACACACACACACACACAGACACAATGTCAGACAGGAACTCACCCCAAATCCGATAATTCAACCAAGTAACCAAATGAGAGACTAGCAGATGAGAAAATATTTCATGCCAAACTTATTGCTATACCATTACACTAGACTCCATCCAAACATTTCATGGAGGCCCTAGCTTTTCACACTTTCACTGAAACGAGCAAACAAGACAAAGCCAGTGAGTAGCAGGGCTCCTAGGGACACCTGGTTTGGATGAAAGTCTACCCATGGAGCACTGCTGGAGTTCAGACGTACCTGTTTGTCAGCTGCGTTTCGCCTGTGGCGGCCGTTCTTGCCAGCGTCGCCATTGATCTTGCACTCGTAGCAGGCCTCTGGAGAGAGGCTGTCATCACCCTCACCCTCAGGGCTGAACTGCCCTGGGAAGCCTGCTCCAGTGATACAGTGTCTGAGATGGTGAAAGAGAGAGACAGAGAGAGATAAAGAGAGACGGAGGAGGAGAAAGATGATGAAATGATACGAGAGAGAAAAGAAAGAATACAGAAGGAGAGAAGAGTGGAGAGGACACACAAGACACAAGGGGACAAAAAGAAAGAAAATCAAAAGAGTTGTTTAACAGATGACATTGAGACAGGAGTCTGTACCATCTGCAGGTGTGCTAGACATAGTAAGCATTCCTGCTGTGGTTTACAGTATTTCACAGCACTTTTACTGTATTTTACAGTAACACATTCACATGCATTAGCCTTTCTGCATTTACATGCATTATCCACCACCCCCAACACCCCTCCCCCTTTCAGTGGACACCTTTATTTTTCATTGCGACTTTATACATATTCTCAATAGTATTTACATTCACATGTCTATAATACATAGAAAGTGGGGGTTCATATATAACACACAGAAACAGAAAAACAGCATAAGACAAATGACAGACAAACAAGATAGTGGGACTAGACCACACTGTGAGGACAAGACAAAGAGACAGACAAGAGCAAATGCTGGGACAGGGCAGATAAGTAGTTAGTGTTGGAGATGCTGAAGTGGTCAAATAGGATGTACGCAGTTACAGGCTAGGTTTGATTGGATTTAAAAAAAGGTTATGAATGGTTTCCAGATATATATGCATTATCGCATCAATAAAACTGAACATCCGCTGGCTGGTCCTCACCCTTGTCCTGCCCTGTAGTAGCCTCCAGGACAGCCACACAGGTAGCCTCCGTCTGTGTTGGAGCAGCCGAAACTGCACGGGTTGTTGCTCGTGGCGCACTCGTTCACATCCTGGCAGCCACCTTGGTCAAAGTCGAAGCCCGACGGGCACACACACTTGAAGCTGCCCAGGGTGTTGTAGCAGGAGGCTGAGCCACACATCTGGTTGCTGGCGCACTCGTTCTCATCTGTGCAGGAAGATGAACACACATGTGGAGGGTGAATATTAAAAAAAGGCACAACAGATTCTATTTTAGGCATGGCATTAGGCCGTTATTCTGATTGGTGCTGGAGAGACAAGCACAGGAACAACAGGAGAAAGGCAGTAGACAGAGAGAAAGAAGAGATGATGGAGAAACCAATTGCACATGGTACTTAGAAGCAGATGTGCAGATTAAAAAACAGCAGTGGAGTTTTCTGACAGACAGACTAGTGGTAGTTATGGTGCAATGAGGCTGTTGTCTGGCTGGGTCCCGTGCTGAGAGAGAGACTCACCCACACACTGGTTCCACTGGTAGTGCTGCACGTAGCCCTGAGGGCAGCCACAGCGGAAGCCTCCCAGCATGTTCTGGCAGCCGTGCTGGCAGCGGTGATTCCCTGTGCACTCATCCACATCTGAGGACACAACACACATGGTAAACTCTCTCTCTCTCTCTCTTGCTATACACAACCTCTGTCCTCCTAGCTTGGAAACAACAGCATTCCCTATGGGCGTTCCAGTTCACAGTAATAAATACAGCACATACAATTCTGACTACAAAACAAACATGGAAATGAACTATTTCCCACACTGCACCAGAACATGGACAGGACAACTTCAACTCAACATGAGGGAGAGGTTTCAAGTTGAAATGTGCTGAGAAATTTTGTTTTGTGGGTAAAAATCATCTGCAGTGAGCTAATGCCATTGCATCATCAGCACTGTGTTGGTCTGTGGTGTTTAATTGTGTTGTTGTTGTTGTTGTTGTTGTTGTTGTTGTTGTTGTTGATGATGATGATGATAAGTGAGCCCACCTTCACACTCCAGACCTGTGGTGTCCAGGGAGAAGCCCTTCTGACACTCACAGTTGAAGCTGCCTGGGGTGTTGAGGCAGGATGCACGCGAGCCACACACATTGGACTGGCTACATTCATTATTGTCTGGAAAGAGAGAGAGAGAGAGAGAGAAAGAGAGCAGAGGAGGGTTGAGGAGAGACATAAAACAGACGAGATAAACAAAAGGGATAGGAAGACAGTGACAGAAAAAAAGGAAAAGGGTTGGGAGGGAGAGAGGGAGAGAGGGAGGGCAAATTAAATCAGAAGGACAAAGACAGGAGAGGAAAAAGCGAAGTCATTTGAAACAGGGACAAAGAGAAGAGCAGAAGAAACACAGACAGACAGACACAAATATGAAGATAGAGTGGGGAATAAAAAAACACAAGAACAAGAACAGTAAACAGTCAGCAAACCACTCAGAACTGTTTACAAAGTTCAAAGGCAATCCTCCTCTCTCCATGGTAACCCCACATCCCCCCGTCTCCCTGGAAACACACTTACCAATACATGCGGTCTGGTGCTGGGTGAAGCCAGCAGGACACTTGCAGGTGAAGCCACCGATGGTGTTCACACACAGGAACTGGCAGTTGTGCTGTTTGGTGGAGCACTCATCCAAATCTAGGGGGTCAACAAACAGTTGAAGTCTCAGTCAGACTGCCTCTAATGAGGAGAGTGAGGAGAGTGCAGGCAGCAGTGGCGAGAAGATGAGGGTTTATGAGAGAGCTGGCCTTATATAAACTGATGGAAGTCTCTCCCAAACACAATTCCAAGACTGGCAGAAGTCGGATGGAAAAGATTGTCATTCTCTGGCTTTTGCTTTTTCCGCACAAAATTCTACTCATTAACCAGTTTTCTCACACAAGCTCCAGTCACTTTGAATGGGAGAATCAGAGGCCTTAGAAAGACTGTCAGTGGAGATGGACTGTAACTCTCACCTTTGCAGGACTTGCCGTCAGGCTGCAGTGTGTAGCCTCTGGGACAGGAGCACAGGTAGCTGCCCTCCGTGTTCTTGCACAGGAAGTTGCACGGTTTGGGAGACTGTGAGCATTCATCTGTGTCTGTGGGGCAGTGGAGAGAGGTATCAACCATGACTAGAAACCCTCAAACTACAGGTGATGTCTTAGATTAACAGCAATACAGTCTTAGATTAGTCTAAGCAATACAGAAAATGAATACTAAAGCACCACATTTTAAATGCCATACTGAGAAAAAACTTGTAGACGTACTTTAGTATGCCATGAAGTATGTATGACAAATTCATAAAATCAAGAATACTCATTAGCATGAGACAAAGTAAATAGTATTGTTTTGGTCAGTGGCTGAATAGTGATTGTGATGGAACTGAGCAAACATACCAACGCAGGCGGTGCCAGTGAAGTCAGCACTGTAGCCCACGTCACAGTGACAGCGGAATGAGCCAATGGTGTTGATGCACTGGCCGTTCTTACAAAGGTTGGGCATTACCTGGCACTCATTGATGTCTAGAGCGAGAGTCAAATGAAAAAATCAACACACTCTAGTAAGACAGAGCTATCAAGTATTCATGATGAAAGGATCTACTTCCAGGCAGCAATGAAATCAATATGGCTATCAAGGCCAGTATTAAGAGGAAATACAGCCTGTGCTGCCCTGCTCTCTGAGGCTGTTTGAGTTGGCTAAGCTACCCTGCACCCACCTCCACAGTGTAGGGATTTAACACCTGGTTGTAACATAGAGCTGCATTATAACAGTGTGTGTGTGTGTGTGTGTGTGTGTGTTTATAAATAAATAACCACTTGGCAGTAAAGTAGTGGTGGAATAAATTGCTGAGTCTGATAGGACTAAATGCCTCCTGCCCATGCATATCACTAACACAACACACAGACCTCTCTCTAACACAGACATATACTGCATATACACATACATATATATACACACACCTCTCAAATACATACTAACACACACACACCATGCTTTTCTTATCAGACACGTCAAAATTAAACATACATATTTCTCTCTCTCGCTCTCACATACACACACAGACACAGACAGACAGACACAGACAGACAGACACACACACAACACACACACACACACATACATCTCCAGTTGGCCTCACCTCGCCCATCTGTGGTGTACCCTGGTCCCAGCGGGCACATCTTCTTGTAGAGGACCGTGCCGGGCAGTGGGCACAGCTCACACTGCGGGCCCCAGCCACGGCCACCATTGCAGCAGCACTCCGACTTGGTGACGCTGTTGCGGTTGGTGGAGGACTGCTGGCACATGGTCTGCAGCACCTCAGTGAAGCAGAAGCCCTCTCTGTTATCTGAGAGGGACACAGAGGGGGCAGTTAGGCATGACACACTCAGCCGTGTGTGTGAGCTGAGCTACAGTTTACAGCATCAGCAGCCACACCATGATCATCATTTGCAAAAGTGATGGCTTACATCAGTATCATCAGTAGCTAAAGCAAGCCACACAAACTGAAATCTGCCCATGGTGCACAAGGTTGCTGAATCAAGCATGTGTTGCAGTGTAGACAGCTGCATGTTTATGTGCAGTTTGCATGTCACATGTGCTGTATATGCATGTCTGTATATTGTAGCAGATTTGCATTGTGTATATCCTGCATTGTAGTCTTGACACCACTTTGATGGTTTTTTTTGTGTGTGTGTGTTTGTTTGTGTTTATGTGTATGTGTGTGTGTGTTTGTTTGTGTTTATGTGTATGTGTGTGTGTGAGAGAGAAATCCTCCAGTCTGTGGTCTTACCAATGCACTCGGTGCCCGTGGAGCTGGGCTGGAAGCCCTCGTTGCACTCACATTGGTAGCTGCCTACCGTGTTGACACAGCGCCCATTCTTACAGATGCCAGGCTTGGTGCGACACTCGTTCAGATCTGCCAGACACCAGGAGGGGGGGAGAGGGAGAGATATAGATGAGATTAGACTGGATATGCTGACACACAGAGAGAGATAGAGAAAGAGAGCGAAGGAGAGGGATGGGTGTGTGTATGTGTGTGTGTGTGTGTTTGGGGGGGCAGCATATGTTATCTAACACACTTTTTCCATCAGTCACAGCATGTGGATTCACGAACGCTCAGTAGGACACAGGGCCTTTTGCAGCTGCTAAATTCTCTTGTTTTTTATTGAGATGTTCCATTTTACCTGTGTCTGAACCCACTCTCATCTCCCATCACAATGCGTTTGGTGTACTTTGGTCATTTGAAGGGAAGGGGAAAAGCCAAAATAATAAGCTGTCTGACTTTTTCACTCCGTCTGGCTCCATCCGCCACCCTCCCTCTCTGCCTCTTTCTCACAAATGCAAATGGAAAATGTGAATGTTCTATTGGCAGGAGATCTAGGTGGGGCCATGCCAAAGCAATACCAGCAATAGAACAAAACATGGCGCCCAAATAAGCACCCACACACAAGTACACTCACATACACACACACACACAGAGTCAAATGAAAATAGATATATAAACACACACACACACACACACAGTCAAATGAATGCAGATACATAAACATACACACACACTCATACATGCGCATGCACACACACACACACTCTCAAAGAGGAAACAGATACATAAACATACACACACACACACACACACACACACACACACACACACACACACACACACAGTGACAAACGCAGACACATTCTCCACTCACCCATGCAGCCCTCTCCATCTGGGCGGCGGGTCATTCCAGGGGGGCAGATGCACATGAAGGTGCCGATGAGGTTCTTGCAGGCCATGCCTCGGGACGCACAGTCATCCAGGCCCTCAGAGCACTCGTCCTGGTCTGCACACAACACAGTCATTACCATAAGCCATTACTCTCTCTCTCTCTCGCTCTCTCTCTAACTCAGTTTCAATTCAATAAGCTTTCCTGGAATGACTGAGGGTCCAATATTGCCAAAGCATGAATTACATAACTTATAGTGATAATGAAAATACAAGAGAAAAAAAGAAACAGAATATTCTATTGGATAAGTGACGTAAAAAACAGTCAAAGGAAATGTAATGATGACAAAGTAAAATGACATTCAATTAAGTGAATGCTAATGCGCAAAATTGAGGGGATAAACGATTAATATGAATGCATTAATTACTGACAATCAAGCATTCTCTTGCAGTGTGCAGCTGGCCTGTATATGCACCCTTGGTGTGTGCATTCATCCATTTCACTCAGGACAAATCTCCATTTATGTTCATAAACACAGGACCAACTTCCATCTCTAAGGAACATGTTTTCCTAATGCATTTTTTTATTTTCTGTTCAGAAAAGTAACTCATCCTCCAGCACCACACTGCTGCAGTAGCTGGAGAGTCTAACTTCAGAGTCTACCTGTGTCACCTTTCTCAATGTCAAGACCAAAAGGGCTTTCTTAATTGTTAATTCCTCATTTGCCTCTCTCTCTCTCACTCACACACACACACACACACACACACACACACACACACACACACACACACACACACACACACAAACACTCTCCCTCTCTCTCTCTCTCTCTCTATATATATATATATAGCCTACTAGCAAGTGTTTTTTCCCCATCTTTCCAGTGGCGATAAGTGAGTTATTTTTGCACCTCCTCAGCTCCACTGAGGTAATGAGTGGAGTCGCCACCAGTGAGTAAGAGTCTCACCAAGAGCCAAGAGATGCTTCTGCCCCCAATTACTCACTCCCATGACTCAGTGCAATAGCCACTCCAACAACTAAATGACTCAATGACCCTAATAAACCAGGCAATTCTACAAGTACTGTATCTGTGGCTGAAAAGAACTGTGGTATCTGACCTTAACGGTGTCAGATTTAGTTGTGCATGGTGTGTATTATTGATACTGACTATTTCATATCTCAAACTGATATGACAGTATACTGACAGTATGCTGACTGTCAAATCAAAATCAGTTGAGAGAAACTCATCTGGGTGCTGAGTGCGAAATATTTGATGACACCAAGACTCTGTATGTGTTTGTGTGTGTGTGTGTGTGTGTGTGTGTCTGTGTGGGGGGGTCTCTTCTTACCTCGGCACATCCTGTGGTCGTCACGCAACACATATCCCGCCGGGCACATGCACTCATAGGAGCCGAAGGTGTTGACACAGCGGAAGGCACAGAGCAGGGGATTGAGACCACACTCGTTTATGTCTGGATGGACAGACAGAAGAGACAGGGAGAAGAAAGAAAAAAGAGAGAGGTAGAAGACAGACATGACAATCAGAGAGTGGAGGGGCTCTCAATGGCCATGCATAATGCAAGGGGCGCTCGCTGGTTTGGTTATTTTTTGGGAGGGGGAGATGCTGACCTTCACATGTCATCATGGGCCCTGGTTCAAAGCCCTCCTGACAGGAGCACTCGAAGCCTCCCACCACATTAGTACAGGTGCCATTCCCACAGGGGTTCCCAAAGGAGCACTCATCAGTGTCTGGGGCAGAGCAGAGCAGAGGGACAGAGAAAGAGGGAGAGAGAAAAGAAGGAGGGAAAGAGGGAGGGAGAGGAAGAGTGAGGGAATGGCAGCAAAGAAAGGAGAAGGAAGTCAGCACAACATTCTAATCAAACAGCAGTATCAAATCTCAAGCCAAAAATTCTACTTCCTCCATTGCACCGCTGACAGTTGCACTGCTTCCCTTTAGACAAAATATGGCGTTATTAATAGAAAATATATATATATACTCAAAATGGCTATTTTTACAGTCCCCTGCTTGACAATGGGACAAATATAGCCTATCAGTATTGGGATCTGTGCCACTGCCAAGCTTGCTCACCCACGCAGTTGAGCCCATTGTAGTCCAGGTTGTATCCAAAGGGACACTCGCAGCGGAATGAGCCGTCAGTGTTGATGCAGATGCCATTCCCACAGATGCCTGGGTTATCCAGACACTCATTCATGTCTGTACACAGAGAAGAAGCGAGGGAGAGAGAGGAACAGAGGAAAAAAGAATGGCAAGGGTGAGAAACACCAGTGATATAACATGACTGTAGCTTCTGTGGCTCATGATGCTAAAATTATTATTATAGCAATTGCTAACAAGAAGCCTACACTTAGGCCTACTGAAAAAGGTGCTTCCATGGAATTTGAGTCTCCTTCATATGCGTAGCATTTGAGCCTTAGATATTGCTTTGAATGATACTCTCTGGTTAGATGCTTCTCTCTGAGGCTGTATGTGGAAGCACTAAGGCTAATCTACTATGTGTAGGCCTGTGGGTGGTGCGACAGGTCACAGCAGGAGGGTCTCTCACCTTCTCTTCCATGGGGGCCAGGCACCATTCCATGACCATAAGGACAGAGGGTGTCAAAGCCAGCTGGAGAAATGAGAGAACAAAATGAGTTAGCTTAGCTTACCTTCCTTAGCTTCACTTTTCTGGACTGTACACAGAAAATGTTCCCCATCTGATTTTTTTTCCAACTCTAGTAAACTCTGATCTCATTGGTAGTTTAATGTGGAATGTGTGACATTTAGCCAATGAGCATAGTATGGTAATAAGCTCACCTTCGCCCTCCCGAGGGCACAGCTCACAGGGGTCTCCCCAGCCCTCGCCGGGCATCTTGCTGCAGCAGCACGAGGCTTTGGTGGTGTTGGAGGCCTTGGGCACGGAGCACTTGCCCGCATCAAAGCGTGTGAAGCAGAAACTCTCACGTGTGTCTATAGCAGAAGAGCCAGATAGGGAGAGAGAGAGAGAGATTGTTTTGTTATATTAGCAGGCAGAGGTTACTCCAACAGATGGGGAGAGAATGAGATCTGATTGCTTTCTTTTCACAGAGAGGCATGGGAACAGTTAAGCCATAGAACTGTAGTCTTACCAAAGCAGCGTCTGCCGTTATCTGAGAGCACAAATCCAGGCTGGCAGATGCACTGGAAGCTTCCGGGGGTGTTGGTGCAGGTGCCGAACTGGCAGATATTGGGCTCAGACTCGCACTCATTGATGTCTGGATGGACAGAAGAGAGAAAAGAGGTCAATAGAAGAGAGGGTGAGGAGTGGAGAAAGGATGAGAGCCCTGGCTGTCCTCAGGGGAGGTGGGCTAGGCCCAGGACACAGGGCTGCAGTGCGGCAGATGCTGGGCTGGTGGCTGGGTTGGGGGGTTATGAGCCCAGGCCGACACCCTTACCTCCAGACAGCAGTGCCAGGAGGCAGCGCTTGTCACCATCCATCTGCCATCAACAAGCACTGACACTAATCTGTCATGCATCTGTCTGCCCTAATTCCAAGTCCGGTGGCCTTGTGTATGGAGTTACGATGCTCCTAAAGTCACATGAATGTTTAAAATGTTTCAGTAAAGGTGTGTGTGATGCGTGTGGTGGGGTGCCAGGGGGATCTCACCAATGCACTGGTCGTTCTGCACAGAGTAGCCTGGCGGACAGATGCAGCGGAAAGAGCCGTCCAGGTTGTGACAGGTGCCAGGTGAGCAGGCCCCAGGGAGCGTCACACACTCATTCACATCTGAGAGCAAAGAGCAGCAGCATTAATGCAGCACAAGGACACCAGTTCACAGAGAGAACTTTACTCTGGGAAAAGCACTAGTCTTTATTTGAATAGAATAGAGATTAGAGTAGATTAAAGTATATATATATATATATGCTGAGTGTCATCCTCCCTGCCTCCCACTGGATGACTTCCTTGTCACCAACCCCTCCTGAGTGGACCGTGACCAACTTCAAGGGAGGCCCATGCCAAGACCAACTCTCCTTCCTAGAAGCCCTGTGACCTACCCTTCTCACAATGGCACTGTCAAAATGGACCCAACCCATGATCAATCTCACTCCTGACTTTAACATTATGTCTGGCTGCTACTATACTGTCCTGCCAGAACTACTCAAACTATAGCCTATCATGGTAACTACTGACTGTTTATCTCCTACATGAGCCCTGGCAGTTGGGTTGCCCCTTGAGCCATGGATCTGCCCAAGGTTTCTTCTAGAATAACTTCCATAAGGAAGTTTTTTCTTGCACCTTGTTGCTCTAGGGTGCTCCTTGTTAATGTCTGTAAAGTGCCACAAGACAATTCTATTGTAAACAGCACTGTATAAATATAATCTAATTGAACTGAATATTGGGTAGAATAGATCAGAGAAGGATAGAGTATTGAAGAGTAGATTAGGGTAGAAATTCTAGCAGATTAGAGTAAAATAGAGATTTAAGTAGATCAAAGTAGAATAGAGCTGAATACCAACACAGAACTGAGCTTACCAACACAGTTTTTGCCATCGGGGGTGAGGTCGTAGCCATCGAGGCACAGGCACTGGAAGGAGCCCACGCTGTTGATGCACTGGCCATTCCTACACACCTGGCCAGCCTGGGTACTGCACTCATCAATATCTGCAGCAGAGATGGAGAGGGAGATTGGGGGGGGGTGGGAGACAGAGGAATGTGGAGGAATGAGTTTGGGATGAGTGTGAGAGGAGAGATAGAGAGAGAGAGAAGGATATGAGCTGGAGTTGGCCTCATCACTTCCATTCTCTCTGCACATCAATATTACTCAGTACAGGATATGAGCTGAAGGTGATGACTAACAGGTCCATAAAATGGTGGCACAGAGAGGGAAAGGGACGGAGGGAGAGAGTGGTAGAGAGAGAGAGGTAGAGAGAGATAGAGAGAGAGCGAGAAAGCGCCTCCAAGGCTTATACTGTAGGCCTGGCTCAGACTTACCCATGCAGTCATTGTTGTGTGTGAGGTGGAAGCCAGGGAAACACAGGCAGTTGTAGGAGCCCACCGAGTTCTTGCAGGTACCGTTACCACACGGTTGCCTGTCACACTCGTCAATGTCTGCACACACACACACATACACACACACACACAAACACACACAAGAGAGAGAGGGAGAACCAGGGATGGTGAGGCTGATGAGGGGCACAAGGAGACAAGTGAGCGTCAGTGTATCACCATGGGAGCAGAGTGCTTACCCATGCACATGGTCTGGTCGGCCGAGGCCTTGAAGCCGTTGTGGCAGTGGCAGCGGTAGCTGCCCTGCGTGTCGATACACTCGCCCTGGCTGCACACGTTGGGGATCTCCTGGCACTCGTTACGGTCTGATGGTGACGTGAGTTTCAAAAAAAGAGAGGAAAAAAATAAAAAAAATAATGTCAGCGCAACCGAGGAGAAGAACAAGATGATAAGACAAGAGTTTGCCAAAAGCCACAGCGACTAACAAGGCAACAGGGAATCAAATCTGCCAGGAAAATGTCAGTTCCAGCAGGCTGCAAACCACCAGAGAAACTTCATCCCCCTGTAATTAGGAGATGGTGTCTCCCCCCACCCCCCATCCCCTGCATGCTGGGAGTGGACTCACCCACACACGCCCCGCTGGGGGAGAGCTTATAGCCGGGTGAGCACTCGCAGCGGTAGTTCCCGGGGATGTTGATGCACTTGGCGTTGCGCTGGCACAAGTTCTCGCCGCTGTTGCATTCATCAATGTCTGTGGAGAAAAGACAGCAGGCAGGGGTGGGTGGGGGGGTGGGGGTTACACAATCAGTCAAACGATCCATAAATGTCTCGTAAAGGAACACTGTGAGGTTAACACATGCACAAGCGGCAGGGGCTCCTCAGGAACACCCCCCCCTCCCCCCCCCACACACACACATACATACATACACACACCCCTGCCCTCCCCTTCCTCAGTTCCTGTGTTAGCGTGATTGAAGTCCTTGGCAGGCGTGCGCCACCGCTGGCTCTAGCGGGTCCAATCCCAAGAGCAGGGATCACTCGTGTGGCAAAGAGAGAGCTGTGTGCTGAGCTGCATTCTGCTAATCATCTCACCCCCCCACCCACCCAGTCAGACAGGAGCTGCTAGCTGCTAGCTTTGCTAGTGCTGGACCTGCTGCCTCAGGGCTAATGTGTGTGGCTGTGCTGGGCCGTACCTTCACAGATCAGCAGGATGTTGTTGTAGCTGAAGCCCATGGGACACTCGCAGCGGAAGCTGCCGATCTGGTTGATGCACACGCCATTGGCGCAGATGCCAGGGATCTCACGGCACTCGTCAATATCTGAGCAAGGGGGGGAAAAAGTCACGCACACCAGGGGCATGGCCTTGATTATTATATATGATGATTTTAAGCTCTGGAAAAACACGTGATGGAGGAAACAAATCACTTCCAATTTCCCTCAACCATATCATATATCAGTCATCTGTGCTTTATGACTGCAGTTGGTGAATGTTGTGCCGCCACCACATGTACTGTATCTCAGCTTGTGCTGCAGAAGCCGTCCGCAGTCCAGGTGGCGCGTGCCAGAGGCACTTAAAAGGCATGTGTTTACTGGCCCAATGTAAAAGCAGTGCACTTTCAGCACCACTAAAAGACTTTCCTGATCCCTTGCATTAAACTAACAGGCTACCGCATTTACTGTCCTGTGCTAAATTGGTCAGGATGGAACATACTTGTTTTCCAGTCTGGTACCATTTAAGTCTTGTTAATAACCTCTCGGAATTACTTAGTTGAATTCATTTTTGAATTCAGTGTTCAGTTGATCAACTTAAGTGAGCTTAAATGCATCTCTGAGGAAGAAGAACTTTACTAGAACATTAAATCTAAATATGTTATTGCTCTTTTATTTCAACTATTTTAATGGGATAAAATGTTACTGAACTTTGATGAGGCAATAAGGGTTGCGTCAAGGATGTGATGAACTCACCGACAGGTTTTCCAGTGTGGATGTCGATGATGAAGCCAGGGGCCTGGTTACCGCACAGGATCTGATACTCCGCTGCAGAAGGACAAGAACCAGAGGGATGAATGAGGGTGGGAGGATGCAAACGAACAGATTCTGGAATCAAATCTATCAAGCTCTTCAGAGATCTGAAATACCATATATTTACACCCCAAAGCATTAGGACTTTAATGCATCAAGGAGATCTTCAACATTACACTTTGAGGAAAAAACACTTCATACCTGCTTTGTAATTTACCTGGACTTCAACCAATAAGTACAGTAAATAGATGTTAATGGCAGTGTGTATCAGTGGGCAGAGAGAGTGAGGCACTCACAGGTGGCTGGGGTAGGGCAGGGCTCACAGGGTTTGTTCCAAGCCTTGCCCACATTGTAGGCGCAGCAGCACATTTTCTTGGTCATGTTGAAGGAGAGCTCGTTCTCGCACGTGTCGTTGAAGTTGCGGTAGCACACACTCTTCCTCATGTCTGTCATGTGGAACACATTAAACAGTCAGTTAAAGGGTCTCGTGAAATATGCAGAAAATGGAGCCCAGTCCAAAACATTATTCCAGAACATTCCTCTGCTGGATCTCACCCATGCAGTTGTTGCCTCCATTGACTTGCATGTACTCAGGTGGGCACACACAGGTGTAATTCCCAAGGGTGTTGTAGCAGGTACCCGGCCCACAGATGCCAATGTGGGCAGTGCATTCATCAATATCTAGAGGAAACACAAGACAACACTGGTTATACAAGTGCACTAACTGAAACTTACTACATTCTGGTGGATTGTGAAAAACTGTATACTATATACTATATTACACGCATTGTTCCTGAATGCCCATTACGAACTCAAGAGGCTGGTTACTAAGACCTGCAAATGGGCCTGGCTCAGGTGTTTGCTCTCACCTTCACAGATACGTGTCTCCTCGTTCAGGTAGTACCCAGCAGGACACTCACACTGGAAGCTCCCAAACGTGTTGACACAGTTGCCCCCTTGGCACAGGCCTGGTAGCTCCTGGCATTCATCTATATCTGTTTCCCAGACATAGTGAAAGACAGAGACAGAGAGAGAAGGACAGAGGAAGAGAGAGAGAACAGTCATTAGGAGTACGGTCTCAGGCGCAGACCTCTTGGCCGTCTCTGGGAGAGGACCAGTAGAGCACTCCTGCCTGACAGCAATGACAGAGCACAGGCCCTAGCGCTGGCTAAACGGCTGCTGGCACTCAGCTCCATCAGTGTCACGTGTGTGTGTGTGTGTGTGTGTGTATGTGTGTGTGTGTGTGTGTGTGGGGGGGGGGTGTTGTTGTAAGAGAAACGTCCCGCTCATTATGGTATGCACCAGAGGCCAGACCACCAAAAGTCCTCTGTGATGTTAAACCAACGCCGCCAGCTCTGGCAAGGGCACAATATACTACAGCCTGCCCAGGAAAAAGACAGAGAGAGAGAGAGAGAGAGAGAGAGAGAGAGAGAGAGAGAGAGGAGGAGTTAGAGACAGCAGGGGCAGAGACAGAGAAAGAGAGATTTGCCTTACCCTCCAGAATGACTGTGATGGGATTTGGCCGGAAGCCCTCACCACCAGGACACAAAGTTTTGTACTCAGCTGAAAACGAGAGAGATGATTAATTTTACAGCCCTTTAGAGACACTATTGATCTCTTACGCAAATCATTAATAAATTACATTTGAACATTAATAAATAAATTCGTGTGTGTGTATGTCTTTGTGTCTGAGACAGTGTGTGTGTGTGTGTGTGTGTGTGTGTGTGTTGGTGCACCTACTTGAGTTGACTGCAGGGCACAGTTCACAGGGGTTGCCCCATGCGCCTCCCAGAGAGCAGCAGCAGGAGGCTCTGGTGACACCAACGCCGATCTCAGCACTGCAGGAGATTCCTCCATCGCCACGCGTCAGTGTGTCCAGATAACAGTTCCCCACACGTGTGTCTGAGAGAGAGAGAGAGAGAGAGAATAGACCAAGAGATAGAATGAAAGAGAAAGAAAGGGAGAAGGAAGAGACAGAAGAGTGGGGATGAGGGGGTGCCCATAATGGCTCCCATTCATCATCTATTTCTGCAAGACTCCCTCTCCACTTAGCCCCCATATCCTTTGATCATGACCCTCTCTTTCACTGACTCATACAGAATCACTGTATGAGTCACACACATGCACACATACACACATACACACATACACACACAAATGCGTGCACACACACACACAAACTCAGCCATTTTCAGCGGGGATATGCTGTAGTGCTTACCCACGCAGCCCACTCCGGTGGGGTTGAGCTCAAAGTCGGCTGGGCAGTTGCAGAGGTAGCTGCCGGGCGTGTTCACGCATAGGCCATTGATGCAGTTCACAGGGTCTGCACACTCGTTCACATCTGACAGGGGAGACAGGGGACACGGGTTTGCCACAGAGCAATCACAGACATTCAGGGGAGCAATCACAGACATTCAGGGGAGGCTCGCTAATGTCGGACTGATAAAAGGCCCTGACTGGCAAGGCAACAATTTGTTTTATTGTTGTTTTATTGTAGCTATTGTTGTTATTTGTGAGCATGTTGGGGTGATGTGTAAAGGAGATGTGTTTTCAGACACACACAGATGTGCTTTCAGACACACACAGAGCAGTTATTTATGCCCAGATTTCACTGGGATATGAAATGCACACAGGTTTGTCAGATTCACAACCTTGTGTGATTAATCTCAATTTAAGTGTATTGAGATGTAGTGCAGACACTGTGTAGTCTTGACATTCCATCGTAATTCTTTATCTGAGTACTGCAGCCAAACCTTTCCTCAGTGGGAGTGTGTCGGGTTCAGGTTTGTCTGTCAGGCTCACCAGTGCAGTTGCCTCCGCTACGATCCAGCTCATATCCGTCGTCGCACACACAGCGGAACATTCCTGGCAGGTTCTGGCACGTTCCGAACATGCAGATGTTCTGGAAGTTGCACTCGTCGATATCTGTAGGGAGAGGAAACAGGAGGGAGCATCTTTGGCTTAGAGACCCGTGTGTGCACTAGACACCAGGACACATGCTGCAGCACAGACAGGGAAAACTGGAAAACAGACAGCAGGATAGACGGAGCACCAGGACACTAACCTACAATTAGCACATTTGGCTAGTGTCTGCTATGGACAAAAAGCCAGCATGGGCTGAGCGACAGGGATACAGTGGTATAGTGGAGCACGTGCTAACAGTTGACTGTGTTATAGTCCCTATAGACTAGAGTCAGTGGAGCAGATGCTAGCTGGCGTTACCTCTGCAGGCTTTGCTGTCATCCGTGGTGGTGAAGCCCATCTCACACTCGCACCGGTAGCCACCGGGAGCGTTCAGGCACTGGCCGTTCTCACACAGGTTCACGTTGTCTGCACACTCATCCATGTCTGTGAGCCACAAGCAACAGATTAATGTCCACATTAGCCTCCCTCCTAAGTTCTCTTTCCTCATGAGTCAGGAGGACATTGGCCTCGCATCAGTTAAGATTGCTGCTACAAGTAAATGGCACTAATAACACAACAATGGGTGCAATTTTATATATACTGGATTTTGTAAGAGACAAATTTTTTCTCCTGTTTGTAAGACCTCACCTGAGCAAGAGAAGCCGTCCCCGTTGAAGCCCTCTTTGCAGACGCAGCGGTAC